>JANRMT010062791.1:136358455-136372055 GCA_026402145.1 Polypterus bichir lapradei
ATATTTTTTTTTTTTTTTTTTTGCAAAATAATTTTCAAGTATATGGAGTGGCTGCCCCAGACCTTTTTGTGGTGCCTTTTGCATCCTTTCACAATATATATCAAAAATCGTTTCTAGAATTGTAAATATTTGATAAATAGCAAATAATAATAAATAACCTAATTAAATAACTTAATGTAAGAGAGTTAACAAGAGAGTGTTGTGTAGTTCTAGACACTTTCCTTATTTAAGATGCAGATGGACTATGGACAGAAGCTCCTCCTCAGTCTCTCCAAACTGGTCTTTACCTGACCACAGCATAGAGTAGTATCCATTGTTGGGACGGCTGCTATCACTGATAATTTCCTTTGACCTGCTCAGACATCACTTGCTGTAAGATGTCCTGGAAGTTAGGGAGTGCAGACCCAGTAATGCATTCAGCTAACTGCACCATTCTCTGCTGTGTGCTCCCTTCAAACCAGACGGTAATACTTCCTGTCAGGATATCTTCAATGGTGGATATGTAGAAGTTCTTTAGTAATTGGGAGTGCATTGCCTGAAATTATTGAGGCGTATGAGGTGGTAAAGACATTGTTGTGCCTTCTTAACCAAAGTGTTGGTGGGTTTGGACCAGGTCTGGTCTGGTGTTCTGAGATATGGGCACAGAGTATCTGAAACTGTTCACCCTCTCCACCTGAGCATTGTTAATTCTGAGCAGATGGTGGTGCCCCTGCTGTTTCCTCCCAAATTCCACAATCAGCTCCTTTGTCTTGCTGTTTTCCTGACGCCAGTGTGGCAGACTCTCCACTTCATCACGGTAAGCCTGCTCGGTGTTGTTAGATATCAGGCCTACCACAGCTGTGTCATCAGCAAACTTGACAATGATGTTGGCCACCACAATAATGCTGCACACTTAGATTGGTTACTCAGCACTGACAGTAGCGTATTGTTACATTAGGGAGCCTGTGCATACATGCAAAGTAATTAAAGTAGATCATTAATAATTACACAGCCCCATCCAACATTGATTTAGATTTTTCTGGAATAGACAGAAACTGCCTTTGACACTCAGTTGAATAAACAGAACATAAAATGGAGGGGTGGATGGAGCAAACAGCCCTCAAAGATGACTTCACTGCCTTGTCACACCCCCAGATACAGTGGTAAAATGAGGACCCAGTCCCATGTGCCCACAAATAGTGATTTTACAAGCTGTCACCCTTAGGCTGGCAGTGTCTCTTGATTTCCCAATTCACCCCTTAATTCAGTAAACTAATGGCATCCCCCAAAAAACTTGCTGTTTAGGCAGGAGAGCAGTCTGCCCAGGGGCACTGTGGTGCTTGACTGGTCAGCTGTATGAAGACAGGCATAACAATTCAAGTGCATGATTGCATTTTCTCTGGGCTCCACTTTGTTTTCACTGCAGTGAATCACCCCTGTAAAAAAAAAAAAAAAAAAAAAAGCTGATGAAGCAAGTTAGTTGTCACTTCTGCAACTACAGTGTGACAGTTGCTCGCTCCACCTAAATTTCTGATCCTTTCCTATACTGGCCGCCGGCTAATCCGTGTTCATGCCAGTGTCATTACAAAGCATTTAACTTGCAGAAGAGAGGGCTGCTGCCGTATTCAAATCATCCCCTGCCACTTATCCAATTTCCAGTCTTATCTGATGGACTAATTTCCCCATCGGTCTCCGTGACAGCTCATGAATTATGTAGGGAGTAACAGCTGACAGACAATAAGCAGACCCCCAAGGGAGACTGACCATACTCCAGGTCCCCAAAAATACCAGGGGCATGTTGCCACCCTCCTGGTAGCTATTAACATCTAAGGATGTGTGGCCAGATTTGGGGTCTCCAGTAACACCCATGAGTGTGTGCTGTCATATTTGATGTCTCATCCCCTTTTATTTGGAAATATAATTTATTTCTTTAACTAAGCTAACTAGTGTTTCACACTTAATGCATGTTATATGTACAGACTCTTTTTTGTGTTAGGTATATAGTCTATCCATCTATCTAGTTTTTTTAACCTGGTAATTCAATTACAGGGGTTCATGTTTTGGGTAGCAGGTTGCACAACCTGCCACATCATCATGGTGGGAACCATACCAGGACAGTGACCTATACTCACACTGGGCCAGTTTAGAGTCATGGGGAGAACATGGAACACCAACAAGGACTGGATGTAGGATTCAAATCCAAGACACAACATTGTTGAGGTGGCAACACTAACCACTGTACCAGAGCATAATTATAGGTTTTATAGGTCTAAGCCCAACATGGCAGCACTGAGTGTCTTGGGATGGGACTCGATTACAGGGTACACTCTGACACATACCCATACCAGCCCAATTGAGTGTCCCCATACACTTGGCTTCAGAGTGTGAAAGAAAACCAGTATACCCAGAGAAATTCCAAGTGGACATGAAAAGAATAAGCAAAGTTCATAAAAAAATGACTGGACCTTTTTTGAAGTTAGAGGCAGGAACACCAGCTACTGTGCTGCCCTGTCAGTTACTTGTAGGGAAGATGACATGATGGAGCTACCTCAATGATTCTGGGTCTTCAGTGCCTTTTTGTTGTCTGCGTGCAGTTCGGATGTTCTACCTAAGTTTATATGGTCTCTTCTCCCACATTCCAACTGATGACTGATGAACTGCTGTGCTGGCAAGCCTTGTTTCCCGTATTGGCACTAAATTGGACTAAGTTGGTTTAAGGATGTTATGATATTTACTGGGTAACAGACATGGACAAATTTGATGGCACCCCTCCATGAAAAAAGAAGAACTCGTACTTGTCTCTGAAATAATTTAGACTAATAAAAGTCATTGGCAACGATCATTATTTATTCCATATTTAACAAAAATCAAACGTTATGTTAGAGTTTTGATTCAACAGAATATTTCAAATAATAACACAAATGAAAATATGGACAAAAAAGAGGGGTCCCTTACATTTATATTCCATTATGCAATCTTTAGAAGGAATTATGACAAACAAGCAATTCCTGAAGCACTCAGTGAGACTTCTGCACTGTCAACAGGTAGTTTGGCCCACTCTTTCTAACCAAACTGCTCCAGCTGTTTCAGGTCTGAAGGGAGTCTTCTCCTGATGTTTCAATTGTTTCCATAGATGTTTGATAGGATTCAAATCAGGGTACTTAAAAGGCCACTTCAGAATAGTCCAACATTTTGTCTTTAGCCATTATTGGGTGCTTTTAGCTGTGTTTTTTGAGTTATTATCCTGTTGGAGTATCTATGACTTGTGAATGAGATAGAAATTTCTGACACTGGGCAGTACGTTTCACTTCAGAATGTCTTGATAGTCTTGAGATTTCACACTTCCATGTTTAGTGTGGGACACACGATGATACCAAACAGCAGAGCTGACTGCTTTCCTCCTTTTATATTGACTGAATGACTGATTGCATGATTGATAAAAGATAACTCTAATCCAATTATTTATGAACTTTTCTAGGGGTACAAACAAATGTGTCCAGGCCATTTGAGAATATCTTGGTAAGATAAACAATACTTGATCTATTTTTACACTTGCTGTGCTCTTTACCTGATGTCACATCAAAGGCCTGCAGGTATACATGGGACAATCGCTCTTAATGAGGCTTACAGCACTTTTCCAATGAGCTGTAAGGGTACCAACAAAATTGACTACAAATGTATTGTACTGTAGGTGTGGAGTCATTTTGTATCAGCATCTGTGCATTATTTAACAGATAAATTATTCATCACATACCAAAAACCAAGGAGATGAAAGCAAGTAAGATCTCCACATCCACTGCGTGTTAATGTCTTAATTGTTATCACAGTAGAGACATTCATGTTACCACATTGCTGTTCCTTGTGCTTATTTTTAAAGAAAGTACTTTATACAGCAATTGATAATATTCGGCCTATCCCATGCTGTAGTGTGCAATTCTAAAGTGCTATCACAGACGCCACCCTGTCCTGCCCACGTCCATAACTGAGATGCTCAGGCCATAATTAGAGTAAATCCAGAATAGCATGGAGGGAAAGATCAAAAGTGACAACACCCTGGACAGCCACTTACTCTAAAACCTTCCCTGTGAGACGTGTTTAATGGACAAGATCCACACAGCACTTGTATTGTTTCTTTTCTATGTGCAGCTAAACACTCTTCTTCTATAATATGCTACCATGGCTGTCCGTTTGTCCAGGATTTTAAAATACCAGTAGCTCACAAATCATTTGACCTATTGACCTGAAATTTGGTACACATATACTATATGACGTCTACTATCCCTTTTCAGGGTGATGATTGACATCCAAGGTTATTCTTCTTTCCATTTTTATTTTATTTTACCGTGGGATTAACTCTCGGCAGCAGGGCGACTGTGTGACACATGTGTACAGACGCCGTTCTCAACCCTACCGCCTTTCACCGTCACTTTCCCTACCTCTTCATATCTTAAATCATTCTTGAGGCAGATTGACGACTTCAGTGCCAGCTTAAGTGAAAAATTAAAGAAAATGTACTAAGTAATTGCAACACAAACAGTGACTTAGTCAGCTTTAAAGCGAAAGATGCCGATGAAAGAAGAGAAGAAGTGGGTGGCTAGGGTGGAGAAAAGAAGATCTGCTCAGGAAGCAACAAGCGCATCAACCTCTGAGCAAACGAATGGTAAACGTACAGAGAAACGATGAAAACTAGGAATGCTCAATTCAAGTGTATTCACTGCACGTTATCATATGATATATTTAATGTTTTGTATTTATTCAAATTGCATATGTTCTTGTATAGCTGTATTGTGTTCCATTGATTTCATTCCATATTTATTTTTTGAATGGGTCTACACTTTTGTATGACTGGATAAAAACACTAGAATATATAAATATACTAGCAGAATTCCATTTTTGACATATCTGACTAAGCCAATACAGTTTAGTAGCTCCCACTCCAATAGTAACCCTGGGTGGGTTGTCAGTTTATCACAGAGCCCATTCATGCAGCCCCAACAACAACACACACAGGGCCATGTTGAAGTCACCTGGAAGAAATTTAGATTGCCTGGAGAAAGAAAAAGTAACAAAAAACAAATCTGTGCAGACATTAGGAGAACACACAGATCTCACACAGACATTAGCCAGGGTATGTTCTGAACGTAAGCTGTGATGCTGTTCTTTTCTTAAGCTATTTCCACACTACATTATTAATTAAAAACACAGACATCAGTCTCCATTTCTGCCTTTAGTCCACACCACCCTGGTGTTTTTAACCCCCTGAAAATAGAGACTTTTGAAAACGCTCTCTGGAGCCATAAACTTCTGAAAACGACGGCTTGATGTTGTAATGTGGACATGTGAAAATGTTGACTTTTAAAAACACAACCTGTAACCATGTTCTGGCTTATCTGAACTTATTATGTAGCCATTCCCTGATTGGATCCTGCTCCTTATAACATCCTTTTCCCTGATTGGTCACCCTTCATGGAAGACAACCACATTCCAACAGTGCGGGCATAGAACAGTTGCTTTACATGGCGCTTATTGTGTTACTTACCTGCATGCATCTCAATTGCATTGTGAACAATCTGATCGCTGCATACATGCAAAAAAGACAAAAAAATGAACAGTTGCAAAAGCTTTGTAATAAGTCCAATGACCAGCTACCATTATTGAACCTTCAAAGATTGTTCTCCAATGTGTGCATGCCCAGTGTAAGCGAATGGCTACACCAGATGTGTTTTGTGTGTTTAGTGTGAACAAATACTTTTGTAAATGATCTGGATATGCTAGTGTAGAAGAAGATGATTTTCTTTTACAAATGCCATTTTTAAATGTTAACATAGGAGTGTGGATGTAGCCTTAGATTAATGTAATTCTTACCTGTCACCGTAAACTAAAATTTTCAGGCCCACTTAATCCAATTCAGGGTTGCAACCTGTCCTGGCAGCACTGGTGGCATGCAGAAAGCCTCCCTAATGTGCGCCATCATTCCACCAAAGATCACACTCAAGTAAAAAGGAGGAATTTTGAGTGGCCAGTCCACCTAACTATGCAAGTGTTTAGGATGTGGGAGGCAAACTGGTGGACTTCAAGTTAATGTGTAAACTTAGTATAGGCAGCCGGGACCCAGGATCTGAGAGGCAGCACCATAGTGCTCACTTCTTAGTCATGCATTACCTTTTTTAATTACTACAATTTATTAAAAGCTTAGATCTTTTGAAATCCACAAATTATGTGATCAATCAATGTGGTAATATTGATTAATTTATTATAATAAAGCCATTGTGTGATGATTATAATTTTCTGGCATCTATGCCAGAGTGACCTGACAGATGGTGTGGCCCAGTGGTCAGAGGGTATTGGGCCTTAAGCCACTTGGCTGTCCGTTCAGTCCCTGCCTCTGACTTGCTGTGTGGACCCCATGAGTCCTCCATCTACAATAATGAAATATTTCAATATTGTAACTCACTTCTGGGTGGTGTAGAGGACAGAAAGGCACCGCATTTCTAATAGTTGGTAGAGATTGCAATTAATGATGTTATACAGAACATGATGACATACAGTAGGTAATCGAAACAATTTGGTATTAGAGAACATGATTTCTATGGATTTTTTAGGTTAATAAGTGCAGAAGAGCATAATATTTTTATTTTACTTGAATTTTGATCTCAGTAAGGTAGCTTCTCTAACCACAAACGGAGGACGTGTTAGTAGAGGCAGCAAACTAATTGCCAAACTAAAAAAAAATTAAACTTACCACTGTAAAAAGAACAATCTAGCAAAAAGAAAGGCCAGAACCTCAGATGGTAAAATGTTTTTTTTCTGCACTTTCCACATAATGTAAAAGTGAATCCCTCGAACCATCAGATTCCAATTTGTGTTGACATCTCATTCCTCCGAAAATCACACTCAAGTAAAAGGGTGGAATTTTGAGTGGCCAATCCACCTAACTATGCAAGTGTTTAGGATGTGGGAGGCAAATTGGTGGACTTCAAGTTAATGTGTAAACTCAGTATAGGCAGCCGGGACCCAGGATCTGTGAGGCAGCACCATAGTGCTCACTTCTTAATCATGCATTACCTTTTTTAATTACTACAATTTATTAAAAGCTTAGATCTCATGGACATGTACTGATGATGGTCTTTAAAAATTACATTGGACAGAAGGGTGTCTTACCTTGGACCTGACAAGCTTTAAAAAGTCAACAATTTGAAGTGAATCCAGGAAGAATTGATGAATGAAAATCAAAAACTTCATGCCATGCAGAAATGCAAGAGAAGAGCCTCACCAAACACTGATGAACATTGAGTGTGCAAGAAAGAGTCATTTGTGACAAGCCCTGAAAATAAATATCTAGGGTTTAAAGTTTGATTTGGCTAGAGTTATTTGCCTTTTTTATTTTACTTCCACTTTATGAAATATTAAGAATGTTAAAGACTATCATGTAGTTGAATAAAAGTGTCTGTCTGTGTGTCCGTCCAGCTGCTATATCTCTGTCGTTCCAAAAGCATGACATATCACAAATATTTTAGTAACAGAATGCATTGCATTTGTCATTCCAAAAGATAGAGCATCACAAACATTAATATTTCTTTTACGAATACCATACAAGATAGCAAATAGCAGAGACATGTGCATTGCATGATGCACTGCAAATGTTAACACTCAGGTCTACGTTGAATACTTAGATTTCGGCCCGTCTTACACGGGTAGCACAGCTAGTGACTGAATGAAAGTTTATTACCTGCTCGCCTTGTTTACATTTAATATTTGCTCTCTGTTGCCACCTGGAGTATAAATTAATAAAGAGGAGACATTCTCTAATAGGAGACATGCAGCACAGTAGCAGTCAGTTCTGGGTGTAGTTTGGACCTGTAGTGCCAGTGGCAAATGCATTATGACTGTCTCTCCTTCCAGGCCATTTGAGTGCATGGATAAGAAAACAAGAATTGGAATGGGGTGCATTGGGTGGGTCTACGTAACAAAGAATTTTTGTGTGGGAATAAAATTGTTTGTGTTTTTATAAATGGGCCAATCCAAAATTCTACCACAATAAAAAATTTGGGAAGAAACAGCATGGGTACTTAGAATCACCAAGGATGTAAATGCAAGTGGCAATATATTAAGATTTTGCTTTTTTCATTTTTTTTTACACATTGCAACCACAAGGGTGCTCCATTAAAGCCCAAACCTCAGACACATTATTACCCAACACAGTCCTGGGGTCAGATAAATGATTTTATTACACCAATAGCTCACCAAGTGTGTACAGTCAACAAAACCACAATTACAAAACAGTGAATCTTCGTTGTCGCCTTACACTTCTGTTGAGTGTTGCTTGCCCTCTGCCTCATTTTAATCTGGACCTGGAAATGCTTCTGGTATCATAGTGTGTCCTATTGGAAGCACCTCCAAGTCACGTCGAAACCAGAGCGGTGTCCAACAACCGCAACCTCTAATGGCACCTGGGCACCCTGACAGAGCTGCACTTCTGGACTCCAGTTTCCATGTACCCCCTGTGGGTGTCCAAACTGGGACGCCTTGAGGGGACCACTGCCACCTGTCCTATGAGGGATAGAACTGCTCCTGGCCTCTGGCTTCTGCTGGTCCATCGCTTGTATTCCTCCAGCTTGACAAGAAGTCGTCTTTTCGTTCAGATGGGATGCCGTCTGTCCTCCATGGCACTTACACTACCCATTCATGGCTTTATAGAGATTAGCACTACTGCCTCAAAGATTCAAAGACTCCACTTTTTTTGTGTGGGATTTTCCCGTAAATACTTCAGTTTTCCTTCAGTCTTCTCAAAGACATGCTAAGTGATTCTAAATATGATTTCACATTACTTGACTTTTAGTCAGAGGGTATGTCAGACCAGAGCTGGTGAATCCATTAGGGAACATAAGCAGCCACCTAGAGTGCTGTCATCAGGGGAAACCATTTATGAAAGTTAAGTAGAAATGTGATAATAAAGTCCATGATATGAGCACAAAGTTGGGTCGTTTGTGTTTCCGAAGGTGCCCACACTCCTGGGCACCGAGGAGGAAGGTTGTCAAACTATGGTGATAATGAAAGTAAACGTGCAAACGCTCCATACACCGAGGGGTACAAGTTGTAGAGGTCTAATAATCCTGACTACCCACTATGGACTACAAGGCCCAGCATCCATCCTCCAAATGGGCTTCGACCAGCACTTGGTCAGACTTGCATTGCAGCTGCTGACTTTCTCATGACTGCAACTGCTGGGAATGTCATATTTAGTGACTGTGTAACGACGTTTCAGCACCATCATATTTGCCCCATTTTCTGCCTGTGCTGTATGAAAGGTTAACAGGTATGGTGAGTTCATCCAATTTTTCTTTATTCAATTTTGTTGGGATGTGTAAAAGACGAGCCACCAGAACAATTAGCTTCTCTTCTGTCTGTGAGATGCAAAACACCCGTTTTCCTTGTTTCTCGTTTTGTATGAATTGTAGTTCTAGTTGGGCATACAGTTTGTCAGTTCTCACGCACAGTGAGTGTCCCCTATGGCTAAAGACAATCCATTTTGTCGGGGCGAGGAACGGACTACTTGGATTGAGTCACTAGCTGTCTCAGATTAGACGACTAGATTCAAAAGAGTGCACCATCAACTGCCTACAACTCACTAATATTTTGTAAATGAAAGCTATGACTGAATATTGCAGGAAAACTCACCTAATGTGTCATGGCTTTAAATGGGTCCTGTGTGTGAATAAACTCAACTAGATGGCAGTGCCCTGTCTAGCGTTAGCTCCTGCCTTGACCCTGATATTCCCAAGATGGGCTCCAGCCCTCATGACTCTTAACTGGCCTCCCCAGGTCTGAGGATGTTATATCATCTATCTGTCCATCCTCCTTTATATATTCGTTTGTGGGCTCTCGGACTCCTGAGCTTTTCGGTCTGATACTTTTTTGTAATCCTATTTACTCTGTAAATTGCCTTCTGAAATTGCAAGAATGACATTTTATAAGAAACATTCACTGATAAATTGGATGATAAAATAAAACAGATATACCTTTTAAGTGAAAGTGATCAAATGAATCTCAAGTATTCTTCCCCTGTTTCTTTTCTTTATTTTTCAGTCTCGCACTCAAATCCTCCACCTTGATAACATATCTTGTTGCACACACTCTTCATTTTCTTCATAAGTGAAAGGCCCAGAGAAATTCCAAAAAAGAAAACAACTTACACGGAAACAGAGCCGGGCGAGAGGGGGTGCATGCGGGTCACACGGGGGATGAGCTGCCGGAGATGGCCTTGTCAGAACTGGGGGTTAGCGAGAAGTGAAAACAGGCCATTTTTCACCCTTAAGTGACAGAAGACAGGCCAGCAAAGGGTCTGGGGAATTTGCTGATTTGTGGAAAGGGCTTAAAGGGTGGCTATCGATCACAAAGCCGCCCCTCGCCCCCCGATTCCATTCTACACAGGTTTTAATAGAGCTGCAGGTCAGCAGCACACTGGCCATCTGGAGCAAATTAGCCACATTTTAACTCAATTTGGCCTTCAAAATAAATGAGGCAGTGGGAGCGGGGCAGCCCGGGCTGGTACTGCCTGGATTCTTTGTTCGCACGCCAATGAATACCAACACCGTCAGTGAGAAGATTGATGCCAGGCAGGGCTGTGAGGTGGGACGACAGTCCTGCTTGTCTACTTCTGAGACTTATTTTTGCAGCTGGATGATGTGGAGCACACATGGCTGCTGGGCTGCCACTTAAGTTGTCCTTTTTTTTAACAGCAAAGGGACGCCAATACGTCTTTTTGAGGAAGCCCAGGACTGACCTCTAATGACCCGTCTAACAATCACTTCCCCTCGTGTTCTGTGAGGTGTTCACCTTTCAGGGAGGTGTGCGACGAGGCTAATCAGTAACGGAGAAAAAAAAAAAAAGCACATTCACATGTAATGAACGGCAGTGAACGGGAGGCCTCCTTTCATTCCAAGGCAGTGCTTCCGGCCCGCCTGCTCCTCCACACCCCTAGAAAGCATTGTATACATTATGAACTTCCAAAAGATTTACAGAAACACCAGGAAGGAATTTAAGTGCTTTGTATTTTGTAGCACCTATGAGCACTCTCCCTAATGGATTTACTATTAAGAGAATACATTTTAAGTTAGAGTGCCTGTCTCAAAGAGATTAGCGGAAACAGCAAGAGTGAATTTCAGCTCTTTATTTTATGTGATGAGTAGCATGGTGGCACAGATTTGAATCAGCAGCCATTCCAGCTGCCCTTCAGACCAGGTCATCCACCTGAAGCTATGCATGTTTAGGCCCGGCCAGTACTTGGATAGGAGGCCGTCTAGCTGCAGGGGCGTCCAACTCCAGTCCTGGAGGGCCGCAGTGGCTGCATGTTTTCATTCTGACCATCTTCTAAATTAGGTTTTGCTGCTAATTAACTTCTTTTGCCTTCATTTTAATTAACTTGACTCAGACCCCTGAATTGTTTCTTTTTTCTTTAATTAGCGGCCAAGCAATAAGGAGACTCAAAAAGAGCCAACACCTTACCAGCTAACCAGCATCCATCATACAATATCTAAAAATAAAGAAAGGTGAAGGTCTCAGTAATGTTGATCTGCTCAGGTCACCAAAACATTTTGATGGTGCTCTTAGAAAAAACAGAAAATAAAATGTCTGCTGTGGCAGAATGAGAGCAACAACAAGCCATGGAATTAAATAATGGGTTTAATTAACAGCGAGAATCGGCTTCTCATTAAGTAATTGGTTGGAGTGAAATTGGTTGGTTGATGTAAATTCTAGCTCTCTTCACATCTCCTTTCTGTTTGGCTGCCATTTAATGAAGAGAAAAATCAATTCAGAGGACTATTAAACTATTAGAGGACTATTAAGGGAAATGAAGTTAATTAGCAGTGGAAAACTGGTGAATAATTAGGAAAAAATGTAGAATAAAACCCCGCAGCCACTGCGGACCTCCAGGATTGGAATTGGACACGTCTGGTCTAAGAGAAACTTGGGCTGCTGCTGGAAAAAGTGTTGGTGAGGCCAGCAGGGGGCGCCTATCCTGTGGTCTGTGGGTGGACCCCAATGCAGTGCAGTGACACTGTGGTGGAAAATGGTGATGTCTTTCAAATAGGGTCCTGACTCTCGGTGACCACAAAAGATTCTTGGGCTTCTTTCGAAAAAAGAAGCTTCACACTGTCTATGAAACATGCTTTGAGTAGGCTAGAAATATAATTATTCAAATGAATCACTTCCAGCCATATGCTAGGTGGAGTCTGTATGTTCTCCAATTCTTTTTTTTTTAGTTTTCTCCTCACATCCCAAAGATGTGAGGTTGAGTTGACGTGGGTTGAGTTGATGGTGCCCTGCCATGGACTGGCTCTAACTCTAGCCTCCAGGATAAACTCCACTCCGGTGAGCCTGAATTGTAACAAGGCGGTTTGACAGTGTCGACGTACGAACTGTGTGTTAGTTTGAACAGAGCCTTTCTCAAGAACCCCATCAGAAGAAAATAAGCTGTAAATCCTTATTTGACATGGCACCATCCACACAGCCCATTATCACAAAGAGTTTTCAACAATCATATCGAGATTTGATGTAGCTCCTTTCCTGCAGGTTCTTTATCCTAAGATGGCCTGGGGGCTCACCCTCCATCATAAGGAAAATCCCTGTTAAAGTCTAACACTCCTTTAGTGCTCGTTGAGATTAATTTTAAAGATACATTTTGTTTACATCATACAGTTATGACTGTTTCCACTCATCTCTTTTTTCTGTTCTAGGCCGTTCCCAACCTGCAGCCCACATCACTTGTAAGAGCCATTTGCTAGTCATATTAAATGTTTGCCTATATATTGGCGTATAGTCAATGTGAGGTTCTTATAACCCCTACAAGTTGAATTGAATTGGTATATTTTAACTATTTCTAGTCTCTCTGACTGTAGATTAGTCTCACTTAGTGACCTGCCTTGCCGTGTGTTAGGTGTGGAGGGCACATGGTTTTAAACCGTGACTAACATGTGCAATAGTATGAAAGTTAACGTGCTCTATTGAACGAGCAGTGCTGTACGTTTAGAGCATACTGATGGCGAAGTAAAGCATCTTTAAGTAAGAAACAACTGCAATTTGACAAGAAAAGTTCAGAGAGGAGACGTTTTTTCCAATTTGTTGCTTTTTATTCCATGTGTGTGACAACCTTTTTTCTTTATTCTTGCGTGGACTGTTTGCTTTGAGTTTTCTCTAAATCTTTTAAAATTAACTTTTGGACTGAGAGATTTCTTTTGGCATACGCTTGACCCGTGCTTCATCCTGCCTTACCCACCAGCAGCTACATCACTTGTACATGGGCCTGCACAACATCCTGGATATTACTGACCTACAATCACAAATCATTTGCATTGGTCATTACTCTCCCAAGCAGAGTACATGTAATATATGTGTCTGTCTGACCATTTTGTGATGCTTAACGAGTGCTTAGCATTGAACTAAATTTCAAATGATGTGGGTACAAAACAACTTCAAATCACCCACTATTGCAAGCTTTTATGAGGTTGCCAACCATTTGCAATGTGCCATTTTTCTTTTTTAGATAGATAGAGAGAAATGAAATGCGCTATATAATAGATAGATAGATAGATAGATAGATAGATAGATAGATAGATAGATA
>JANRMT010062791.1:136372065-136397344 GCA_026402145.1 Polypterus bichir lapradei
TAGATAGATAGATAGATAGATAGATAGATAGATAGATAGATAGATAGGTAGAAATTAAAGGCACTATATAATAGATAGATAGACAGATAGATAGATAGATACATAGATAGATAGATAGACAGATAGATAGATAGATAGCATGTGATGATCCTGCCAGTATACACTCAAACAGCCTGTGTACCGGCTGTGGAATTTTTAAGTACAGAAAATGAATACATGAATGCTTTTTCTTCCTTTACAAGTGAAGCTAACTTTAAGCTGGTATCACCAGTGATTCCTTGGTATCAGCCCAAAGTCTGTACCTCTAATGTAATCCCTGTGTTAAAACTCCAGGAATATCCTCATATCAGCACAATGCCAACACCAAAGCATAACCACCAGCAATACTTCTTAGCACCTATCTAGTGTCACCTGGTGATTAATAAGGACAATATGCCAGCATTATACCATCCAGCACTTGCTACCGTACAGTTAATCTCTCTAAAGGCAACTTATTTCCATGCCACTCTTTATCCGTAATCCTACTCCTGCCAATTACACAAACACTTCAATATATGCCAGGCCCTCGATTGTAATAAATACCTGGCATCCTGGTTATTTCACTGTAGCAAGTTAAATCTGCCCCTGAAATGAAACTCTGTGTGGCAAAACTAGCGTTAGGCTAGGCTGGAGTCAGCCTGATCAGTTTTCTAACTTTAGGAAAAAGCAGACATTTTGGGAATAGTGTAGAATCAGTCCAGTGGCAGCTTGCAAGTTAAAACGCCACTCAGTCATGGCCATTAAATCTCACCTTGATGTTATTTTGGAGATTCTGTGTAAAGAGTATTGGCAAGCCTGTTGGGCTGAATGGCCTGTTCTTGTCACAGTTGTTCTAATTTTTTAATGCCACTAACAATGACGCATCAGAATAATGCCAGCTACCAGATGCAATATCGGTTAGTCCCTCTGCGTGAGACCTCATGCCAATATTAGCCCAGAATTTCTCTAGTGTTAATGCCAGCTTCACTACTATAATAGAATAAAAAGAGTGAATCAGCCCAATATCAAGCCTTAAGTGTCTATATCAAGTGTAGTGCTGCTGCTGCTGCTGCTCAGGCCAAGCACCATGGGTTTGAATCCCACACCCAGAGATCAGTTGCATATTCTGCCCATCTTTGTGAGGATACTTTGGTTGCCAGAACCTCTAAAAGTGTGCAGGTTAGGAGAACTGGCAATTCCAAAATGTCTCAGTGTGGCTATATGCTTTTGTAGAGCCTGTGATTAACTGGTGCCCTCTTCAAGGCTGTTTCCTGCCTTGTGACCAGTGCTGCCAGAAAAGGCTCTGCTCCACTGTGACCCTGATTTAAATTAACTAGCTTTCATAAAAGTGATATTCATGGCAATGCCACCTTTTCATTTAAAACACTAGCCCTGTCATTGCTTGATTAGATTAGATAAACTTTATTAATCACAAGGAGAAATTCAAATGCATACAGCAGCAGAAACATAGAAGACAATGATACAGACACACATGACAAATAATATAGCCAATCAATCAATTGATAAATAAAAAAAACAAACTTAATGAGTACTATTATATTATTAATTAATTTTATAACTACATCAGCCCAATTCTGATTCCTGAAATGTACTGTCAACTGAATGACAGGCCAGTTTCAAACTTATGGCAAGAATCGGGGCTGACCCCTGACACAGGCACGATGAGATGTTGCTATTATACTGCTTATAGCCCTGAACAGGCTAGAATAACCCTGACAAAAGTCATCAATGCAAATGATAACTTAGCATCAGTTCAGTGCCAGCTTGTAAATTATAATACTGATAATAAAAATCAGGGCAATGCCTGCTTTCTTAATTATAGTCACTCCAGTAGGTTAACCTAATTCATGTGAGATTTCTATTTTAATTCCAGATAATCATGACAGTGTCAGCCCCTAAAATATAATGCCACCCATTCATGCCAGTGATATCACAACATTATGTCAAAGCTCATTGTCCAAGTAAACACCAGCTGCCAACATCAGTGATATCCCAGCATCAGCCCCATCCCTAACTTTAACCCCAGGCAGCCATACTAGAGACAGGCTAGTGCCAACTCCCCAACAGTCAGTCTGTTATAATAAAGCCAGTAGGTATTATGTGTCAGAGGGTTTGTTTTTAAATTATTCTTGTAAAAAACAATGAAAAGAGAACAGACATGTAAATGAGAGAGAGAGAATGTAAGGGATAATCCAGATCGTGGCGCCAGAGAGCAGCGCTGCACAGGCAGGAGGAGATGGAGCAGTGAGTTCAGAAATAACAAACCCCAGAAAAATTCAAGTGTAATAAAGCAGTCCTCCCTGGAATATGGAAGCTGCATCTCAATTGGGAAACTCTCTTGAGACCAGAGTAGGAAGAAAAAGTAAAACAAAGAAAAGACTGGGCAAACAAACAATAAAATCCCAAACTCATCTTATTAGGCATACAATGACCTGCTTTTTGTTCTATTATCAGATTCCCAAAACGCGATTCACGGGAGAACTTGTTCAAGAAGACATGTTAAGTGGAGCAGATTGTGAATATTTCACAGCACGTATTGTGCCACCGATCCACACACACAAATCCTGACAGCTGCTGATGGCCCCGAATGAAGCACCGATGTGGCTGCTGTGGTTCCTACAGAACGGGTGCAGAAAGTTGCAAGCAGAGTGAGTTGGGAAAATAATAAAAAAAATTCTCCAATAATGTTTTCTTCGGTGAGTAACATCTGGGCAGAGCATTAGTAGCAGCTCCCCTACATTTAGGGCCACATCAGAGCCCTGCCATTATCCCCCTTCTGAATCTGTACAGCTACAGTAGAGTGTCTCTTGACAATCTTCCTCAGTGCGTTGCTCACAGGTTTGGTAAATGTGCCAGAGTTTCATATGCCCCTTTGCATTCTCTTTCTATCCTGACGCCCATCTCCCCCTGTTGTCATGGTAACATGTACACCAGCTGATCCCCCTCTCGGCACCACACAGGACACATTCCCATCTCTACAGAGTGCCCCTGCTCAGGAGTACATAAAATAGGCTGGCGTTCACATAAACTCAGAGACATTATTGGCAAAATAAGCAATGGACGACAGGGATTGGGATCAACACACTTTCAGCAGTGGGGAACATCCAGTACAAGGGACCGGAGTGCAATGATCCAAGATGAGGGCTTGAGGAAGAGGGGAGCAGAGTTTAGGGCTCCAAAAAGCCTGGACCAGGACTTATGGAAGATGGAACCATTTTGTATATCTGTCCTGTTGTAGGGAGTCTATCATACCCTCCCAACCCAATTGAACTTGCATAGATAGGGTAAAAGGGGGGGATCCACTGTGCAAGTACTTTAATGGGAACAATGGCATTATAACCTAACAGGTTGCAAGACAGCATTAACCAAAGGGAGATGCAGGTGGCACAATGATGTTTTGCTAATCCTAACTGACATTTCAGAGAGGGAAAGAAGGAAGGAACACCAACCCAGTGCCAAAACATTAGGCACCAACCCCCCTGCCAAAGAAGGAGCCAGTCTTACAACCGCTAGCTCAGAAAGGCAGAACCTGCTGTGGTCAGCAAAGGAAAGGGTACACTTGAGGAGGAAGCTTCACTTCCCTGAAGCAGTCCTTTTGACTAGATTGACACCTGATGTGGTCATATGGGCTACTGAGGAAAAGAAGATAATCATAGTGAAGATAACAATACCTTGGGAGGAAGGCTGTGAAGAGACAAGAGCAAGTATCAAGAATTAGTGCAAGACTAAGGATAAAGGCTGGCAGACATGGCTATTCACTGTGGAAGTGGGCTGTGGAGGATCCCCTGGCCACTCAAGATGGAACCTTGTGTCAGGAATAGGAAAAAAGAACAGCAGCTAGGATGTTGGAGAAGGCCTCTTGTTGATTATGGTTTAGGAGAAAGGAAGCATACTGGAAGCCATGGAGCAGGTGGGCAGTGACTTGGCCACCAATGCTGGCCTGCCAGCTAGAGAGTGCTGCAAGAAAAGCTGTGTACAGCCTGACGACATTAGCTTCTGGCCAAGGCAGCAGTCCTTGAAAGGTGATTGTGGTTGAGTTCAACAGATGGTGTACTGGAAAGCAGTCATCCATTTCAAACTACATTATGTTTTTCTCAGTAGAGGGAGCCCTATCTCATATTCAGCTTCAAACTCTAGGGACTACCCTTTCCACTAGTTAGTATACTCCTTTACCTTGTTATTCCCACCCCTTTCACTGTATTTTCCTCATTTCGGTTGTGGGTTCCATCTCACTATTTACATTTTACATTCGCATCCATTCCAGTTAGCCCTGCAGATGTAAAGCTCATCTCATTAGAGTGCTCCCGACCTCATTTCTTTAAAATCACCATCACATTGTCCCTCACCCATTCTCACCACAGTAGAGCACCCCCTTCTTAGTGGGTATATAGCTTATACGACAAACATATTCTGACTCTCCTAACCCTGCCATATCCTTAAGATTCATTCTCTACTTTGTCTTTAAATCATTTGGTTTCTCCATATTGAACTCCCATTTACTTTCCTACACCACTCCCCTCACACTTTTCAAGGTAGATCTTCGTAGAGTGCCACCACCTAATACTCATTGTTCCCTCCATTTAAACATATTCCCGTATTTATCTTAATACACAGTATTAAGAATATAAACCACAAATAAAACATAAAATAATTAATCACACAAGTATTTACCCCAGTGTTGGTGGCCATGACAGCTTTGAATCTGTGTGCACAGGTCTCTATTAGCTCTTCACACCTGGCCATTTTTCTCCATTCTTCTTTTGTAAACTGCTCAAACTCTTTCAGAGTGCTTGGAGACCAGCCTTTAGAAATTCCAGTCACAAATTCTCAGTTAGACTAAGATCTGGACTCTGACTTGGCCACTCTAGGACATTAGCATTGTTGTTGTTAAGCCACTCCTGTCCAGCTTTTGACCTTAAACTCTTCCAAAGTACAGGTTTCTTGCAAACTGTATCATGTTTTCCTCCAGGATTTCCGAAGATTTTTTTGCATTAATTTTACCCTCACAAGCCTTCCAGTGCCAGCTGCAGAAAGGCATAACCACAGGCTGTTGCTGCCACCACCATGCTTCATGATGGAATGTTTTTATAAATGTACTGTGTTCAAGCATGGCGTTTAACTTAATGGCCAAAAAGCTAAGTTTCATATCTTCTTCTGTGTGACTTCTGGCAAACTCTTCCTAAAATGCTTCCTAAGATGTGTTTTTTTTTTCCATTCATACTCTGCCATAAAGCTGTGACTGGCGAAGCACCTGAGCAACATTAGCTGTCTGCACAGTCTATCCAATCTCAGTCTCTGTTTCTTGTAACTCCTTCAGAGTTCTTATAGGCCACCCTCACTAGTCTTTCTCTTGCCCACTTTTTGTAGAGAGCCTACTCTAAGCAGATTTACAGTTGTGCCGTACTCTTTCCATTTCTTAATGATTGATTAACTGGACTCCAAGGGATTTTCTGTGACTTAGATTGTTTCTTGTCTCCATTCCCTGACTTGTACTTTTCAAATCCCTTTTTAGAGAGTTGCTTGGAGTGTTCTTTTGTCTTCATTGCGTAAGTTAGGCCACAAAACTGACTCTCCACAAGTTGGACCTTCCACATACATTTAGACAACAATCGACTGAAACTCCAGACAGATGATCTCCACTGAACTGATGATGTGACTTCCAAAACCAACTGGCTGCACAAGTGATGATTTAGGTGTGACATATTAAAGGGGCTGAGAGTACCCGTGAGATCAGTTATTTTGTATTTTAGATTTGAAACTTGTTTAGACCACTTTTCACTTTGACACTCAAGAGTTTTTTTCTGACAATCAGTGTCAAAAAAAGACAAATTACTGTAAATCCGCTGTAATTTAATATATCAAAATGTGAAAACCTCCAAGGAATTGAATACTTTTTGGAGTCACTGCAGATAGATAGATAGATAGATAGATAGATAGATAGATAGATAGATAGATAGATAGATAGTATCACACACAAGCAATTAGGGAGCAGCTTATGGACCTGATGAGCAACGCGAAACCGCAAGACAGGGGACTGTGACGATGTACTAACAGATCTCTCTTTATTTTGACAGGAAATATGAGTAAACAGCCCCTTGAATTCATCTCTAATACCTTTGCCACACTTCCGGGTTCCTGTGTTTCTTCCGGTCCACTAGTGATGACATCACCATCCCACAACTCTTAGCGCACTGGTTCCCCATTTCTGTTCCCACAGCATAAACTGTCCATGTTGCTGCTACTGTTCTGTCTGTTGTATGTCTTGCAAAGCTGACCATAACTTTGAATTCTGAGAGCAAACTACAGTTGGAATTTGGAATCCCAAAACCCTTAATACTGATCTTGTGTTTCCTTTTACAATAGATAGATAGATAGATAGAAATGAAAGACACTATATCGTAGATAGATAGATAGATAGATAGTGTCACGCACGAGTGCATCGGGAGCAGTTGAAAGACCCGACGCGCACCGTGATAAGACCTGCCAGGGGACGAAGGCAGTGTACTAACCTCTCTCTCCCTTTTTCCCGTAGAAAAGACGAAGCGACGCCGCCGTAAAACAACCTGGAATGAACAACGGCCTACACTTCCGGGTTCCTTTCTTCCCTCTGGTCCCCCAAAGATGACGTCAAGCTCCCATACACCATCACGCCTTCTCAGCAACCATCACGCCTGATTTCCGGTCCGCCTCTTTATATTGTCCCTCCAACCCGCCAAATTTTGTCTTATGATTTCATTCAAGTTTTTTGTCTGAAGAAAAGACCTGTGATAATTTTTGTTACAGTATACGGGGCTCAAAACCCCAAACCCTTTATGAGATTGTGTCTGTTTTCTTTACAATAGATAGATAGATAGATAGTGTGTTAACTCTAGAGGGCGTAGCAGCCACTCAACCTGACACAGACAGATGCAGGAGGCACTTATAAAAGCACAAATGTTTTTATTTTGTTTCTTCACTTTTGGGCAATGTCTTCCACATTCCCACAAGCCACAACACAGTGCCACTAAGCACAATCATAGCACAATACTCTTTTTCTGTATTCATTTCTTTTCTTTCCCTTTTCGTTCGCCTCCACTCCTCCTCAGCAAACTTTGTCTCCCTCCTTTACTCCTCAAGTAGTGTCTGCTAATCCCTTTAATAACGCCCCTGGAAGTGCTCCAGGTGCTTGATGATGTATTTCCGACAGCATTTCTGGATGTGGCTGAAGAACCACCCATAACGGCTCAGAGGTTGCTGCAGCACCCCCTAGTGGTGCCCACGGATCACAACAGGGCTGCACCAAACTGCAACTCCCATGGACACCTGCGGGAGACTGCTGCAACCCATGGGGAGCTGCCATCTAGCGCTCCAGGGGAGGTAATGCTCTGGCCACGCTTGCGTAGATAGATAGATAGATAGATAGATAAAGACACTATACTACATAGATAGATAGATATGAAAGGATCTACATTTCTGAGATTCATCAGGATTTTCAGATCAGGTAGTTCTAATCAGGGCTGTGGAGTCGGAGTCGAGGAGTCGGAGTCGGAGACAATTTTGGGTACCTGGAGTCGGAGTCGGAGTCGGCAAAAAGTTAACCGACTCCGACTCCTACTAAATTTAAATGGGAATTAAAAAAGTAAGTTGAAATGTCCCAATTCACAAACAGTCATAATGAACTACTTCTCTGCTGTAAGAATAAAGCCCAATGCATGCAGTGCATAATGTTACCACAAAACGAACATGTCAAGTAACCATGAAGCATGCTTTTCATTGACTGTATGCGTCACTATATGGGATGTAATGCACAGGTAAGGTACGGCACCGCTTTCCATTGTGTCGTGTTCCACTGTTACAGGGAACTGTGAACCTAGCCTAAAGCCCCCCATACATTTACAGATGCACTGCCGATTTTTCGATTTTTCCTGATTTTTATGCCTGCTATTACTATCCAGACACTTGTTTAAAAAAAAAAAAATAAACAAAACCTTGTTTTCATTGTGTTTGTCTTTAATCTGGCATTATAGTAGAGTGTTGGCTTCCTAGCCAGTAGTTCTGTGGTGAAATGACATGTATGTTGCCTTCCTTTCCTTCAATGGATGTAGAAAATACATTAGCATAGTATATACATACAGAGGAGTCGGAGTCGGGGAGTCGGAGTCGGAAGATTTAGAAACTGAGGAGTCGGAGTTGGAGCATTTATCTACCGACTCCACAGCCCTGTTTCTAATCACTATTCCTGCGGCTGGAGGTGATTTATTGCATGTTCATTAGCTCATGTAAGACAGAGTTTCCATGAACTTTGTACACTTGACAATAATGCCGCTAAAAAAACCTAATCCGAGTCAGTTCATTAATATTAGTTTCATTCATTACTGGGTTAAATTCTTGTATTTCTTGGAAAATGAATCATACTTGGCTAGCGAATGATCATTAGGGAAAGAAAGGGCATATTGGTTTAGTCCCAGAAGAGAACTTATGTAAGTGTCACCTTCCCATATTCCAGGGGTGAGCACACCCTTCAGTTGCAAAAGGACACCTTGAATTCAATTGTCAGTTTAAGAAATGAGTAGAGGGAATGGAACCCTAAAGGTACTATAAGTTCCTTCCCCTTCAACTATAAAATGGGACACAGGGGTGCAGTAGATCCCAGGTCCTAATGGATTAGGGTTGGCATTATTTAACTTCTTAACCTTTTCATGTAGCTCCTTGAAATGTTCCTTTGTCTTCAATGTGTAGATGAGTCCACCATACTGACTCACCAGAAGCCAGACCTGCCAGATAAGGTGCATTGAGATTACAATTACAGTGTAATAGAAACTCCAGAGAGGTGATTTCTATTGAACTATTTATGGGACTTGGCTACACTAGTAATGATTTAGGGGTGTCATATTAAAGGGAGTGAATATTTTTGAGATCAATTATTGTGTGGTTTATATTTGCAATATATATTTTTCTTGAGTTATTTCCTTTGGGATTAATAAAATGTTCTGATTCTGATTAATGAATTTAGACCACTTTGCACAGATCTGTTTTCACTTAACATTAAATAGTCTTTTTCGACTGAACAAAAATGCAAAATTAAATCTAATTTGATTCAAAGCTGTATAACACTGAAAAGTGCAAAACTTCCAAGGGGGTGAATACTTTGTATAGGCACTGTATTTGTGTTTGTTCACAACCTTCTGCCCACCTGCTCTCCAGGATGCAGTTGTCGTCTCATTAGGTCGTCCCCTATCTCATTTTCATTTTTGTCTCCAGTCTTGAGTATGTGAGGCTCATCTCAACCAAGCACTGCCTATTTTTGTAGTTATGTATTTTAACATAGTGGTTCTCTGCTCTTCATAATGCGTTTCCAGTTCAGCCCCCTATGTTATATTAATTTCGGACTCCAATTCAAATAATACAATGCTGATTGTAGTTTAGTACTCTCTATGTCTAAGCTTAAATATTCATTATTCTGCTGTCTTATGATGTAACTCCCATCTAAGTAGAGCTCCCCCTATCTTTGTGACTGGATATACTGTTCCTCATCCTATCAATGTACAGACCTGATAAGTGCTATAATACGTGAAAGCCTAAAGTTAAAGGACTGGACATAAGACAGCGAGCAAGTCCATCATAGGTGACATTTACTGTTACAGACTCAGTTAATCTAACCTGTAAGTTCAGATAATCTAACATGTATGTCTTTGCAATGTGTTTACTGACATGGGGTTAACATACAAAGCAAGTACAGGCCAAGATTTAAAAATGAATTAAGTACAGGCTGAGATTAGAACCCAGTTTCTGGAGCTGAAAACATTTATCACTGTCTGCCAAGTTCCTCCATCTAGTCTCTGCCTAACCCTTATGATGCCTTTACTGTCTTAAGATTGCTTTACACATTCATCACCCCTCTACACCACTCCTATCCCTACCTCTTGTCATTTTCCACTACATTATAACGCTCCCTGTCTTGCTAGGGACAGACACCATTTACCTGTTCCTGCCATCTCAGGTATGTAATGCTCTGTCTACCACCCATGAGCCTCGTGCCTTATTGTCTTGGTTGCTGCATACACACCATTATTCTCACACCATTTTCCGCTGCCTTTCAGATGGCAAATCCCATTTTATTAGAGCACCCCCTGGTTTATTTTGTCTCCATTTCCTATCTAAGCCCATCTTTTATTAACTATATATCACTTCATGAATGAGGTTATAAACTGTAGACATATTCCTTCAACCCCGTTCAACTGCCACCCCAGCACTTAAGTCTTTTTGCAGTTTCCCTTACATGTTAACATCTCTACACCCAAATTTAAAACCATCTCCCTTCTCCATCTGAGTCCTCAGTCACTCTGGTTCTCTTATACAGCTTTATACCTCCAATTTCTTAACTCCTTCCACCCATCAGAGCATATTTCTGAACTAGGTATAGCGCCCCCTGTCCCCCATGGCTTCATGTACATCTCTCCATACTTCAGGGTGTGCACTTCCATCAGTAAATATAATCTTTAGTACAAACAGCCAGTTAGTGCTCATACAAGATTCATGTCAAGAAATGGGCTGGAATAATAGACAGCCGCCAGAAAAAAAAAAAGACATTCTTCATGAAAATATTCACACTATTTCTGCTTCACTGAGTGCTAAAGCTGTATTATTAGATAAGCTAAAGCTTACAAAAACCACAATAATAAGTTATCCAGAGCCATTTGAACAGCACATTCTGGGCTCGCCACTGAAGCCATCGCCAAGGTGACAGATGCGAGACGAGGGGCTTTTTAGAAACTGGGAGATGAGCTCTGTATATACTCAGCAACCCCACACACAACCACCATCCAATCACCCCCCGCACCCCCCCCCCCGTCGCCTCATCCTCACTCCCTCCTTCTAATGACCTCGCTTGGTCACCACTGCTTGTGTACTGGTCTGGGGTGGCCAGCAGGTGGCAGGCAGCTACAGGGCCTCAAGCAAATGGGAGTCGAGCTGCTGCATCTGAATTAATGTCACATGTGGCTTGTCTCTGAAACCTCCAGCTGCAAATATATATATATAGATATATAGTCCCTTTCCCTTTTTTAAAATGATTATAATTTCAGTAGCATATAGTACAATTATTTAGAAGTTAAACCATCTCAGGTTTGTTTCATCTTTTTTATGGAGACAGCTTGAGGTGTTGAAATGGACAGATGGATAAAGAGGGCACTCTGTTACCTGTCATGTGTAGAGAGGGTAATACACCCTGTTGGCCAGTGCACTGGATTTAAAGCTGCAAAGCCACTGACTTCACAAATATACCATTAACAGTATAGTCCTGTTTAGCTCTCAGTTCCAGAGTCCTGGGTTTAAAACCCAGGCAGTCACTCTCTGCATGGACTTTGTACATTCTTTTTGTGGCAATGTACGGTTTTCACCTGGTACTCCAGTTGTCCTTTCTTGGGCCGAAATTGTATTTGATTTTGATAATTGACACCTGTGTGTATGAGTGTGTCCTGTGATGAGCTAGCACCCAGTTTATTCTTAGGATGGCCACCACAGACCCTGAACTGGAGAGCTGGTTAGAAAATGGCTGTATGGATGGATGAACGAATGGATGATTATATGTTCACTAAGTGAATGTTTGGTTAACTGAAGACTCTAAATCGACTGGTGCCCCCGTGTATGGCTGGTTCCTGTTTTGTACCTGTCATTGCTAGGATAAGCTTTGGCACTCTTGACCCTCAACTGGCTTGAAATGAATGGATGGTTGGATGAATTATCACTGCTTTGGTATGATGATAGTCATGAAAGGTGCTATATACAGTGCATCCGGAAAGTATTCACAGCGCATCACTTTTTCCACATTTTGTTATGTTACAGCCTTATTCCAAAATGGATTAAAATTCTTTTTTTTCCTCAGAATTCTACACACAACACCCCATAATGACAACGTGAAAAAAGTTTACTTCAGGTTTTTACAAATGTATTAAAAATAAAAAAACTGAGAAAGCACATGTACATAAGTATTCACAGCCTTTGCCATGAAGCTCAAAATTGATCTCAGGTGCATCCTGTTTCCTCTGATCATCCTTGAGATGTTTCTGCAGCTTAATTGGAGTCCATCTGTGGTAAATTCAGTTGCTTGGACATGATTTGGAAAGGCACACACCTGTCTATATAAGGTCCCAGAGTTGACAGTTCATGTCAGAGCTCAAATCAAGCATGAAGTCAAAGGAATTGTCTGTAGACCTCCAAGACAAGATTGTCTCGAGGTACAAATCTGGGGAAGGTTACAGAAAAATTTCTGCTGCTTGGAAGGTCCCATTGAGCACAGTGGCCTCCATCATCCGTAAGTGGAAGAAGTTCAAAACCATCAGGACTCTTCCTAGAGCTGGTCGGCCATCTAAACTGAGCGATCGGGGGAGAAGGGCCTTAGTCAGGGAGGTGACGAAGAACCCGAAGGTCACTCTGTCAGAGCTCCAGAGGTCCTCTGTGGAGAGAGGAGAACCTTTCAGAAGGACAACCATCTCTGCAGCAATCCACCAATCAGGCCTGTATGGTAGAGTAGCCAGACGGAAGCCACTCCTTAGTAAAAGGCACATGGCAGCCCGCCTGGAGTTTGCCAAAAGGCACCTGAAGAACTATCAGACCATGAGAAACAAAATTCTCTGGTCTGATGAGACAAAGATTGAACTCTTTGGTGTGAATGCCAGGCGTCACGTTTGGAGGAAATCAGGCACCGCTCATCACCAGGCCAATACCATCCCTACAGTGAAGCATGGTGGTGGCAGCATCATGCTGTGGGGATGTTTTTCAGCGGCAGGGACTGGGAGACTAGTCAGGATAAAGGGAAAGATGACTGCAGCAATGTACAGAGACATCCTGGATGAAAACCTGCTCCAGAGTGCTCTTGACCTCAGACTGGGGCGACGGTTCATCTTTCAGCAGGACAACGACCCTAAGCACACAGCCAAGATATCAAAGGAGTGGCTTCAGGACAACTCTGTGAATGTCCTTGAGTGGCCCAGCCAGAGCCCAGACTTGAATCCGATTGAACAAAAAACTAGCTTTCTAGTGTGAGGGACCAAACAGAATGGATCCTCCTCCCTTGCGTGGCCAGGAGACTATGGGAAGGAAAGTTCCCTTCCATGCCAGGACATGGACACAGAAAGACAATTGTGGCAGCAGCTACACAGGGGGCAAGCATTCCAGCAACTACAGAGGGACACGTTGGTTGGGCTTGGACACGTGGAAGGCCATCACAGCGGGTGACTGGAAGCAATTGGCAGAGCGTTTCCTGGTACACTGAGGGGCAGGATCTCATCTGGTGAGTATAGACGCCCTCAGGGGAGCATGGGAGATTTAGTCCCATATGTGTGTCCTGACGGGTTCTGTGGGGTTTACTGGGGGAGCAATCGGGTATTGACAGCACAAGGACTGTTAGGGACCTGAATGTGCCTGCCAGAGGTAATAGATTAAGCACAGGAAGTACTCTCGGGTCAAGAATTAAAACAGAACCTTCCACTTGCCCTGAGGAGTCTGAGTTGAGAGGGGAGAAGAACAACAAAAATGGAAGGACTGAAGAGTTTATGTGCTGTACTGTCAGGTGTTGGAACTGTTTGTGTGGAGAAGAATCCTCAGAAAGGTACATTTGTTGTAAATAAAAGAACTTGTTTTTAAGCCAAGACTGTCTCAGTAGGAGTTATGTCTGGGGATCTGAGGTTTTGCACCCCGTGCAGGCCACATTAGATAGGTAGATAGATAGATAGATAATATTTAATTTAACCAAAGAGGTGTAATTTTGCTTTATATAGAAGCTTAATAAATATAATAGGCAACAACTCCTTCAAACACACAAGACTTACAAGAAAAGGAAAAACATGACTAACAATAAGAGAGCAGGCACCATGAAGAACTATAAAGGCATGTTGCTGTAGGTATAAAGGAGCTCCAATACCATTTCTTGACACATTTATTTTGGATAATGTGTTGGCTGAAAGTCATCAATGTTAGGGTGTCAAAGAGAGGACATGCATTGGTTCTGTCTTCATTCTCTCCTACACCACTAACTCCAGCAGGTCAAGAGTGCACCATATAACTGAGCTTGCCTTCTTAATTAGCTTTGTTGATTACCAGCAAGATAACATTGCTTATAGTTTTTGATACCAAAATGAGCAAATGAGCTACACATTAATGTGTAGTGTCCTAAGCTAGCATTATTTAATGCACAAGATGAGACAGATGATTCTAGTGGTGTAGTAGGCAGTTAGAGCCATTAGCAAGAAAAAAGAGGAGGTTAGTGTGTTTAAAATGAGCCTTCGCAGTTAATGTATAAAAGTTCTGCTTTTAATTTGGGAATGACATGGTGGGCAGCTGCGGCCACATACAGTAGCTCCAGAGAATCAGGTTTGATCCCAAGCTGGGCTGCAATTTATGTTTATCTTGCTTGTTCTCCCTTTGCTCTCATGGGTTTTTCAAGGTGTTATGGCTACCTTCTACATCCAAAAGACATTCAGTTTAGATTAAATGAGTGTGGCTGATACTGAGTGTGACCTGCAATGGACTTGTGTTCCCTCCACTGTTCATTCCTGCTTTGTGCCTAATGCTGCTGACATAGGCTTTGACTTATTGATTCCATTGATGGAAAAAATAGATTTTAAATATAAATGAGTAGAAAACGTTTTCCTTGTCGTTCCCTTGCCATAGTTCAATAGTTAATTCATGGACAGATATTGCTGGCTTCCATTAATGTTAAGCTTGGAACTGCTTCTTCTTCCTGAGTGTTTAACGATTTTGTGTCTTAATGTGTATTTATTATGTAATTAGTGATTTGTAAAGTTTGTATTTGCATTTACCTGTGTGTTTGTCACAGTGCCCCAAATCTGCACTCAGTGAAAAGCTTTGTCCAAAAATAAACTGAATTGAACTGAGTGATGCAAAATGTGCTCCAGAGTGGCTTCGTTTTTGTACCAAATAATGCCAAAATGGGCATCAATTCCTTGTGAACCTTAAGTAGATGAGTGGTTTAGAAAATGAATGAATGGGATGGACTTGGCATGCGGTATGATGAAGGAGCCCAGCTATAATTAAAGTGCAATTGACAAGCTGCTTGGCACCATCATGATGGAGTCATTGAGCATTTTTTGTTGCTTTGTCCAGAGGCTACTGCTTGACCCCCTGGTGAAGCACATGGGCAGCAATTGTGCACAGTCTCTCCAATCTCAACCACAGTAGCTTGTTAACTCTTTCAGAGTTCTCATAGGTATCTTGGTGGCGTCTCTTAGTAGTCCTCTTCTGACACAATCACTGAGTTTTTCTGGATGGCCTGCTCTGGGCAGATTTACAGCTGTGCCATACACTTCCCATTTCTTCATGACTGATACTCCGAGGGGTATTCAGTGACTTGGATATTTTCTTGTCTCCATCCACTGACTTTTGCTTTTTAACCACCTTTTCATGGAGTCGCTTGCTATGTTAGGTCACCATAATGACTTCGCAAAAGCTGGCCCCTCCACATACAGCTACATTTAGACTATAATCAACGGAAACTCCAAACAGGAGATACTCGTTGAACTGATGATGTGACTTCGAAAACCCATGCGGATTTACATGTGTCATATTAAAGGGGGTGAATACTCGTGTGATCGGTTATTTTTTATTTGTAATTGTAACCCCCTTGCACAAGCAGTGTGCAAGGCCCTGAGTTCTTTAGTTTGGTGTCGCCACCCAATAGTTAAATTTCTTTTCAGCCATTTAGCTCATTTGGCTCGTAACAAATCATACCTTTACCTCAGTTTAAAGAACAGAAAACTTTCTCTTTACTTGAAACCAAGAAACCGACAACCAAACATTTGCATATTATAACTATGTACAGCACAAAAAAAACACAACACAAGAATGATAAGCTATTTACAAAACTGATCACCATCCTTTCAACACTACTGGTGAGCTCAGCGTTTGTACCTATACCCTTTTAGAGCAATTAGTCACTCCATTGGGGGCCCTAAACGTAGCTCAGGTACTTAGTGGCCAACAAATAAAACAGCATTGGCCCCTGCACTTGGGAAGGTTGCTGGTTGAAATCCTGTAAACACTAGAGGTGATTCTACTCCATTGGGCCCTTGAGCAAGGCCCTTAACTTGCAATTGCTTCATTCTGGGTTTGATGATAACGTTAAAATTTGGGGGATTGGTGGCTGAATTGGCACACCAGCCGCTACAAAAACCCTCATCACACTGATCCATTCCATTCAATCTAGCGTGGTGCTGAGGTGCCACCCATTGCACGACTGCACTTGGGTCCTATTTTGGGATCCTGAGGTGGTTCATCGTGCGGAGGGTGCGGCTGTATCAGCGCATGCCCCCAGTCTCTCCCTCCTTTAATTCTTTGGCTGGAACACCAAATCTTTTTATGCTTTTTGTTTCATCTTTACAGATCACACTGTTTTGTTTTGGTTTTTTTTTTTGTCATGGGAAGCATGTTTGTCAGAGATGGCGAGGTCTACCTTGGTCAGGTGCCACAGATAACTGAAGTTGAAGACAAAATGGGGAGAATGGATGAAAATCAGGATGGCCATTCAGAGTGAATTGTATCCTGGCAACTCACATTAACCTGCTCTCACTTACGTTACCGTATACAGTATAATAAAATGTATTTAAAGCACCTGACATGACATGACAGCCTCCGACCCACTTAATCTTGTCAAGGGTTGCAACACTAGAATCTGCCCTGACAGTACTGTGCTACAGAAATCAATGTTGTTGGCAGAATCCTGGCCTCCATCGCAGAGCCATTTAAAGCGCCTGATGCGGTGTCTTCGCTGTTGTCCGCACTTATCTTTTTGTCTATGCTTTTTTTTTTCCAACAGACAAGGTGACACCCTGATCTTCTGTTTGCTGATTGCTATTCTTTACTATCAGCCAAAGGTCTGCTCCATGTGCCTTCTCCCCAGTGGTGGGTTCACCAAGGCACTGCGGATTTACTTCTCACTGAATCGTCTGAACATTTACCCAATATTGTTAACAGGAGGTAATTTAAAAGAAACAAGATGGCATTAATTAGCCTTTTTTGATGGAGGCTCTGCCATGCTGTACTATGCAGATGTTCACCAGATGACTCAAAAAAGCAAGAGGGAAGGAAGGGTGGGGGTCTGGGGCACCTCTTCCTTATTAATATTAACCCCACTCATGCTACCCCTGAAATGACATGTGGAAAATTCTAGAAGGATGATTATATCATGCAGCAAATATGGCGAAGTGAATCAATTATAGGTGCTTTGTTTCTGGGCGCTGTTCTCCTCCCTTGTATGCCAGCATTTTAATTTAAAAATGCATCAGCCATTATTAGCTCAGTGGTGTGGGATACCCAGGTTGGAACCCGTGAAGTGCCAGCCTTTTGGACATTTTGAGCTGCTTTCCTTGGATTGTTGCACCCTGCTGAATATCAGAAACCGGAACGGTTTGGATTTGAGTTGTTTTGTCAGCATGTTAAAGATGCTATATTAAAAATAAAAAACAGGATCGCCTTAGGGTGACCTTGAACTGTAAACTAACAACAACATTTATTTATATAGCACGTTTTCATACAAATGATGTAGCTCAAAGTGCTACAAGAAAAAGAAAGAAAAAACATAAAAATAAAATTAGGCAATACTAATTTACATAGAATAAAAATAAGGCCATATGGCCAGGGAGGACAAAAAAACAAAATAAAAATTACAGACGGCTGTAGAAAAAAACAAAATCTGCAAGGGTTCCAGGCCATGAGCAGCAGGTTCTTAGTTTTGTTGGCACCCTGGTCTCCCTGGGTGAGGGCTCATCTACCAAAGCAGATACCTATTCTAGGGTATTAAAATGGTTCAATGAATCAATCAATCCCACATAATTTCTATATCGCTGTGTCCAGCAGTGTTGGTGCCAGTCTATCCTAAGTCGGGGACAGGAGAGGGGCAGACCTTCACCAGCTTAGAGTCACGTCTTTAGTCTTTATAGCAGTTTTCACAGAGAACTGTGTCACAAGGTATTTTTAAAAAGACAATCAGAAAACAGTATAAAGTAACAGGCTACATTATTCTGGCCACCAATATTCAAAGTGACGGGCATTATGTAACTTCAGGCAGTGAGACGTTGTGTGGTGCCAGCCTCAGTCTGCATCTCAAAGCTGAGCTCACCTTGGACTCAATATGTGCCCCCCAGGCAAACCACTTTCCCTGTGTTCCAATTATAGGAGTTTGTAACAGTTATTCCTGGCACTTCATGGTGCCTTTCCAGTTAAGTGCAGCATTCTTAAACAGGGGTCTATGTTTGGTGTAATCGTCCTGAAGGGCAGTATATGAAAATAATTGTGGATCTGAAAGTTAAGAAAACATTTTCCATCAACTGTCATCCATTTTCATGACTCATATAGGGGTCCAGGAACCTCCTCAAGATTTAGGGGAAATGATGTGACTGAGCCTCATGGGGACAATTTAGAAGTAATAGTTGAACCATCTGTAGGAGGTGGCAGCCATAACAGAGGCCCACATTTACTTTTGTTACTTAATCCGTTTCACAATGGAGCAACAAAAAAGACACAAAGAAGAAACTCACACTGGAAGGTGGATGGCCATCTATACACACACATTATAGAAAGGGGCAATTCAAAGACACCCAGCAAGACACTACCAGACACATCTGGCGGAAGAAAGTGCTTAAAGTGAGAGGCCTTATATTAAATATAGAATACTTAGCTAAAAATAAGCTGTTTAGAGAACTAACAGGGCAGAGCTCTAAATGGTTTAAATGGGGTACATAGTAGGGGCCTAGGGGGAGAAACTTCAAAATGTGGATCAGACAATTCAAGAGTCCTGCATCTTCCAGTACGGACTACAGAAAGTAAAACCAAGAAAAGGGAAACGGTGTATGGGGGTACTTAAAACTTTATTGCTGACAGGTCTCAGGTGATAGGCCTTAAGTCTGAAAGTCTTGTCAAGCTCAATAGGAACACAGTGTATTCTGGAAAAGCTGAATGGCAAAGCAGGATTTTCGAGTATTTTGTGTCAATAATAACAGGGATGACAACAAGTAAGCCGGATGCTCATTTCGGGTGAGAAGAAGGGAGAGTGGCTGCCTGTTGTTAGATTTTTGTTTTTGAAAAAGAGTGTTTTCAGTTCAGTTTCTGTTTGTTAGATAAACTGAGCTTTCTCTCCCAATGTCGGTGCTTCCTGTCTTGCTATATGCCTGCGAGACATGGACGCTATCCATTGACCTGAGTTGAAGACTGGACTCCTTTGGTGCTGTGTCTCTTCAGAGAATCCTTGGGTACCACCGGTTTGAGCAGCTGCTCATGGAGTCCAGAATGACGCATATTACCTGCATTGTTGGGGAGTGTTAGTTACAACACTATGGCCATGTGGCATGATTCTCCAAGGGTGATATGGCGGAGGACCCGAGTGGCTGGACTAGGCCAAGGGGACCCCAAAGTAGCACCTTGCTGCGGCAGATAGAGGGTGGGACTAGACCGCGTGTCTGCCTGGGGGACTGCCAACCAGAATTCCAAGCTGTTTTTTCCTGTACCAGTGCATGCTCCCCAACCTGACCTGACCTCTCTCTCTCTCAATCACTGCTTTTCTGAAACTTTTGTAAAGAGTTGCAAAACTTTACTTGTTGCAGAAATGGACACTTGCAAGGAGCCTCTCTGACTGAAACAAACACTTTCATGAATCTAAATATTTGCTTCTTATCTGCTGATGGTTTCCAATGAGCTCTATTTCTAACAAGAAATCTTTATCGGCTTATTTATTCATTTATTAATTTTTTGATTAAGGATATATAAAATGTACCTAAGGAACTGGCCCGTCTGGGAATTTTGATCTGGGACCAAATAAAGAGTACATGCACTCACCCAGGTGGTATAATTCTATGCATTGCTTATATTTGCTGTTGTTAGTTAAATATGGAAAAAATGAAATTAGAATATTAGAACTATCTAGATGAGAACAGGCCATTCAGCTCAACAAAGCTCACCAGTCCTATCCACTTAATTCTTCTAAAATAACATCAAGTCTAGTTTTGAAAGTCCCTAAAGTGCTACTGTCTACCACACTACTTGAAATCTTAGTCATTAATAAAAATGGAAATAATTAGGGTATTAAAAATAAAATTAATCTCTTAGAATTAAAAGTCAAGGAGAAAGTAAAGAATTTAGGAGTAATTTTAGACTCTGTCCTAATCAGATTACTAGGACTGCATTTTTCCTATAAGGATCATTGCAAAAATTAGACCTCTAATAACACTGTGAGAGGCTCAGAAATTAATATACGCTTTTGTTTTAGGTGGCTACATTATTGCAATGCACTCCTAACAGGACTCCATAAGGAAGACATCAGTCGGTTGCAGTAAGTGCAGAATGCAGCAGCAAGACTCTTAACTAGAAAATGAAAATCTGAGCACATAGCATTGTTACACTGGCTACCTGTGTCTTTTAGAATTGACTTTAAAATACTACTAATGGTGCATAAAGCTTTAAATACTCTCAGCCCATCCTATATTTTGAAGTGCTGCCCCCCTACACTCCAAGTCATAACCTTAGAAATTCAAATGGAGGTCTGCTTATAATTCCAAGAGCCAAATTTAAAAGAAGTGGTGAGGCAGCCCTCTGTTGTTATTCACCTAAATGTGGAATACTTCACCAATAAAGAAATGGCAGGCTAACACTGTGGAATGTTTAAAAAAATGCTAAAACCCAATTTTTTTTAATTTGGCCTTTTCATAAATACATTTTAGTTCTACCATTAATAAACTAGATATGCATAGAATTATCATACTCTTCGATGATCCTGCAATCCTTTTTCTGTTTTCTTTTCCGGTTCTTCTGTGGTGGCATTCTGTGCCATCACCGCCTGACCAAAGTCCTGTGCAGCCTCCTGTGATGTTTGAATGAAAGCCCTAACCCTAAGCCTAACCCTGCCACAGGAGCCACAGACTCAAATCTTCTAAGATGAAGCCTAAAAAAAATAAAGAACTACTTAATAACATGTATGTTAGGCCAGTGGGCGCTGGGTGGTCTTTTGGCTTGGACCCCCTACAGATTTTTTTTTTTTTTTTCAGCTTAAGTGGAATTTTTTTTTATTATTATTTTTCTGTCTACCCTGGCCAACTGACATTATCATTGGACTGTTATTTTGAGACTTAATTTTTTTTTTTTTTTAAGGACTCTATTATATAATTATATATCTTATCTTATGTAAGGGTGCATTATGCATTGTCATTCTTATCTAATTTTAATTTGTTTTTCTTTGCATGTAACTATTTCTTTGACATTTTTTGAAACACTTTGAGCTGCAGTGTTTGTATGCAAATGAGCTATAGAAATAAATGTTGGTGTTGCTGTTGAAGCAAATAAATATACAATGAGTATTAAATTAAATCTTAAAGCCAGTGTCCCTGTCCACCTACTAGTAGCGTTACTGATGGGTTAAGATGGTCCATTCCTTGTCTAGCTGTGGTCCCCTTAGTGCACTTGAGGATGCTCTTGTGAAGTCCATGTTTGTGGTAAATTGGGTTGAAGTAAAGACAGCCCCCCAGCCAGAGAGATGACTAGGGCTGAATACACAGGGTACCATAATGGACAGTGACACAGATTAGTGGTTCTAGGTAACCACTGTACAGCTGGTTTGGACATTTCTTTCTATCCCCCGTTAAAAATAAACCTCAATGTTTAGCTGGTTCCTTTCATGTTAGGTGCATGCCATAAGTGATCTGATAACATGATCAAGCAAATAGATTCCCCCAACCAGTACAAATGTCCCGAGTGTAAATTCTCCCTTAGTATTTAATCCATAAGGACCTGGTCAGGCTGTCTTATGAACAGGCCGAGGTCTTAGACTGCAAACCTGAAGCTGGTCAGTTCATTCCCTAAAACTGAGCCTGAGTGACCCAAAGTGACTTACTCGACCTGACAGTTGTCCAGTCTTTGACCCTTGAAAGTGATTATTCCATACTGAGATGGTAAAGCAGCCATTAGTAGTATTTAATATGGATAGGTGCTAAATAAAACAAGGCCGGAGCTGTTGCTGATTTAAAAACCAATACTTGGGTGTTATAATTAGTGCAACTCATTAAAATCAAGAACATAGTGTCAGACATGTGTGCATGGGAGACAGGTGATGGGCTCACATGGTGTAATTGCTCAGTTGAACCAGAGGCTGGAACTGTCATCTGATCCTTTCTCCTTTTGTCCCTCCCGCAGACCCACTGAAGAACGTACCTCCCAGTAATGTCACCACCAACCCCTCCCGCTGATGACATCTTTTCTTTTTCTAGAACCCACCTGCCGAAGACCTCATTTCCTCTTCTGGCCACTCTGATCCATCCCCTTCCTGTTTCAGCCATATTTTAGATAGCAGTCAGTCTGTATTAGTCAGTTTTGGACTCCGCTCTGTAAAGATGTGTTTCGTTTGCCTGTGGTAGCCAACCCCAAACCTTTTTCATGCTTTTTGCCCGGTTCTTTTACAATACTAAAAACGTTACAGCACAGCTTCTTCTGATTGTTCTTCTAAGTATAAATGCTGAATAAATGAAGGTTCAGTGGTGATACCTCTTCAATACATTCAGGAAAAGGATTAAGGACTGCAACTGGCAGGGGCAACACAATGCATTATTAACACAATACTTTAACCATGATACAATAATACTGCAATTTTGAAAATGTTTTGTGATATATTAATAATTATAATTCAGTTCTCCAGTATATTACAATTTGCCATTCCCTTTTTATTTGACTGAAGTTAAAGCTAAAATTACATCCCTATAGGAAAAAAAAATCAGTGGCATCCTAAAATTTGTAACTCAGTTAATTTTAATTGTGGAAATTCTTCATGCAATTATCAGTAAAGTCTACTCCTGGTACATTCCACAAATTATCAAAACAAACGTAAATATATATATATATATATATATATATATATATATATATATATATATATACTGCATATACTTGATTCTTAGTGCAATGATGACATGTTGAAGCAAAAATACGGCAGCATCCACTGTAGTAATTTTTCCTCACATCTAACAGGTTGCCCTCATGTCACCATCGCTATAGGAGGTGACCTTGACCCACAATAAAAGTAGGCAATAGAAATAACAATCCAACAAATATCAGCACTTGGGGATTGACATTCACTTGGGGTCAAGCACATCACACAAATTAACAGAAAGAGAAAAACAGCACTCTCCGGTGTATTTCCTAAATGCCATAACTAAAATATGCTTTCACTTTTTTTAGATGTTCAGATTTGTTTTAAACACTGGATTTTAAAATCTTATATTTAGAAATGATCTGAAATGCATTTTAATCTGTTTTTAATCTGTTTTTAAGATTAATTTCTAATCTGGTAATTTTTGTTTTGAAATCCCTGCTTTTTTGAGGATTTTTTTTTTTGCAATTTTATAACAGATTTTGAATGCAGATTTTAAAATATTGCTTAAGGAAAATCTCGGTTATTTACAAATTATTTTAGAGCACTGAATAATATTAACAATAATATAATTAATACTACATTTATTTTTTTTCTTTTGTGATAGAATTCTGATGGGGTTTAGACTTTTTAAGTTAAAGTTTAATTTTTGGATCATGTGTGTCAGTGCCTGCTCATATGAGCATTCTCCTCTAATCCAATCCTGGCCCAATTGGGATCCAACTTCATCTGTACCCCTGTGTCCCATTTTATAGTTGAAGGGGTAGGAACTTATAGTACCTTTAGGGTTCCATTCCCTCTACTCATTTCTTAAACTGACAATTGAATTCAAGGTGTCCTTTTGCAACTGAAGGGTGTGCTCACCCCTGGAATATGGGAAGGTGACACTTACATAAGTTCTCTTCTGGAACTAAACCAATATGCCCTTTCTTTCCCTAATGATCATTTGCTAGCCAAGTATGATTCTACAGTTAGGTCCATAAAAATTTGGACAGAGACAACTTTTTTCTAATTTTGGTTCTGTACATTACCGCAATGAATTTTAAATGAAACAACTCAGATGCAGCTGAAGTGCAGACTTTCAGCTTTAATTCAGTGGGTTGAATAAAAAGATTGCATAAAAATGTGAGGCAACTAAAGCATTTTTTTAACACAATCCCTTCATTTCAGGGGCTCAAAAGTAATCGAACAAATTAAATAACTGGAAATAAAATGTTCATTTCTAATACTTGGTTGAAAACCCTTTGCTGGCAATGACAGCCTGAAGTCTTGAACTCATGGACATCACCAGATGCTGGGTTTCCTCCTTTTTAATGCTCTGTCAGGCCTTTACTGCAGCGGCTTTCAGTTGCTGTTTGTTTGTGGGCCTTTCTGTCCGAAGTTTAGTCTTCAACAAGTGAAATGCATGCTCAATTGGGTTAAGATCAGGTAACTAACTTGGTCATTCAAGAATTTTCCACTTCTTTGCTTTAATAAACTCCTGGGTTGCTTTGGCTGTATGTTTTGGGTCATTGTCCATCTGTATGATGAAACGGCACCCAATCAATTTGACTGCATTTAGCTGGATTTGAGCAGACAGTATGTCTTCTGTCCTGTGTCACATCATCAATAAACACTAGTGCCCCAGTGCCACTGGTAGCCATGCACGCCCAAGCCATCACACTGTCTCCACCGTGTTTTACAGATGATGTATTATGCTTTGGATAATGAGCTGTTCCACACCTTCTCCATACTTTTTTCTTGCCATCATTCTGGTAGAGGTTGATCTTGGTTTCATCTGTCCAAAGAATGTTTTTCCAGAACTGTGCTGGCTTTTTTAGATGTTCTTTAGCAAAGTCCAATCTAGAATTTCTGTTCTTGAGGCTTATGAGTGGCTTGCACCTTGCAGTGCACCCTCTGTATTTACTTTCATGCAGTCTTCTCTTTATGGTAGACTTGGATATCGATACGCCTACCCCCTGGAGAGTGTTGTTCATTTGGTTGGCTGTTGTGAAGAGGTTTCTCTTCTCCATGGAAATGATTCTGCGATCATCCACCACTGTTGTCTTCCGTGGACGTCCAGGTCATTTTGCGTTGCTGAGTTCACCAGAGCTTGCTTTCCTTCTCAGGATGTACCAAACTGTAGATTTTGTCACTCATAATATTGTAGCAGTTTCTCGGATGGGTTTTTCTGTTTTCGCAGCTTAAGGACGGTTTCTTTCAGCTACATGGAGAGCTCCTTTGACCACATGTTGTTTGTTCACAGCAAAATCTTCCACATGCAAGCACCACACCTCAAATGAAGGGATTGTGTTAAAAAAATGCTTTAGTTGCCTCACATTTTTATGCAATCTTTTTGTT
>JANRMT010062791.1:136397354-136464634 GCA_026402145.1 Polypterus bichir lapradei
TATCTATCTATCTATCTATCTATCTATCTATCTATCTATCTATCTATCTATCTATCTATCTATCTATTATCTGATACCTTTCTTAAATATGAATTAAGTTAGAAGTGCTGTTCAGATTCCAGGTTCCACTCAGGTTGCTTTTTATTTTATTTTTTCTAGTTGGGATAAAGCACAAAAGCTAAATTCAATGACTTTGACCTAAGCCACATAAAGATCCAGCAGGGCCGAGTGATAATAAACACGAGTTCTTCATCAAGTGAGCGCTGCAGCGCGGTGTGGTGCAGTCTTTGCTGAGGCTATAAAGTGGAGACGGCCGGCCAGCATCTCAGCGCAGCGTTGATTGTCTTGGACAGGCTATTCATTTATTTACTAATGTGCGCTCAGGGTTACAGAACCTCAGCTCTTTTGTGAGCAGACTGCCTCAGCTCACTGCACTGTGACTGGGTGGACACGTATCCAACAGCCAGCTTTTTGAATCTAGTCTTTGAAATCATTATGCGAGCCTTCATCTGCTATGAGAAGGAGAAACTTTGATAAGAAACATGCGGCGGCGTCAGTAGCGCTTGACATTGAAAAGAACATTCATGGGCTTGCTGGGAAGAGCAGTTTGCTGCTGTCTCGCTGACAGCTTGAAACATTCATTACACTTCCAATATACATGTAGGGAGCACATGATGGGAATGAGGACCTGCATGTCAAAATGTGTGCGATCATTTTCCAGAACATTTGGAGTGAAAGGCTAGTGAGAGATATTAATGGGTATATCTGCATGTTTAAGTGTTATGTTAGTTTAACAGCAAATGATATAATAATAATAATAATAATAATAATAATAATAATAATAATAATAATACATTTTATTTATATAGGTGAAAAAGAGGCAGCAAAGTTCACCAGAGGGTAAAACCTAGTGAGCGGCAAAAACAGGAAAACAATGCCCCTTGTCTATTTTGTCGTCTCTGGGGAACTTTGGGGGTAGATTGGAAACACTTGCCTGTCATATTACTGATGGTGTAAAGCTTGTAGGAAACATCAGCAGGAAAGGTTGCCCTGGGTTATTGAAGAGGGAAAAGCTAGGGAGAGACAGTCGTTGTTATTACACGGAGTGAAAGAAAACTTCAGCAAATTGTGTCTGGCTAGCTGGTCAGCTGGTGGGAGACAAGAACAAGAGCGACGTGATGGAATTGTTTTTATTGGGTGAAAAGCAAATGAGAGCAGGAAATAGAATAGGGAACGTCTACGTATCTTATTACTCATAGTAGAGGACTTATTAGCAGATGTGTCTAGATTATTATAACAGTAAAGTAGATGAAGAACACTTGCCTGTCATATTACTGAGAGGGAAGAAACACCAGCAGAAAACCTTGGCTTGGGTTATTATTAAAAGGGAAAAGCTAGTGAGAAACAGCAGGAGAAATGAGCATGGAGTGAAACACCAGTCAGGGATATGTTTAAGGTGTATACTTGAGTTAGTGGGAAATGAAAACAGGACAGATCTACATATGTTATTGAAAAGCTGGTTTGTGATGAGAGCAGCAAAATCAATTTGTTCAAACATTAAAGAATGTGAGAGACTAGAGCAAAAATCTGCTGAAAGGTGTTAAAAACAAAAGAGCAATGAACATGTGCCTGTGTTATTACCTTACCCTCATTAACTTGGTAAAGTGCCTTGGGTGGGTGTGCCCGGTGAAGTGGGATTTATGAGCTAATATTCTGGAATTCTATGAGGAAGCAACCAAAGCACACAATCAGAGAGGTGCACACATGATTTCAACAAGCTTTTGATAAGTTCCCACGTGGGAGGCTAATGATCAAAATAAAGGTAAGGGTAATTTTCTCCATTTTTCTCTGTGTAACTAACATTCCATGTGCTAGTACATTTACTAGAGAGATGAGGAAACCATATGACTTGGAATGATAACAATTTTTACCAAAAACTTTTTTAATCTCTCTAGATTTTGGTACTTTTCGATCCATACAAACCTTAGGATGTAAAATGGACTTTACTATTGTCTTTGTGCTGATTGGTATAAAGTGTGAGATTTAGAGCTATGCTGTATTTATTATCCTAGCCTTCACATATTAAGCCTTCACTATTCTTATCATAGCGAACTGAGCTGTTTATATGTGGGCTCCTGCAGATCTGTTGTAATAAAGGAGGTCCAATGGAATTGAAGCATTAAAGGTCTGTGTCTCTAGGCCCTCCAAGCAATCCGATTGGTCAGTTTGGCTTTGGTAATGCAACAAAAGAGGAAGTGCGAGTGTGAGACACACAAGGAGGAGTAAAGGTGTATGAGGCATGCTGAAAGAGTCGCCTTCAGAGATGGCAAATATAAAACTGGACAGGAGGTGGGAAAGTAATAATAATGACAGAGTCCATAAAAGCAGGCTTTACAGGAGCACACCCGAGAAAGGGAGCGCTGGTCAAGAGACGTTCCCATATGCAAATACAGAAAAATGGCGCTGAAGGTACATATAGTATAAGAGATAGCAAATATTTTGTTAATTATTCTATTACATGTATTCAAAAGGTACTATGGCTAGGCTATATGAATTTAATTACTTAAAAACTACTCAGGCTAGGAGCTCAATCATGGTCTTAATCAAACACCTGATAAAGTCTTTAAATTCAAAAAATCAGAGATAGCAGTAACCTCAGCAAAGTGACCTGTAGTCATGTGTTTAATATGGCAAAGTGATCTCAAAACCAAGTGACATGGCGGAATGAAAAAGAAGGGCAGCAACATCTGCTAAGCAACAAGCAAATCGCAGAGACCAATGACATGACAAAGATTGCTTTAATTGGAAGAAGTAATATAAGAGCAGCAGCACCTGCTGTGCAAAAAGTGAGGGATACAGAACGCAAGAATGACAAAGACAGAAAAATGCATGCTGACAAGAGGGAAGATTGTCAAATATGTATTCAGAATTCAGAATTAAGTGTGGGTGTTATGTTTATTTCTCATCAAAATTCAAACTAATTAAACAAAATAAAGGATGACAAAGTAGCCTGGGTCATGTGTTTATAGTAAAATGGTTTCAAAATCGATTGATAACCACCATAATGGCAGAAAAAAATAGAAGAGCAACGACATCTGCTGAGCATCTCAGAAAGTGATTAAGTGATGAATAAAGAGAAGGAATAAGAAGATAAGACACTGAACTACATAGGTAAGCAGAAAGTAATCCTGACATAAAGCTATGGATCAACAGACAAACAGACAAACATTAAGACTCGGAGGCATTCAAGGCAAAGCCCACAATAAAGAATGTAAGAATGAGAACAAGAGAGTAAGGCAAGCCGACAAATAAGACAATCATCAAATACTTGAAACTTCTGACCATATCAAAGCATTGCTTTTACAGCCATACAAGATGTTTCTTTGAAGACCTCTACTTAACGAAGTCAAGCTATACTTCTTAAATATTAAATACAAAAGAATGTGTTGACAAAATAGAAATGTTTCTCTTTTTTTAGAAGAAGTAAAATGCATTAGGATTTTTAGAGAAAAAAGAAGAAAATGTAAGAAGTATTAACATCTCCTCATGTTTAATTTTTTTCACTAGTTTAAATGAAAATACCCCAACAATAAAGGAGTTGAGAATTTGAGACATGATGTGAAGGTGGGTAGACATTAAGTACAGAAAGCAAAGGGTTATGATGGGAGAAACATTTTCAGAATTACTTGATGTTAAATGGTGTCCGCCTGGGATCAGTGCTAAGTCTGCCGCTGTTTTTAGTGCACTCAAACAATGTTGATAATAATATAAATAAGAAGCTGGTTACTTTTGCAGATGATATCAAACTAAGTGGAATGGCAGATAGTGAAGAACAGTCAACTTATTACAGAGGGACCTGGACAGAATGTAGACTTGAGCAAATGTATGGCAGATGAACATCTATCTTTTTTAATAAAAGAATAAGTGCCAATGTGTCTATCTGTTTGTCCGTCTGGTTGCTATGCCTCTGTCATTCAAGTAGATGGCACATCATACACATTAACACTACTTTAACGAATTCCATACCAAATGGCATATGACACAGACATATGTATTACATGGTGCAGTGCAAATATTAACTCTGAAACCTACGTTGATTATTTACATTTCATCCCTTCTTAGATGGGTAACACAGCTAGTTCATATTTAAAAAAAATGTAAGGTATTACATGCAGAAAGTAAAAATATTAGATCAGAATACACAATACAAAGTCTAAAACTTCAGAGTACTGCTTATCAACAACAACATTTATTTATATAGCACATTTTCATACAATAAAAAAACTTTTTCAAATCATATTGAAATGATCAAACAACCTCAAAATACATAATAATAATAATAAAAGAACTGGATATGATATGTGTGTGTGTTAATTGCTATAAAGGCTTGTGAGACTCACAAGAGGCAGTTGATAGATACTGACAGGCTAAATGTAGCATGGCGATGGTGTGAGAGGAGTTTGGTATAACCATGGGAAATTACTTTTGGTCGGCCACAAAGTTATTTGGGCAAAACATCTGCCAAGAGCAACTTCTCCCAACTATCCAAGAACAGTTTGGTGAGGAACAAAGCCTTTTCCAGCATGATGGAGCACTGTGCCATAAGGCAAAAGTGATAACTAAGTGGCTTGGGGAACAAAACTTTGAAATTTTGGGTCCATGGCCAGGAACCTCCCCAGATCTTAATCCCATTGAGAACTTCTGCTCAATTCTCAAGAGGCGGGGGGACAAACAAAAACCCACAAACTCCAAGCATCGATTATGCAAGAATGGGCCTCCATCAGTCAGGATTTGGGCCAGAAGTTGATTAATAGCATGACATGGTGAATTGCAGAGGTCTTGAAAAAGAAAGGCCAACACTGCAAATATTAACTCTCTGCATAAACTTAATTCTTCGATCACACAATACTTCTGAAACCTTCCAATTATTCCATTCACACAAGGTTCATGACAGAGCGCCACATCAAGTAGTCTGGAGGTGCGTGGGAAAGAAAGGAGTAGCCGAGAAGTCTGTGAGGATTGTCCAAGATGTGTATGAAGGAGTGAGGACTCGGGTTAAAAGCAGTGCTGAGTTAACAGTCTATAGCGTAAGTAAAGAACAATGCTAACAGTATATTGGATTAAATGGACAGCCGGTGAAGACATACGCATAAAACAAATCCATTAAAAAATATTGATTGGGAGGGAAAAGCTGGTAAGAGGCAGTGACATAAAAAATATTTATGTGTTATTATGAAAATTGGAAATCTTGTGAGACATTAACAGGGCAATGGCACCATTGTTGTCATCCAAGAGGAAACACTCTCAGCGACAAGAGCAATAAAAATCTGTCCATGTTATTAGCACAGGGGAAAAGCTAGTGGGAGACAGCCAGAGGAAAACTCAGCCTTTGCTATTATCAAAGGTGAATGAACAGTTACTGTAGTGAGAAACAACAGGAGAGATCTGCCTGTTTTATTACCTGAGGTGAAGAAAAAGTGAGATGGAACATGAGGAAGGTCTGCTTCTGTTATTATCAAAGGTGACAAACCAGCGAGAGACAATCAGAGAGATGTGCCTAGGCTCATGTCTGAGGGTAAAGGCCGGGGAGAGGCAACTGTAGATGTTATAATAAAAGTGACGCTACCATCTCAGTCTTAGGAGAAATGAAAGGCACAAGGAAGCATCTGCTTCATGATACCCTATTAAAAAACTCATTTGAGGTTAACACTGGGAAATACATTATTGAGGTGTATTTCTAACAGGAGCAGCTGTGTTGTGTATCGTGTTTGTCTGTCTTCGTGTTTTCACACAAAACGATATACGGCGACGGCACACACCCACCCAACACACACACAAGCGCACGCGCACACATTGACACACTCCCCACTGTAAGACGCGCCATTTGAATTATCAGCTTTATCCTGCCTGAGCCGCAAGGCTTCAAATCCTTCATTAATAGCTGGCTCAAAAGTCTTGAGGACATACCTGCAGGCTATATGTTATTATGTCAAGCAAAAGATGCCACGAGATAACAACAGGAGGAAACATGTGCCTCTGTCAAGATAATCTAGAAAAGGTTAGTGGGAGACAGCTGCAGAAACGATCTTCCTATGTTAAATCCCTAATCAAAATCCTTGTGTGAGATAACAACAGGAAGTAGGTGCCAAAGTTATTATCTCCGAAGAGGAAACCTTCAAAGATAACAACAGGAAACATTGACTTATGTTAATATTTCAGGTAGAACTGTGCTTTAAAAGATAATGACAGGAAATGTTTTTCAGTGCCAGTCAAAAATCTTATGAAAGAGCAGAATAATTCTATTACCTTAAGATCTCAGATGAAAATCTAATGAGCTAACAACAGGAAATATCTGCTTGTATTAATACCTCATACAAAAGCCTACGGGAGATTCAGCACAAGCAGGAAATATGAACCCGTGTTAACATAACAAACAGAAAGCTTCTGGGAGATAACAAAAGGAAATGTACACTTAGGCCAATATTGTCGGCAAAAATCTGACGCTAGAGTAGGCTGAAACATGTTAATTCTCAAGAAAATGAGGTGTGAAGGAGGAGGAGGATGAGGAAAAGGTGTACGCAGCAAGAGGAGAGGAAGCAAGCAGACTTGGGGAGAGCAAGAAAAATCACCCAGAATGAAAGGCATTAGTAAAATTAAATAGAGAGACATGAAAGGTACTGAATGATAGATAGATAGATAGATAGATAGATAGACACTATATCATAGATAGACAGATAGATAGATAGATTTTTTTTTATTTTTAAAACCAAACTTTATTGAATAAACACAGGAATAAAAAATATATTTATATAAGCCCTCCCATTGTTTCCACCCTCCAATCCCACTTATCCGTAGTATTACTTATTATTCCAATATATAAATAAGTAAAAATACAAACTCAGAGTACAAACAGCAAATTGTCATCATCACATTTACAAAGTACATTATTTATGCACCACAATTCCTTAAACTGTACTAAATTATTCATAGACTTATAAAAATTAAAATCCACTAATATTTTACTTTGGGCAGCACGGTGGCACAGTGGGTAGCGCTGCTGCCTCGCAGTTATGAGACCCGGGTTCACTTCCTCCCTGCATGGAGTGTCCATGTTCTCCCCATGTCTGCGTGGGTTTCCTCCGAGGGCTCTGGTTTCCTCCCACAGTCCAAAAACATGCAGGTTAGGTGGATTGGCGATTCTAAATTGTCCCTAGTGTGTGCTTGGTGTGTGTGTTTGTGTGTGTGTGCGCCCTATGGTGGGCTGGCGCCCTGCCCGGGGTTTGTTTTCTGCCTTGTGCCCTGTGTTGGCTGGGATTTGCTCTAGTAGACCCCCGTGATCCTGTAGTTAGGATATAGCGGGTTGGATAATGGATGGATGGATAGATAATATTCTTTCACACGTCTTTTTAAAAAAGACAATAACATCTTGAATCCCACTCGCAGTAATCTTGTTTTTACAGGTCTACCATATTGATAATTTTGCTTGCTCAATAATAAAATTAATTAAGTTCCTATTTTCTCTGGTGTGTTTTGTAATTTTCACCCCAAACACAAACATCATGCCATTATACAGGACCCCCAGCCCTTTTACCATTCTTTCTACCATACTAAAAAAGGTCTGGATCCTCTCACAGTACATAAAAGCATGAAAACCTGTTTCTTTCAGACCACAAAAAGGGCAGCAATCTGAAACCCCAGGACATATAATTGATAAGAAGGAGTTCACCACTAATATTCCATGCACCAACCTCCACTGCAGGTCTCCCACCGTACTGGCCAATGGCGGCTTGTACAATGACCTCCTGGTGGGGTTCAGTCCTTGGGGGGCTTCAAACTTCTCTCTCCAAGGTGTGTCGTGTTTTCGTGTCCTCAGCTGTTCCAGGTGGTTCACCTTCACACATATCCTGTAGAGCTGCTTCCCTGGCACTGAAGGCAGAGATAACGCCTCTAGAGAACGTATGGCTAAAACAACATTGGTCTCTCCATCCCTCAGTTCAGCAGCCGGAGATACAGTACATTAAGAGTTGGAAAAGGCGTCTCTCGTCAGTCGGCTTCAGGCGTGATGTGAAAATTCTGTATAAGACTGTCATGGATTCCCTGTCCAGTGATGATTTTATCTGACACTGAAACTTCTCCATTGGGCGTACTGAGTGTGCTCCTGTCTCCTCTGCTACCACTTGTGCACTTTTCCAAGTGTAATTATCCCAGTCAATGATGTTCTTTATTGTGGTTATTTCATGTATTATGAAATGATAAACAAAATTTTCAGAAAGTCCTGTAGCAGTGCCAACAGCAGGATTATTCAGACGCTTATGATTTGAGTACTTTGGAGAAGAGCCTTTGTCAGCAATTACAGCATCAGATATTCTTGGTTCAGTCTCTACAAGCTTTGCACACGTGCATTTGGACAGTTTTCCCACTCAAGAACAGCCAGAGACTTTTCAGCAAAGTTATGCCAGCATTGTCTAGGCTGTATGCTTCGAGTCATTGCCATGCTGGAAGGTTATGTGTCGCCCCAGTAGGAGGTCGCTTGCACACTGGAGCAGGTTTTCTTCAATTCCCAACAGGTCTCCCTATCCCTGCAGCTGAGAAGCACACTCATAACATGATGGTGCCACCACCATGCTTCCTTGCAGTGATTGTATTAGGTAGATGATGAGCAGAGTGCCTCGTCCTCACCAGACATAGTGCTTGGAGTTCTGCACAAAGTGTTCAATTTCTGTCTCATCAGATCTGATAAGTTACTCTACCATTAACACCTGATTGATGGAGTGTTGCTGTGATGGTCGTCCCATCAGGTTCTCACATCTCAGCAGAGGTCTTCAGAAGCTCTGTTAGAGTGACCACTGGATTCTTGGTCACTTACTTCGCCAAGACTCCTCTTGCCCAGTTACTCAGTCTGGCTGGACAGCCAACTCTAGGGAGAGTCCTGGTAGTTTCATACTTATTCCATTTAAATTTGTTTAGGCCAATGTGCTTCTGGGAACAATCAAAACTTTAGAAATGGTTTTATACCCTTGCCCTATTCTGTGCCTCACCTGCAGTGGTCTACAGAGGGGTCCCTTGGACCTCATGGCTCGGCTTTCTCTTGAATTGCAGTGGGACTTTCTTCACACAGGTGTGTGATTTTCTAAGTAATATCCACTCAATTCAATTTGCCACAGTAGACAGGACCACAATTTGGAGTGTCACAGCAAATGGTCTCAATTCTGATATAAGTGAGAGATTTTAATTTTTGATTTTCACTTCATTTGCAAACATTTCTGTAAACATGTTTTTATTTTGTCTTAGCTGGCTATTGGGTGTAGGTTAATTGGCAAAAATGGCAAACTTACCCAATTAAAATTAAAATTAAATTCAACAGAATAAGGTGAGCAGAAGGTAAAGGGGTCTGAATGCTTTCTGAGTCCACCATAAGTGCCATTTTATCATTTACTGTATACACACCTTAAGCGACACCTGCAACCACATTACTGCTCAAGAATTCAAAATCCATAACCAGCTTCAAACAAGCATGACAAAAATTGCTACAACAAAAAACAAACATTTATATATCATTCAAAGAGAATGTTCAATGCCTTCTACAACTCCCTCATTTCCAAACACATTTTAACAATGAATCACACGTTCATTTTCAGCTCTTCTTCATCAATTGAGCACAGCACTCCTTTTACCTCCGACGTATTTTTAAACACATCCATTGTACACATCAATTTGTAATAAGTAAATCGCATTATTATTCTGGAGCAAATATTCAACTAAAGAGGACATCAGTAGGCTCTCTTCCTGACTGCTTTGTATTTTGATATTTTACACTGGCTAATTTTGCCTCACGTAATAGAAAATTCAGCCACTGAACATTACGCCAATTCTGCTTATTATATTTGGCAACACAGATGAACATAACATTATTAAATCTGTCCATTCATTTTGTACATACATCGCTAAAAAAACAGAGACAGCTCCCAATCTATTACAGTGCAAGAATAAAAGGAATATTGTTTTCCTTTTGTTCACAAAAGATACATCTATCATCATCTGTCTGATTTATTATCTTAAAAACAATGTAGCAACGAGTCCATGAAATGAAAATCTCTATTGCAGCTCTGTTATTCTTTTCATTTTCAGTGGCTTATATAGCTCCCTCCATGCGGGTGCCCCCTCGCCTTCCACACTCAGAATTTTTCTCTATGGTGTATAGACATCAATGCAGAAAAATGAATAACTTTAAGCAGTATTTATAAAAGTTTTTCTTTGACAGAGAATTAAAACTCGCAGCTGTTCCCACAGTTTGTGTCCTGAGTTAGGAAAGCTCAATGGTGGTTCAAAACAAGAGCGGCATTTGGGGGAGGCAAGTGGGTCGACCTCCCCAGGTTCAGCGCCTAAGGGGGCCCTGCTTTTGAGGTCTGCGTGTCCCGTTTTAGCAGATTTGTCAAGTTATATTCTCCAATATATATATATTTGAAGGGCTTCTAAGAGGAACCCTTTTAAAATCTCTCTTCAAGGTCAAATTATGTATATGTACGTTTTTGAAAGAATTCCATAGTCCACCTTTACTGCCCGAAAAGGATTGCCAGTATAATTCCTTCCTAAAATAGGTATAGCCCATTAGTCGCTGGGTTGGCTTCTCCTATCTATAGAAAAGGACATTGTATCCAGATTATACTACCAAGATGTCATCAACGACTTTTCCAATCGGAAGGCAAGAAAAGTGGATTTTCGTCTCTGAACCTGGAAACCGGTAAGAGATTTTATGATGATACCTCTACATTAATTTCACACTTCCTGTCGAAACACTGAAACTCACATTTTATTTGTAGGTCATAAACATGTCAGAATATTAATGCACAATAACATGTATCGCTAATATCGCTGACATGACATCAATATGAGTTATGACTATGACAGCCTACATATAGAGACTTGGAGTATACTTGCAATTTGGGTACTTTTCTAGAAGAGGCCCTGCTAATTTCCGCATGACACCGCATTGCATTTCGCACTGTCGTGGTATTGTCATGAATTATGAATTGCACTTTTTTAATAGATTCTATCGTTATATTTTGATAAAGTCCACGTGTAACCTTGCAAAAGTTTAGCTGAATACTGTAATGAGAAAATCTGGTGTATGTTAACATTATTTGCGCGCAACTTTATACAGTCCACACGTACCGGTAATAGCGTTTGATGTAACCAGCCCTGTGTGGGGTAGGTCAGCCTTAGGCCCCACACACCCCTAAAGCCGCCTCTGAGATAGATAGATAGATAGATAGATAGATAGATAGATCAAGAGTGGCATTTAGGGGTGGCAAGTGGGGTGACAGCCCCAGGCCCTGCGCCTAAGGGGGCCCCGCTTTAGAGGTCCGCGTGTCCCGTTCGAGCGGATTTGTTATATTTTCCAGTTATATTGTTTTAATAAAGTCCGGATGTTATCTTGCAAAAATTTAGGTGAATACTGTAATGAGAAAATGTACGTTAACATTATTGTTATTAAATTCACTTCCAAGTTTATACAGTCCACACATACTAGTAACAGCGTTTGACGAAACCAGCCCCGCATGGGGTCAGTCCTAGGCCTCGCATACCCCTAAGGCCACCTCTGGTGCAAAACTCCATCTTTGTCCCAGCAGCGCTGATGGAGTTGCTCAGCCGGTGGAAGTCTTTGGTCATGTAGTATAAAAAGCCCTGAATTGTCCTGACTGACTTGACTCCTAAAACTGAAGCTAAGAACAGCAGCATCAAAAGACTTTCTCCTGTCACCATAAATTTGTCGCAGTTTTAATATTCAGTGTTTAACTAATACTGAAACAAAACCACCACTATACAAAAGAGGACACGAAAAGAGAGAAGTAAAAATGAAAGGCTTATTTTAATAATAATAATAATAATAATAATAATAATACATTTTATTTATATAGCATCTTTCCCATGCTCGTTTTTTGTGGTCCACTGTATTAATCCCTGAAGGGAACTTGTCTTTTTCACGACCTTTGGAGGTCAGAGTACAGGGTCAGCCATTGTTCAGCAACCCAAGTTAAGGGCCTTGCTCAAGGTCCCAACAGAATAGGATCCCATCTAGCAGCAACTGGATTTGAACTGACAACCTTCCAGTTGCCAGCACAGATCCTTAGCCTCAGAGCCACCACTTCAGAAAGATGACCTATCGATGACCCAGTAGCAGTAAAGTTCCCTCTGAACACAAAGAGTCTGATTGATAAGACTCCCACGTAAAATTGATCTATTTTGCCAATACTCATGGCTAAGAGTTGCCTGTCAAAACTCAGTGGTTAGAAACAAAAAAAGTTTCCTGTGGTGCATGCAGTCTGAACATTCCAACTTTTGAAATGACATCTAGAATCCCCTGACTGCCTTCTTCTAAAAGTAAGAAAACACATTTCCTTGTCCAGTGTACACCATCCTGACAGAACTTGATCAACAGTTTCTAGATCATATGTAAAAACCCAGGACGAAGATACCTACCCATAAGCCTATGCCAAAGCACTGAAGCTTTCAAATTATTGATTACAATTACCCGTCCTCTAAATGATAGTTTAGGTACAATCCACTGTCACTTTTTTAGCTGAGTGGCTGCTTCATCTTGAAGACCCTCTCAGTTGCTTTCATCCACCCTTCAGCAAATATCACCTTCCTGAGGTACCACAAACACTTCCTACTCCATAAAGAGTTCATCAAGCAGATCTCATGGCAGACATCTGTATATAAAGTTTTTCACTGTGCCCCTGTGATCTGTGAGGTTTATTACAAACATATTATCTTATAAAAGAATAGCCACAAAAAATCAGCTGACAACCCAGGCAGGCTATTTTAAAATGTGGATGTTTGCTGAAAAATTATATGGCTACTGTCTGTAGAAGCCTGAGAATAGGGGAAGGTGTTATTTGGGCACAGTCCAAAAATAACATGGATGGCTCTGCTGGCAGTTGCCCATATCTGACAAGAATTCTATGCATATGCAAATATGTGAGTGGTTATAATGAAGAGGATCCATCAGAAAGCCAGAAGCCGACCAATGCTGCTCCCCACCTTGCAGGACCGATTCGTACAGCTGTCACTGAAAGCTGATCGTATGTTTTATAGGCTTCTCTCTGGTCTAGATATGTATATATAAATGAATTATGCATTTTATTCTTATACGGTGGAAATTAATGCAAGTTAGACACGTATATCTCCTTTTGTACCATATTTCTCTTGTCTGCTTATTTCCACCATGGTTACAAAAGGGACTGGTATTGCATTTAGTCTGTTCTACATCAAGGAAGAGCACCCCCTTCTGCATACAACATACAGTCCAAGAGCTGAGTAGGAAAGCTTTACTCTTAAACCAGTTGATCATTGCCAAAAAAATTCTTTCAAATGCTTGTTGACATGAAACAAAAACTTCAATATTAGACTAAGATTTAACAAAAATAAGCATAAGCCAAGCATTTAAAAGTGACATTGGGACAAAATGGGAAACCCACACCCTGCGGTCACCAACTTATCTGGCAAGGAAAAGGCTTGATGGGCAGAGGGTATAGCATGCCAGGCAGGGCAGAGCCATCTCATCTCTGACCAAGACAAACTCAAAGTGCCATTAACCTTGGTATGGAAGCGCTTGATCATCATCATAAAATTATCCTCAAAGCCAAACTAGTTCAATGTATTCATTTTCCTGAAACACTTTGGAGCATTTCTCGAATCATCTTTAACATTCATCGAACAATAGGTGCATTTCTCGAAACAATTCGTACAACCAGCACTACACAATGGATTACCTGCATAAGCCCATAACATGCTCAGAATCCTTAGTTTATATCAAAAGTAAATGTTTATATCAATGAACATGTCAGTGCCATCAGAAAGACAAGTCATTGTGACACTGTTAAACAAGATATAAGAGAGTACTCTTGATGACTGTACTCATCAAGCCCAAGTTCATATCTCTCAAGCAATGGTGTGATGTTTCTCAAGCATGTTTCTCAGCGAATGACTAGGAGGTTGGAGGCTAGGAGAATGAAATCTCTAAACTGCACACCACTTTTCAGCACATCTCTCTATATATAAAATCCAACATCTGTCTGTCTGTCTGTCTGTCCATTTTCACAAGAGAACTACTTAATGGATTTAGATTGGGTTTTTTTCTAGAATTTGCTTGAACATTCTGGTTGATTTTGTGACTTCTCTCATCACGCTAAGAATCATAGTTCGGTTGCAGTAGCGATATATTCGCGCTAATCCGAGACCTGTGTGCCGAGGGGAGGGCGAAGCATGACGTCAGGAGTGTGGAGTCGGTCTACCTTTGTATTTTGGAGCGTAACTTGCCTCCGCTTAGCTAGCGATACCTTTTTGTTTATTGATTTTTAAAGTTTGTTCTGTTTCACTAATACATGGGTGGCGCCGCAGGGGACAGCTATATTTTGATAAAGACACTTTTGTGGTATTACCATCTCAAAAACGTTACCTTACTGAACTCCTGGAACGCTAAACTCCTAGTGATGTTGCGCTTTCAGAATCAAAATCACCTGAAGGCACCCACCAAAATTTTTCTTTAGCCTTGAAAAGATAGAGACATACAGTAAAGAGGTCCACATGCTGCATAATGCTAATTGTCAAGACCAGTGTACCACGGAGGAGATCAGTGACTTGGCTTAATTAACTCATCACTAAACTTTGAGCTATACATTAGGTCTCTTTCCAAAATTTAATTCTATCATCTCTGTAACATTGCCCACCTCTATCCATTTTTGTCCTTTAATGATGCTCAAACACTAGTTCATTGTTTTATAATGTCTCGTATTGATTACTGTAATTCCCTCTTCATCAGTCTCCCTGCAAAATCTGTACAGAAGCTACAGTAGATTCAGAACTCCACAGCAGGAGTCCTCATCCACACAAAGCATTTTGCTCACATCTCCCCTGTTCTCTCCCAGATTCACTGGTTACCAGTTCCATCAAGGATTAAATTTAAGATTCTGCTTCTCACCTTCAAAGCCTTACATAACCTTGTCCCCCTCTACCTCACTCAGCTCCTAGCTCCTTACACTCCTTGTCCCTCTCTCAGGTCCTCAGGCAGTAATCTCCTTACTGTCCCACGCACCAGACTCTCCACCTTGGGGGGCAGGTCCTTGAGTGTTATGGCCCTTCAACTCTGGAACTCTCTTCCTCAGTCTCTCTGAGATTGCTCCTCTTTCTCCATCTTTAAATGTTCTTTGAACTTTTGACTTCTGTTTAATTTTTTTTTCTCTGAATGTAAAGCAACCTTGGGTTTGTGAAAGGCCCTCTATAAATGCAACTTATTATTTATTATTATTATTATTTTGGCTGTTTCTTTTTATAAGAATTTATTTAAAGACAACCATACTGATAAGTCAGTGTCTGAGTTTCTGGATGGACTACTTGAAATCACAAGAAAAATATGAAACCCTCAAGAATGATCCGACTCACCATCCAATTGAAAATCATGGAAAGATTCCTGTGATTGATGGGAATCCAGCTGAATTTTCTAAAACAAATTCTGTCCTGGGCTGGGACCTGAGTTGCACTCTGTGTTCCTGCAGAGCTTGAAGGATGGAGAGTTGATAATGAGAACAGAAGAAGAAGAAGAATGGCCATTACTTTTCTACCCAAGGAAGATGACCTGCCCCAAATTAAGATCTGGTGTCCATTGAGCTTCTTGTGCACAGATCAGATCTTTTCAACGGTCATGGCCAGCTGCCTGCGGACTACAACAGCCTTACAGTTTGTCTTAGTCACTTTGGAACATTTCTCGAATCATCTTTAACATTCACAAAACAGAAAGTGCATTTCTCAAAATAACTTGTACAAACAGCACCACACAATGGAGTACCTTCAAAGGCCTGTTCAAAATTCTTCAGAATGATACATCCTTGTGACATTGTTTACAAACAGGACAGTCAAAATGTTGTCAATATAACGGTGTACTCTGTAAGTATTTTCTGATGTGAACTATGGCTAAGGTTCTGTTGACAATAATTGGAAATGCACAAGGCTGCACTTTTTGAATAGCGCATATCAATTTCAACAGTACAAAGTTACACATGACTGAATGTGGGAGATTGACTGCAAGAGATTGGGCAGGATTCACATTTATGCTTTTACTGTTTGTACTGTCATTTGTTGACATACCATACCAGTTTGATACAGAAAAGAAAAAGACAAGACTGTTTTACAGCACTATATAGCACAAAGGAAAAAAAATACAAAATTAGCAATGTAAGCACAGGAAACACCCCTTAGGCAGCGCCGTTTGGAGAATTACAGTACAGACTTTCTACACCTCCTGACGTTCTTGTCTGTTGGGCCACAGATTCTCATCTACATCACAGCGGATTTCTTCGTTTGTAACGCAGCGTGGAAAGAAGCTTTTGGAATTTCTAATCAAGCCTCTACTGGCATCTGCTGTGATGTCCTCACATGTTGCATACATGGCATCCAGCAGGGTCATCTGAGTATGTGGCTGGCGATCGTAAACCTCCCACCTCCATGCTGAGCAGAACTCCTCAAATGGTTTAAGACAGCATCCTGCAGTTGGTTGCAAACCATTGCCTGAAGGTGGCTGAGTGATGGAAACTCACATTATCCTAAATTACCACATATTTTGGTAAATCATCTCGAATCAGATCCTGCTCATCACCATGGATATAATCCCTGTAGAAGGTGTCGAAGAAGGTGAGGAGATGTTGTGTGTTGTATGGCCCTATCATGAGAATACAAGTTAGCACACCATGCACTGAAATAGCAGCACACAAAGCGGATGTGCCCTTCCTGTTGACCTGGCACTTCTACAAGTAGCTCTTTGGCCAATAACATTTCAGCCACACCTTCTGCCTTTGGCCAGGTTGAAGCCAGCCTCATCCAGGTATATGAAGTTGTGAGTTGGTTCACTTGATTCCAGTTCCATTATATGCTTTACCTCAGTAGGGAAAAAAGGAGTTATATGAATTATATTTTACTATCATTTTGGACAAGATATGGTTACATTAAATGTATGCATATTGCATGTTCTTTTCTACAGCCATAGCAAACGTGTACAGGTCACACTTTCTGTACTGTACATCACTATACAATGTTGTTCTGTTTACTGTAAAGAACAGTTACTGTATGCACACTGATAGCTTATCTGTACATATTGGTGCCATAGCTCCTTCACTGTGCCACCATTCCTTTCCAAATGGTACGGCTGTTTCATGCTCTTCTGGTGTCTTTTCAGCACCCTGTCACTAGCTGAGATGCTAACAGATTTGATGTTTTCAAAGACATTGTCATCTTCTATAATGGAATTGTGTATCTCCCTTAATCTAATTACAAACCTAAATCGAATGATCATGGTGCAAATTGCCACCTCCTGTTGAAGTGTGAAAAGGAGTCCTCTGCCACCCTTGGGAGGTAGTCTGGCAGTCCTATGTGGGAAAAATACAGTAATGCAAAACATAAGATTGAGTAAGATTTCAAAAAAATATGCATATACACTGTGACTACTGCATCTCTATATATATAAAATCCAACATCTGTCTATTCGCTTTTCACAAGAGAACTACTTAACAGATTTAGATCTGGTTTTTTTCTGTAATTTGAACATTCCGGTTGATTTTACGACTTCTCATCAAAGTTCACTTGCGATACCAATTTATCCGTGCAAATCTGAGAGAGACATAGCAGGCCGAGGGGAGGGGGGCCAGGCCCTCCTCACTCACGCACCAGACTTAGGGCGTACCTTACATCCGCTTAGCTAGCAAACGAGAGAACTACATAATGGATTTAAATCAGGTTTTTTTCTAGAATTTGCTTGAACATTCCAGTTAATTTTGCGACTTCTCTCATAGCGCTAAGAATCATAGTTTGCTTGTAGTAGTGACATATTCATGCTAATCCGAGACAGAGGCTATGGACCGAGGGGAGGGGAAAGTGTGATGTCAGGAGTGGGAAGTTGGTCTACCTCTGCGTTTTGGCGCATAACTTGCCAATGCTTAGCTAGTGATACCTTTTTGTTTGTCCAGTTTCACTACTACATGGGTGAAGCTTTGGGAAACAGCTATATATATATATAACTGTATATATCTAGGCAGATGGGTATGTGTGTGTGTGTTACAGTATACATACACTATGTATCTGTATGAAGCATATTTACCATGTACTGTAAAATGCAAGTGGAATGCTGTAATATGAAGCTTTCGAGTAAGTATACAGTACTACGGTATAGTGCACATTTTTGGATTATATACCTGTTGTCTGTACAAAACATTTGAATGATTGAGGACACAGTTCTTCTTCCAACATTTGACTGCACCCTTCAACCAGCCTCAACAATTGTAAGGCCATGACTGAGAACGTGGTCCACAATTGTGGACCTTATTTACAGTTTATCTTGATTGCTAAGTGCATTTCTCAAGCCTGTAAAGGTAGTTATCACAGTACAGTATCAGTGCAAAAGAACCAAAAATGACAAAAATATTAGCAATATGTACCAAAACACACAAAATAAGTCATCAGTAAAATATCGTCCCCATAAAGAAAGCAAACTTGGCCAATGTATAGGTAAACCCCCGAAAAATGTTGTGTACTTGAACCAAAATCGGGCACACCATTTATTTTGTTGTCAATGTAAAATATACCAGATATGCAACAAAAATCCAGTATACATTCAAATAGAACTTCCAAATGATAACATGAAACAGAATCTGTTTTTTTAAAAAAATAGGAAAAAAAGCACATTATGAAACATCATCATGATGTCCTGTATTGTAAATACAATGCAACTATAATTTGAAGCCATCTCAGCATCCAGCCTGTCTTCTGTGTTTGGCTACAACACTTCATCAACATCACTTCTGATATCATTTCCTCCAAGGCAGAGGGGGAAGAACATTCTTGAATGTCACATCCACCCTCAACATGCTTCCACAGGGAGGTCTACACAAGCGCCACCCATTGCTCCCCAGTAGAGAAAACTACTATGGGGCTGATGGTCATAAGCATGACACTTCCACACCAAGAAGAATTCCTCTGTTGGGTTGAGGAAGGGTGAATAGGAGGGTAAGAAGTCCATTGGCATGCATTCATGGGCAGTAAACCATTCCCTGACAAGACCTGAATGGTGAAAACTGACATCGCCCCAAATAACTACATATTGTGGCATATCAGGTCTCAACACTCCCCTCTCATTCTCCGGAATGGAAGCATTGTAAAGCCCTCCTAAGAAATCAAGGGGATGGGCTGTGTTATAGGGTCTGAAGGTGGGAAGGTAGTTACATTACCACCACGATGACCTGGCACATCCACTGTGGCTCGATGGCATATTATGTTTCTGCCATGTTGCCTGACTTTGTTCAGGTTGAATCCTTCTTCATCCATATACACAAACGCGTATGTGGTGTCACTCGCTTCCATCTCCATCAGTCTGTGCAAAGCAAAAAATCAGCATATTATGTAACACACCACTCAAAGAAAAAAAATGACAAAAGTAGGGTCTCACATTACATTGCCATATTGAAGGGAAAACATTACTCTATCTGCACATAGGGGAACTGTTGCTGCTTCACCCTCTCATTATTTCTGGAAACAGGAACCCTGTAGAGTGGTTTTGTTGTCACAACGTGTCTCTTCAGCACCCTATCTATGGTCGAGAGACTGACCGAGGTGATGTTCTGAAAAGTGGGGTCATCTTGTAGAAAGGTGCTCTGGATGTCACCAAGTCTAATCTCGTTGTTGGCCCTCACCATTTCAACAATTGCTATTTTTGTTTTTGTGTAAATAATAGGCTTCTTACATCAGAATGGGGAAGAGGTATAATCGTGGAATGGCACAAGCATAAATCCAACGGTACAAATATCTGTTACAGTATGCCATTACCAAGTTTGCACAGAAACAGTAAAATGTATATGCAATGTGCAGGATTTCATTTCATTATGGATGCCACTGAGGTGAGGCTTCAGTTGTGGCTGGACATTTAATCCAGCCTCAATTAATGACATGATCAACAACGGTGGCCCTGATCTCATTTGATATGTTTAGTTGCCTTTGATGCCCCCCTTACTCTTCCTCTTCCTTTTTTCACTCCTCTTACCCCTCCACTACTCATTCAGACACCTCTACCTCTTGCTCTTGCTCCATTGTTTACCTGCAGCACCATTGAGGTAGGCCTTATAAAGGTTTGTAATTAGTAACTGGGTACACACATGTAGAATTGGGTGGTGCTCGTTATTTTTATATCCCTTCTAACAAACTGCCAAATGAATACACTGCTCATTGTACATTATATTTAGCATGCAATGATTTATACAATGTACTGATATGAATGAGAAATGTATATTCCTAAATGATAAAAGGACAATCTGTTCTGATTGGCTTATCAGAGTCAATTGAGAATGATGTCTATGCAATGCGAATTGTGCCTATGAAATGATGAATGTACTTAGTGATTTGCAAAATGTGCTTTACTAATTGCCACTTAGCGCATACACATTACAGTTTTTCTTGATCGCTTTGGTGCAGTTCTCATATCAGTTCTCCAAACAGTTCAGGCATTTCTTCCAACACAGACTCACCTGTGCAAAATACACTAAGACAATCCAAACCTTTTTCACATGAGTCAAAACACAGAAAAGTCAGTCATTCACTTCAACAATGTGACCAATTAATAAAAAACTTTAACCAATGTTTTAAGACTTAAGACATCAAATGTTTTTTTTTTACTTTTAGAAAAACCTTACTGACTTTGAAAAGAGTACTTCCAAAAAATGTAGGCCTAATGTAGAGTAAAAAATGTTCAAACACAAAAATGGAATGTGAACGATTTGTTTGAAATGTTACACAAAATTTAATGCTGAAACTTAGAAAAGTAAAATGATGCACATGAAACTGTGTGCACCAGAAAACAAATAAAAAATACATACAAATATATATTATAGTATAGTAAAGTCACACTTCATATATGTATATATAAATTACTATAAAGTTCAAAATCTGAAATTTCTTAAGGCACATCCTGCCTCTCCTCTCTATTAGGCCACATTATTGTATACACATCATACCTGATGTCTTCCCTTTTGACACACAGAAGGTAAAATCTTTATGCATGACAAGCCTCAGGTGTGACGTCCTCACAGCCAGAATCCATTACTTCCAGTAGAGAAATCCGATTATGAGGCTGTCGATCATATACCTTCCACCTCCCAGCAGAGAAAAATTCCCTAGTTGGGTTGAGGAATGGTGAACAGGGTGGCAGGGAACACTGTTATCATTTGTTGGTGGGTTTCAAACCATTCCCTCACACTGTTGGAGTGGTGAAAACTTACATTGTCCCAAATCACTACATGAAGTGGCTCTCATAATCACCCTGACATTTTCGGGAATAAGGACATTGTAAATGTAACCGGTCACCACCGCACGCACCATACTGCTGCATTCTGGCTTTGGTTTCGGTTAACCCTAAAAGCTTCTGCATTGTGATGTGTATGCAATGTGCCGTACAAACCGCCATGAAAGAGTAATGTAAATACCCTTTATTTCTTGATGTTTTTTTGTTTTTATTAACAGTCTGAAATATTACAACAGAGAACATAAAAAATGACTATTCAAGCTCTGTGATTCCTCCTATTAACAAAAAAAAAAAACACGTGTAAAGGCTATTGAATGCTCACATTAACACATGCCAAAATTAATAGAGAAGCATTCAAAATATTTCAAAACAACAACTGTATACTACAAAAATCATATTACAATTACTGTCACATACATAAAAAATTAACTCAAGCAATTTCCAATCATCCATCCATTATCCAACCCGCTAAATCCTAACTACAGGGTCACGGGGGTCTGCTGGAGCTAATCCCAGCCAACACAGAGCGCAAGGCAGGAAACAAACCCCAGGCAGGGCGCCAGCCCACCGCCGAATCAAGTAATTTAAAATAATTAAATTAATTTTACTATATAGAGAATAACAGCGTTCTTACCTCTACTCACAATAACACAACGAATACTTGGAGAGGTTCACACTGATGACATAATATTAACACAATAAATGCAGTAGGGAAATATAACAGGAACACAACGGGAAAACATACAACACAATAAATGTTATCAGGATTTGGTGAAGCTCCAAACAACTAAATTTATTATTTTAAACATCTGTTACATAGAGCCCATCTAGGAAATGAAAAAGGCGTCTGTATTGCAGGGCCCAATGGCTGCAGCACGGTGAATTAATACCCCATGTTCAGCACGCATTCTGCTGTTGCCCCCACTCTGGCCTGGCACATCCACCGTGGCCCTCTGATCTGTGATGTTCCTGCCACATCTGCTTACTTTATTCATGTCTAATCCTGCCTCATCCACATGCATAAAATTGTGAGGCATCTCATTCGCCTTCAATTCTCAGTAAAAGCCAAAGAGTGTTCACATTAGAAATATTTAACATGGTGTAGCTTAGAAAACATCTCTATATCCTTACCTGTACATACAGAAGTCTAAGCTCTTTTGCTCTTTCACCGTTCCTCTGAAATCTCGAGTCTCACAGAGGCAATGTTGTCGAAAAGTCCATTGTCTACCATAACAGAGCACTGGATCACTTTTAGCCTAATGCCATTGCTATCTCTCACCATGTCCACAATTGCCATCTGCTACTCATGTGTCAAAAGTGGCCCTCTCCCACCAGAATGAGGCAGTGGTCCTATTCTGAAAATACAAAGGTTATCAATTGTTGCACAGAGGTCGCAGATTCTATTTACATATAAACTGAAGAAATGTAATATTGCAAATGATACAAAAATACAGTAAATGTGGGATCAGATACCTGTTCTCATTCCTGAATGTTCGAATAACAGAAGCCACAGTGGACCGTGGCACCTGACGCTTCATCCGTTGACCAGCTTCAGCCAAACCTAAGCCATTGTTGATAACATGGCCACAATGGTTGGCATTATTTCATTAGACACCCTATGGTATCGATTCACTCCTCTTCCTCTACTCCTACCCCTGACTCTTCCTCATCCTCTTTGTTTTCCTCTCCCCCTTGCCATACCATGCATTCGGACACCATGTCCTCTCACAAAACCTGGTTCTTGTACTTGAATGACAACTTCTTCATTTTCCATTTTCAGCACTACTCACTGGGTGAAACCCGATCATCATTTATGCTTGTGTGCAAATACTGCGATGCCATAACATGCTTCTGTGATTCATGATTCAGAGCTGGCTTTTCAATCTGTTTCTTCTGACAACATGCACTCTTATTTGCTTTCAATTGAAGGGCGGTTTTTATTACTATTGTAACACTGAGTATAATTGGCTTTGCTTTTTCATGCTTATTTATTATTTATTTATTTATTGATTGATTGAGTTATTACTTTGTTTTGTTTAAATTTATTTAGTTTATGTACAGCACTTTGGTCAGCAGCTGTTGTATGTAAAGTGCTTTATAAATAAAGTTGACTTGACTTGACTTATTTGAAACAAGTTTAAAGTAATTTGATTGAAAACACTAATGCACTGCTGGGCAGTATTAATGTGTGAGAGAGATCTGGAGTTCCGACTGACAAAACACTGTTTTGATGAGTTGTCAGAGTCAGATGACAGAACGTCATTAGTAGATAGATAGATAGATAGATAGAAGTAAAATATGTGTAGCTACAATGGCCATTTGCACAATGTGGCATAAAGCTGGGGCCCTTGCCTGGCCGGGATGCCTCTACGCTGGAAAGACTGGGGAAGGGAGAATATCCAGAGCATTACCTCCCCCGGAGCATTAGGTGGCAGCCCCCATGGTTTGCAGCAGTGCCCCAGACTTCCACAGGGCTCCATGGGAGCTGGAGTTTGGTGCAACCCTGTTGGGTTCCATGGGCACTGCCAGGGGGTGCTGCAGCTAAGCCTTTAATTGCAGCACTTCTGACACACCTGGATGTGCTGCCAGATTTAAGTCAATGAGCACCTGGAGCACTCCCAGAAACCTTATAAAAGGAGCCAGCACCCACTCTTCCGGTTGCCAGGGTCAGGTGAAAGAGGACAAAGCTTGCCAGGAGGAGTGGAAGTGGATGGAGAAGAGAAGAAAAGTGTGTTTTGGGTTCGGTGCTTGTGTTGGAACTGTGCTGTACACACGGGAAACTAAAAAAACAAAATAAAAGCGTCTGCCCTGAACCTGTGTTCCACGTTTGTCTATGTCAGGTTTGGGCGGCGGTGCGCCCCTTGGTGGTCCACGACAAACACAATGAGAAATGCTGATGTTAGTGGGGAAATGCGCTACTGATTTGAGAATTGCATTAAGAGTAACGAGAATGATGTTCCTGATGTGAGAACCACATCAAAGAGACGAACAGTGCTGTGGCCAATGGCGTTAAGATTGTGGAGTTTTGAAGCTATGTTACAGGAATGAGGTTAGCGCTTTGAGAACAACATTTAAGCAATTGAAAAAAACTGTAATTGGGAATGTGCTCATGTCTTTGGCATCTTCTACCTCTTCTTCTGTTTTGCCTCCTGACCCTTCCACCACACAGCCTTGCTCCTCTTCTTCTTCCCGGCTATTGACCATGTCCATTTCCTTGTTGTTCTTTCATTGTCAGAAATTGAAACACGGTGTTGTGCTCTGTCAATATATGTTTTACCAATTGAAGGTTCATGAGATGCACCACTGAGCTATTTAGAGGACTGGCTGATCAATGGTTGATCTAACACTTCAAACATTCCCCTTCATTGGTGAAATTCTGGAGAACAATTCAGAGCACATATACTGAATATGTCTAATAGAAATGTATATATTACAATGTAATTGGTTCAGCCATTTTGCATGTGATGACTTATGTAATGAACTAATGCCTCAATGTTTTGGGGGGTAAGATGATTCAACAGAGAACCAGTATAATACATTTTGATAAACTTGACATAAGCAATTGATAATGTAGGAATCAACAGACACTTGTGCATAATCATTGGCATGAATGTGCCAAAGCATTTGCAGTTTGTTCAAAATAGTGAGACATTGCCTTTTTTGATGTGCACAAGTGACTAGATGATGATGATCTTAGGCAAGAAGTTTTGAGAATTTCAATTCACAGATCTGAGAAATATACCAAAGTGACTGCGAAAATCTGTAACAGTGAATCTGTTCAGCTTGATTCCCATGAATCACTGGAGTCTTTCCAGAACTTTCAACTGGATAGTGAGTCATTTTTGAGGGCTTCATATTTTAGTTGTGATTTTTGGTAGTCCATCCAAAAACGCAAACACTGCTGACTTATCAGTGCAGTCTTCTTTAAATAAATTCTTATAAAAAGAAACAGCCAAGTCCCTGATCTCTCCTCTATGGTACATAGGTCTTAGTTATTGGCATCATGTAGCATTTGGACCCCTTTTGCTGTGTTTCTATATCTTTTCGAGGCTAAAAATAAATAACATTTTTGTGGGTGCACCCAGGTGGGTGCATTCAAGCTGATCCTCCGGCTAGGACGTTGGATATCTCTGGGTCCACGGTTCTTGAGGCTGATCCTCCAATTAGCTGTGAACCACCCAATCTCACTGAGATTGCACAGGTGGTGAACCAGCTGAGGAGGGGAAAGGCTGTAGGGATCTGTGGTATCCAGGGTGAACTTCTCCAGGCTGGTGGTAAGGCTATCCGCCTGGCATTACAAGCAATCTTTGCTTCCATTTGGGAGACTGGCATCATCCCAACTGACTGGAAAATGGGACTTGTCGTCCCAATCTGGAAAGGGAAGGGCGATCGCCTGGATTGCGACAGCTACAGGGGGATAACACTGCTTTTGGTGCCGGGAAAGGTCCTTGCTAGGGTCGTCCTCAATAGGATCGTGATCACTTGCTCACCTACCAGCGACCGGAACAGTCTGGTTTTACGCCTAAGAAGTCTACCATTGACCGCATCTTGGCACTGAGGGTTCTCATGGAGTGCAAACGCGAATATTGGCAGAGTTTTCTTGCAGTCTTTGTCGATTTTCGCAAAGTGTTCAACTTGGTTGATCGATCTGCCCTGTGGGACATCCTGAGGGTTCGCGGGATCCCCTCGAGGTTGCTGGATATCATGGTCGGCCTGTACACTGGTACTGTGAGTGCTGCGCAGAGTGGAGGTAAAACCTCTGTGTTTTTCCCAGTTGATTCTGGGGTTCATCAGGGGTGTGTTCTTGCTCCTACTCTGTTCAATGCTTGTATGGACTGGGTATTGAGCAAGGTTGTGGGGTCAAGCGGCTGTGGGACATCTGTTGGTGAAGAAAGATTCACGGATCTTGACTTTGTTGACAATGCTGTGATCTTCATGGAGTCAATGGAGGCTTTGATCGGGGCGCTCGAAAGAATGAGCAAGGAGTCTGAGTGTCTGGGCTTGTGAGTGTCCTGGATAAAGACCAAGATCCAGGCCTTTAATGACCTCTTGGGCACAACCATCAGCAGTGTGTCTGTTTGTGGAGAGAGTGTCGACTTTGCTGAGAGGTTTACTTACCTTGGCAGTGACATTCATGTCTCTGGTGACTCTTCCTATGAAGTCAGTAGACGGATTGGGAGAGCATGGGGGATCATGAGGTTACTGGAAAGGGGTGTGTGGCGCTCCTGATATCTATGCAAAAGGACAAAGGTCCAAGTCTTTAGACTTTTGCTATATGGTTGCAAGACATGGATGCTATCCAGTGACCTGAGACGAAGACTGGACTCCTTTGGTACTGTGTCTGTCCGGAAAATCTTTGGGTACCGTTGGTTTGACTTTGTGTTGAATGAGCGGTTGCTTATGGAGCCCCGCATTGTGAAGGAGCATCAGTTACAGCACTACAGCCATGTGGCGCGTGATCCGGCTCGTAAGATCTTCATTGTTGGGGACCCGAGTGGCTAGACCAGGCCAAGGGGTCGCCCACGTAACACCTGGCTGCAGGAGATAGAGGGTAATTTCTGGAGGGTGGGACTAGATCGCGTGTCTGCCTGGGGGGTTGTAAACCGGGATCCCAAGTTGTTTTGTCGTGTAGTGGGTGCGGCAATGCACCATACCAGTCCATGCTCCCCAACTTGACTTGACTTGATCCAGGTGATTTTGATTCTGGAAGCACAACCTCACTAGGTGTTCAGCACTCCAGGAGTTCAGTAAGGCAACACTTTTTAGATGTTAACCCCATAAAAGTGTGTTCATCAAAACTGTGTTGAAAAATTGTGTGTAGTCTAGTGATTTAATCCTCTGGCCTTTTCATAAGGTCCAACACCTCTTAGTCATTTGCTGAGTGTATTGTTGGCAGAATGCTTGGGCTTGATGATAGTCCACTGCTGCCAAAAGAACTCAGTGTTTTATTAGCACGAAAGTTTGATCTTCATCTTTTGCTTGGACTACTGACAGACATCCAGCCACCACCTCAATAATGTCACTGATTTATAAGGTAACAGTTATGGAAAAAAAGTATGGCTACCCCATCACTGACATGTGAGTCATAGCTAAGAATAACCTGATCCCCCACACTGTAACCAGTCCAACTGATTCCTAACATCAGAGTGAGTTTCATGGACCAGATTGATGTGAAATGCTTCTTGCTCTAAAAATAATAAAAAATTGCATCCAACTACAAACATTCGTGTTTAAACTCCTCATGGGCAAGGATTGGATAAGGAAGACACAAAAGCGAGAAAACGATAAAGTACCAGTGTATCACACAAAGGAGTAGAGGAAACAAAAAAAATAAATTCAGCATAACTGAAGAACCGACTAATGAGCCTTACTAATCAGATTCTTTAGCTTGCTAAATGCCATTTGGTCTATGCATGGCTGCACATCTTTATGTATGACACTGTGCTGATGCAAAAAACAACGGAAGATTGATACTTTGATACTTCTCTTCCTCTCAATAAATACTAAAAAGTTCCCAATAATCATGGTGTTATAGCTGTCTGTGAGCATCTTTGGTGATGAAGAGGCACTCCTTATTGAGGCTTCAGTATCGCTGCCCTCATTCTCCCTGTCGCTCAAGTCACTCAAGTTGCTATTGAAGTAATTTTGATTTTTTTAACACACTGCTGTACTCTTTTGATGGCACACTGGACACAAGGTTTTCCTTTGCTGGCTTTGCATTCTCCGATTTCCCCTTATAACGTTCAATTGGGATCTTTAAAAGTCACACTCTCACACCCCTGTACTTCCAATCGCTATACCCCACATATCCAGAGGTTCCTTGAGGTACACTCTGCTGGGAGTCTGTCCTCAGAAACTATTACTTGTGTAATCATGTCAATTTTTCGAGATTTATTTTGCAGTTGGGATGACAAAATCAGCTCCCTTTGAATGAAAATTCATTGTTGTATCTGTAGTGATACAGGATTCAGGTTCACTGCTGTTTTAATCACTTTCTACATAATTCTGTAGTACTAAGAAGCTTGCATTTTGTTATATTTTTAGTTAGCCAATAAATGGTGTCTTTTTGCTTGACATCTCACTACATACATAATTCTGTAATGCATTTTTAACACACACAATTGGTCAAACTGCCAGATTCAGCCAACATATCTTTGTCTGAAAGAAGCACGCTCTTCTCTGGAGCAACCCTCGGCAAAGCACTAGGGGGCAGATGACTCACAGCATCCGCTTTAAGCTATAAGCTCCTTTAATCCAGTCTCACTGCCTTCCATACTGCCTCCCTCACTGTCTACTCAGTCTCATTGCTCCAAACGTTATCAGAGGCAGGGAGGAATGGATTCATTCTTGCACTGTGCTGCCTTGTTGTGTCCAGCTCTGCCACAGTTAAAGCACTTCATTGAGTCAGATGTGACAAAAACTTGTAGTTTCTGCCATCAGCAAATGATGGCTACATTTATGTCTTCATTTATATTATTTAATACAATACAATACAATACAATTTATTTTTGTATAGTCTATAATCACACAAGAAGTGCCGCAATGGGCTTGAACAGGCCCTGCCTTTTGACAGCCCCTCAGCCTTGACTCTCTAAGAAGACAAGGAAAAACTCCCAAAAAATGTTGTAGGGGAAAAAAAATGGAAGAAACCTTGGGAAAGGCATTTCAAAGAGAGATCCCTTTCCAGGTAGGTTGGGTGTGCAGTAGGTGTCAAAAAGAAGGAGGTCAATACAATACAATACACAGATCAGAACACAAGTAATCCTCGATACAGTATAACAGTAAAATAAAAATATTACAAGTACAGAGCAGAATTTAACAGTAGATGATATCACATAATACGATTCAAATTTAATACCATAAATACCTCCTAAAAGAAACACTGTGTATTAATTCCTGCATTTTACAACCTAAGGGTATAATAACTATGTCAGGCCTAATCTGGCCATAGTGTTTCAATTTAACGTTAATAATGAAATTAAAGCACCTTTAAGAACCAATCCTTCTTCTACAAGTTTAGTCACTAGTGACTCATTATTTCCAAAAACCACCCCAGACTTGTTCGTTTTCGATGTTGACCAGACATTCTTATAACCAAGCACTTTTTCAGCTGTCACTAAACACACATCAGCCAAAACCTGTTGGTCTACCAGGACTTTGGTACTATGATGGAGGGAAAACTTTTTATACGATTTCAGCAACAAGCTGGGTTAAATGCCTTTAAATAAGGGCTTGGCGAAAAAAATGCCAAAGCCGTGACTTATTAGCTAAACGCATTGATAATAATTATACCTTGAATTTCCAAGAATGAAAGATTGCAAATGAATTAAAGAGAGAAAAAACAAACTTGCAGAGACACCTCATCTCTAGTGATGAGCGAGTATGCTCGGCTGAACATGTATTCGGCTCGAGCATCGCTATGCTCGGAACATGGCGTTACTCGAACGAGCACCACATGTGCTTGTGCGCCATGCTCGAGTCTCCGCCCCACACGTTTCACGGGTTGGAGACAGCCAATCAAGGGGCATGTAAGTACTGCCCTCACTGTAATGCAGGCACTCCCATATTATGTTTTAGAGCGTCAGCTCACCTGCAGGCACTGGCATATAATGTTTTAAAGCGTCATTTTTCCTGTAAAATTGATTTTTTTGGGGGGTTTTGGGCGTGTTTTTGTCAGTCTGTAAAAGTGGCGTACAACTCGGACAAACTGGTTCCCAGCAGTGACTTGGGAGTCCAAGGTGCATCCAGACATCGTCCCCATGCTATTCCCGGTCCATTTAGGTGGTGTTTCTGTCACTTTCTGACCTTTTCCAATGGACCAGGCACACTCCCCTCTTCAGAGCAGGGGGTGCCTGGTTGTCTCCCATTGACTTACATTATACTTGGGTGCTCGGTAGAGCACACGAACATCGTGATGTGTTCGGACCGAACACCCAAACACTTTGGTGCTCACTCATCACTACTCATCTCCAACCGGCATATTCCACAACTCAGTCACATACACCTCCGACTGTACTAATCGAGAAACAACGAGACAGCAAGAGAGATAGAAAAAAAAAGAAAGCAAGTGGAAAAGCTTTCACATCATGACAGTAAATCTTGTTTTCCTTATTGTAACAATTATTGACTTATGAAAAAAATTGTATTTAAGATTATTTAGCTTACTTTAAGAAATCTTGTTGTGTAAATTTTGCTTACCCATTGGCAGATTTTTTTGCTAAATAAAAGCAAAACAACTCCCATTTAGGATAGATAGATAGATAGATAGATAGATAGATAGATAGATAGATAGATAGATAGATAGATAGATAGATGTGAAAGGAACTATATAATAGATAGTGTGGGGTACAGCCCAGACACAGACAGGAAGACATGATGTTTCACCACACACATGTTTATTTACACTATATATTCAAATGATAAAGTGCACAAACCCAGTGCCACAGCATCAATCACCCCTTTAGTCCAGGCCTCAATACAATGCCTTTAGTCCTCTCTGGTCCTCCTCCACTCCTCTCCTCTGAGCTCTTGTCCTCTTCCACCCGACTCCAGCCATCGAATGGAGGGAGGCGGCCCCTTATATCCACACCCAGACAAGCTCCAGGTGCTTCCTGACACTCCTCCGACGACACTCCCCTGTGTGGCGGAAGTGCCGGCTGCGCACCCGGAAGCACTCTGGGTGTCCCCGTTCCTCTTCCCCCCAGCACTTCCAGGTGAGGCAGAAGTGCTGAGGTCCAGGGCTCCGAAGGCAGCGGGGTGCCACCTGGCGGCGACCACGGGCCCCTACAGGTTTGAGCTTCCAAGCTCCCTACCCATGGTATCCAAAGCAACCAGGGCTGTAGCCCCCACATGGTCTGGGGAAGGCGCAAGCCCTCCTCTGGTCCTCCTGGGTGTCCCGGCCGGGTCACCTCCCCAGCCATCTCTGACAATAGAGATAGATAGATAGATAGATAGATAGATAGATAGATAGATAGATCCCAGTGAAAACATTCTAATTGGTTTTTGGTTGAACAGCACAATAACATTTTATAAAGAATTGAGGCGGTTTAACTTCAGGTAGTTTAGGCTTCTCTCACCAGTATGTCAGTTGGGTAGAAGTAAAAGCTTGGATTGCCCATGCCTGTGGACTACTGTATAGCTAGCTTGGTCAGAAACACTCGATGATAGAAACAAACAGGAAGTTTGCAAAAGAAGGAGAAGTACCACCCTATTGATTGCTGTGAAAAAAAACAGCTTGAGGACCATTAGGCAACATGATGTCAATTGAAATATGTGGGAGCTTCTTGAGACGTTATGAATTACGATATTGAGTGGGACTTCAAGCACAAGACCCTCCCAATCCAAAAATTTAGAATATACCATTAGGGAAAAACAGGCCATGAATCATATGTCAGTCAGTCATTACCCAACCTGCTATATCCTAACACAGGGTCACGGGGGTCCACTGGAGCCAATCCCAGCCAGCATAGGGTGCAAGGCAGTAACAAATCCCGGGCAGGGCTCCAGCCCACTGCAGTAAATCATATGTTATTGTTTGCAATATATTGGTTTACATGTTTATATTAATAATTTACCATATACTACCAGTCTGTTTCTATGCAATTTTTTGTATATACAATATTGGTTTCTTTCACATGAACTATATTAGTTTGTGTCTATAAAAAGCATTTCTCTGATCCTTGGAAGTTTTCACATTTTATTGTTATACAATACTGAATCATATTGGACTTTTTTAACACTGATCAACAGAAAAAGACTTTTTAATGTCAAAGTGAAAACAGATCTCTGCAGTATGGATTAAATTCATTACAAATATAAAACCAAAAATATTTAATGCATAAGTATTCACCTAATTGGGCGGCACGGTGGTGCAGTGGTAGCGCTGCCCGGGTCCTCCCTGCGTGGAGTTTGCATGTTCTCCCCGTGTCTGCATGGGTTTCCTCTGGGTGCTCCAGTTTCCTCCCACAGTCCAAAGACATACAGGTTAGGTGCACTGGTGATCCTAAATTGTCCCTAGTGTGTGCTTGGTGTGTGTGTGTCCTGCGGTGGGCTGGCGCCCTGCCCGGGATTTGTTCCTGCCTTGTACCCTGTGTTGGCTGGGATTGGCTCCAGCACACCCCCATGACCCTGTATTAGGATATAGCGGGTTGGACAGTGACTGACTGACTGGCTAACTGACTATTCACCTAATTAAATATGACACACAAAAAATTATCACTGTTGCCACACATTAGTTTTATAAGGCCCAGAATTTGTTCAATGATGGTCACCTGTCTGGGGTTCCAGTTGACTGTAGTATAAATGCACCTTATCTGGCAGGTCCAACTTGTGGTGAGTCAGTATGGTGGCCTAACATACACTAGAAAGACAAAAGAACACTCCAAGCAACTCTATGTAAAGATGATTGAAACGCACAAGTCAGGGGAAGGAGACTGAATATCCCTTGGAGTACAGTTAAATCAGTCATAAAGAAATGGAAAGAGTATGGCAAAGCTGTAAATCTGTAGAGCAGGCCGTCCACATAAACTGAATGATTGTGTAAGAAGATTAGTGAGGGAAGCCACCAAAAATCCTATGAGAACTCTGAAAGAATTACAAGTTGCCGTGACTGATACTGGATAGACTATGCAGAGAAAAAATGCTGTCCAGGCTCTTCAAAAGTCACACTTTTATGGAATATCTTCAAAGAGAAAACTACTGTTAAAAAACACACACACAGAAGACATATTGGAAGACTCAGATGACAGGTGTATAAAATTTATAAGGCAGAAGGACAAAAAGGTTTGGGGATGGCCACCCTGTATACTGAAAAAGCAAAATCAAACATGTCTTTATAGTGTGGAGTTCAAAACAGAACAAACTGACAGAGTGAGTCTGTGTTCTTAAATATGGCTGAAACAGAAAGGGGATGGATCAGGGCTTCCAGAACAGGAAATGAGGTCTTTTATAGGTGTGGGTCTGGAATGGATAGGATGTCATGAGCGAGACCCGGAAGGGTGACGTCATTTGGTGGCATGTTCTTCGTCTGGTCTGCAGATGACAAAAGGAGAAAGAATCAGATGGAAGCGCCAACCCCTGATCCGGCTGAGAAATAACTCCATTTGAGCCCATCCATTGTTTCCCATGCACATGTGTGTGACAGGTGGAAGAAGGTTCTCCGGTCTGATGACACCAAAACAGAGCTTTTTGGCCATCAAACCAAATGCCATTTTTGAACATTGTACAAAACACACCATTCCTATGGAGAAGCATGTTGGTGGCAGCATCATGCACTGGGGATGCTTCTCTGCAACAGTCTTTATTTGTGAGGGTAAAATACATGATAACAAAATAAAGTGGAATCTTGGAAAAAAAAAAACGTTGCTGGGTGCTGGAAACCTGCAAGATATGGAAAAGACAAAAAACCCAAGCATTAAACTAAAGATACAAAGGAATGGCTTAAAAACAACTGTGTTAATGTCCTGGAGTGACTGAGCCAGAGTCCAGATCACAATCTGGAGAACTTCTTGCTCGACTTTTAAATGGCAGTTCACTCACGATTACCATGCAACCATAATCCTGCCTTTTGTGTTCTATGCTAGTTGGGACAGACTTCAGCCCCCAGAGCCCCTGGTCTCGATTAAGTGGTTTAGCAAAATGAAATGACATGACCATGCAACCTGACAAACCTTGGGCAGTTTTGCGAAGATGAATGGAAAAAGACATCAGTGTCCAGATGTGCAAAACAGATAGAAACCTGTGCACACAGACTTAAGACTGGCATATCTGCCAAATGTGCATCTAAAATACTGAATTAAAGCTAAATTAAATCTAGTGTGGTCCATAAAGAAAATGTGAATACTTTTTATTATAGGCACTGTATGTCGAGCTGAAAAGTAGTGAGAGACATCATCAGGAAACATTAATGTCAAAAGTTAATGATGGCAATGGACTGAAGTCCATTTTAGTGTCTGGTCCTGCCCTGTGTTTGATGTTACTGGGGTTGAGAGACTGGGGAAGCACAAAATAAAAAATCATATTAATTACTTTTCCATATCAACTTTTTTTGTTTAATACAGGATCGTGGAGCAGAGAAAGTCTGTCCATAGCACTAAGATAAAGACAGAACAGGATTAATGCCTGATGATCCTTCTTTAAAAGGATAACTGAGTCTGCCTAGATGTTTATGTGGTGCTCACATAAACTCACCTGCCATGTCACCCTTATAACAAAACAAGCAATCAAAGGAAAACCCATCCTCCACGCTCACGTAGAAGGTGGCCACAGTCTTCCTGTAGTAATATCTAGTCAATTCTCAGCTTGTCTTACAGGGTCTCAGGTTCATTTCACACTACTATCTTATTTATTTGTCTGTTTGAGTTCAGTTCTTAGGTATGTTTGCATATAATGCATAAAGCACCTATTGCAATAGTGTATGCCTGTCTGCTTGTCTGCATGAAATAACTCGGCACTCCGTTGACCAGTTTTATTGAGACGTAGCGCACTTATTCATCAAAGAAATTTGTTGAGTTCAATTCAGATATCTCAAACAGATCAAGCTGTGCAAAACTTTAAAATTTCTAATTTTGTCCCATTGAAAAGCATTTGTGAATTTGCAAACTCATCCATCTTAAAATACAACTAGGAATGAGTTTGCTGTTTCAACTTTACCTTGACAGTGGTTGCTTCAACTGGTATATTTTGTGGATTTTCCTCTTTTTGTAATATTTTTTATAATAACATTACATACAATCAAGTCTAACTTATACAACAAAGAAGATAACATTACATACAATCAAGCCGAACTTAGCAAACCATAAATCATTCCCCATCCAAGAGAAAGAGATCTTTAAAAACAACAAATAAAGGAGAATGTCCTTTTCCCCAACATAAATGCTTATTCTGAAATTTTTTAGATGTTGGCATATTTTAAAAATGTTTTGAACGGATCCTTTAAGCGAGAGGTTGTTTTTTTTTCTTCAATTTCTAATAGTACAGAACATCAGTTGTCCTCTGAGTGATAACAGGTGGGCTGGGATTCTTACACCTGAGAAAGATAAGCCTACGTGCTAATGGTGTGGTGTAGGCAATTACTATCAATGTGTCCTTCTCCACTTTAAACCCATCTGGAAGCCCACCAAACACTGCTGTTAATGGGTTAGGAGTGATTGCAACACCAAAGCTGTCTGATAGGCATTCACAGATTTTTGTCCAGAATGATGTCAATGTGGTGCACACCCAAAACATGTGGCCAAGTGAGGTTGGAGCTCGACTGCAATGTTCACAGGTTGAAACTTGGCCTGGATACACTTTGGACAATTTTAAACAAAATAAATGTGCTCAATAAAAGATTTTAAGTTGAATGATTGAATGCTTTGTGCATATTGAGCTAGAGTGTATTCTATGCATGGCTGCCTTGCACTCCTTTTCTGAGATATTAAATGAGAGACCCTTTCCCCATCGTACCCTGAGATTTTTGAAAGGAAGAGACTTTAAAATATTTTTATGTATTGTTGAGATGCTATCTGAGTCTTCTAGACTAATCAATATTTCTGGAATAGAAGTGCTGTATATACTCGCTGATAAGTCTGGACTTGATTACACTGTATAATTTCTGGTATTTCATGTCGGTCATATAAGTCGAATGCGGAAAACTCATGTCCAGGAGATTATGATATGCTAACGTCCACCTGAGAGAGTAACCATGGAGCACATTGCCTTTTTTTCTATGTGGGTGTGGTAATGCTCTGTATCAGCGTGTACTCCTAACCTCTCTCTGTCTCTCTCTATTGTGCCTAGGTGACCACACGATAATACCCAAACTATTCCAAAGCGACGTTTACACTGATTTGTGTTTTTTATATCTAACACTCTCATACATCTTTATTGTTAGAGGATCCCTTATCTACAATGGAACGTTCGATCAGAAGAAAATATGAAGCTGGTTTTAAATTATGCCATTGAGGCAGCGAAAGAAATTGGCAACTGCACTGCTGAAACAAAATTTGATGCGCCTGAGAAACAGAATGTGAGATTGAAAGAGTATATACGTTAGGAGGGATGTGTGTAAAATTGGGCCGATTCCGTTTAGCAAAGTTTCTAATTTGAAAGTAGTGGAAAAATTGTGTTGATGGGAAGTTAAATTTGAAGTGTAATTCTTCATAAGATGCAAAGACATTATCTGTATACAGTTTTCTAATTGTTTTAATCCTAGTCATTTTCTAGACATTAAATCCATACATTGTGTAACTTATTTGTTTTTGGATAACAGCAATTCCCAGTGTTCTGCTCCTTTTCTAAGTGTTCTTGTTTTTTAGTAGTCCACTATATCTGCACTTTTTTCCAGTTATTTAAGCAATTGGTAGTTTCCTTGTCACAATGTTAACACAAATGAAAATAGAATGTCAGCATCAGATAGTTTCTGATATATGAAGGCTTAGAAGGCATATAACAAGCAGAAGAAATGAGGGTGGGCGGAGGAGAAGAGTCTGCTTTGAGTTGGTTAAACAGTTTAGCAAAGCCCAACTTAACTTAGACCCTGCTTTGTTGTGTATATTCTATCTATGCTCTCTCACATTTATTAAATTGTTCCTTGGGTTGGTGGAAAGGAGGGTATTTCTTCTTGATTCCTTTATCACAATCAGCAGGGCTTAGCATATTCAATAACTGCACTACTGCTCAGGGTAGAGGTTACCGGTTTATGTTTTCTCTCAACATTTCACTGCCAAACAGAATGGGGTGTCCCATACTGACCACAAAATAATGCAGGAAGGTGGGTTCATTTAGAGAACTGACCATCAAAATGGGCACAATTTTGCAAACCCATTTTCCCCAGAACACTGTTTTAAATTAATTCAATCATCAGTTAGACTGAAGTGCCGGAGCATTCCAATCCACTTTAACCCCTGCTGCCAAGCTTATTGCAGAGATTTTGTGACAGACTGCAAATCATTGCTCAGTTTATATATAGTAATTCAGAGCTGCTTCTCCATTCTGACAAATCACTACAGCAAAAGCAATGTTTCAGTTCTAATAAACACTTGATGTCTCCGCTGTTAGACTTAGCATGCTAGTTTGATTACAACAGAGCCATTCCTATCATTTTCCAATCTGGAGATATTAACTTTAACCTCATCCTTTTTAAAAATAGTTTCTTTAAATGCTTAAATATTAATAATTAAATAGACAATTATGATGTTATTAAGCTAAGATGTAATGTGAGCTCACACAACATCTATTAGAATTATACTTCTTCTAAAATCTAATGATTAGTTATCAGTAATTTTCATTCAGTGTGATGTTTCTACTCATTTTTATTCAGTTACCTGTGGTATATGAATCCTGCCAACTACACCATTTTCTGATTTATCTTTAAAAGAAAAAAATCCCTTTATTTCTTTTAATATGTATCCTTATAATTAATTTTTCAATATCCAATATACCCAGTGGAAAGCTGAACACTTTTAATTGTCATATGTTCAACATAAAAGATGGCTATGCTGAAGATCTGTTCAGGAGGCATGCACAGAATTATGATGGAATTCTGAATGGCAGAAGGTTAAAGTCCTCATGAATTAGGAGTGAAAATAGCAGGCTTTATAAGAGAGATCAACAGTAACTGTCATAAAGACCAAGTTGTTGTAAGGAACATCAGCTTGGTATGGTAATACACCGTATGTGGCCAAATAAGGGAACAGCTGCCACCAGAATGTTATTGGTGTATTATGTAGAGTTATTTTCCTGGGGCTGTGAAGGAGGAAATGGAGACTTTACAGTAGGCTAAAACACCCCAGAAAAGAGGCACAAAAACGAAGGTTTGGAACCCAGCCTTCATTAAAGAAAACCAGGTAGCCCGGGAACTGTCCAAGTTTGTGAATTTCCCCTTGGGGATTAATAAAGTATCTATCTATCTATCTATCTATCTATCTATCTATCTATCTATCTATCTATCTATCTATCTATGTTGTCTGGAACTTGAATGGATGGCGCTCTTCCCTAATAGCTGAAGAATGTTAAAAGTATTAGGGCTAGGGTTAGGATTAATCTGGGTATATCTGAAGAAGTAGAGAACCAAAGGAAGATGTATTAATCTTTAGAATTTTAAAGAACAGTGAGAAGACTGAGAGGAAAATCGCCGAGCTGCCTCAACTCTCAAATATGTATACATCTGTTAAACCAGGACTGAACAGGACAGACTGACTTTATGGCTTTCTGAAGTACTTTTTATATTACTCTTAATGCCTTCATTTTTTAATATTGTTTATATGCACATAGTTCTGTGTCTCTGGGTATCATTGTATTGTATTCAGCAACACCAAAATAACAAAATGTGGGGCAGACTTCAAAATAAACAAAAGACAGAAGAGAACTCTATTATTAAAATATGCAAAAATGTCTCTTAAAGAGAATTGCTGTAAACATCTGGCTTAAAGGAAAAGTCAGCAAAGTTTCTTCATATTTTTTTTTTAAATAATCAAAAAGGAAGCTCAAACCGTTAGGAAAAAAGAACGATAAAGTAAATCCAATGACAACTTCTACAAAAGAGAGGCAAAAATCAATGAAGAACAGAAAACCTATTTTTTAATTTTTGTTTTCCTATATTGGCTGAGAGCAGACTCTCAACAGTGATGTCAAGATACCACATACTCGGAGGTTAATGCAACCCATGACGCCAAATACTTTTTTGCTGCACTTTTTACAGAAACATCACAATTCACCAAGAAAATGCGAAATTTTAATGGAGCACATATTTTTTCATGCAAAGATCATCACAATTACTGCAACACTGACCATATTACACACTGCCAATGAACTGTAAAAACTATAACAAAAAACTACTGTAAAAATCTATATTATATGTACAAGGTGCAACTGAAGCCACTGATGAAATTCAGTAAATCACAGAGCCAACTGCGCTGGAAATGGCTGCATGCAAGCACACAGAGGCCAATGCTGATACAGGTTAGTCTAGTGCAGCTACTGAATCCCAGGGACAGTGATGCTGATTCGCTACTGGGCAGCAGTAATCATGAGCTGGCTGCTCAATGAATGTACGGCACTGACTAATCAGCTCCAGCGTGCTGGCAAATTCCATTGGGAACCGACTATAGCTGGTTGCAGTGGTTTAAGGGTTAAACACACATTATAAATATAATTGATTTCAAATGCTTAGGGTTGTGCCTGTCAGTCACATGATTACTCGTGAAGTACATGAACTAGAACTTTGTTCTTGGTCTTTAGCAAAAGCTTATGATGTGATCCACTCTGGTGAAGTGAAACATTTGGGAAGTGACCACCTCTGCAAAGTTATTGGAGTTTGCAACTTTCTTATTGGAAAGTGCTTGAAAAAATGACATGGCTTAAAGGAAAAGAACAGCAGCAACCTCTACTGACCGTCAAGCTCATAGCTGAGGAACTCATACATGAAGAAGAACCGCAGCGCCATCTCCTGAGTGCCAAGTTCTGAAAACAGAATGTGTGCGAAACAAAGACAGACAAGTGCCTGTGCAAACTGACCTATAGACCTATCCTCACACCAAACATATTGTTATGATAGCAAAAGACTATGCTACATACCGTGATGTTGCGAAAAAGGACTCCAGTGTCGACAGCTCTTGAGCCAAACAGTGATGAAGAATGACAAAGAGGTATCAAAAGCCTGAAAATACAGCCATAGTGCAGCTGGCTAATTCTACAGCTCATTAACACGCCACAAATACTCCATGATACGTAATGCAAGTATGAGAAAAACGGAGAAAAGTCTGCCGACAAATATGGAGATCACCATATACTTGCAACTTTTGCCCATATGCAAACATTGCTTTTACATCCTTACATCAATGAGCGCTACTTTTGAAACACAGACCGGCGATGTGCTCATTGAGGGACAGTCAATTTTTCATACTGAATACAAAAGAATGTGCAGCTTGTTTTCAGCTTGCTGTGTGTGAATCACCTTTATTTGAGGACCTGATGTCTGCACGTTTCCTAGTACTAAATAATTCGACAAAACAAAAATTACAGAATGACAACAAATAAAGTATGTAAAGTAATAATTCAAAAACATTAAGCTAGACTGGAGACACCGACTAAAACATAACACTGTTTTTGTCAGATTTCAGCACAATGTCACCATGAGACTTGACCCTCACCGCTATTCAGAGTACGGCGCGTGTCCAATGGGACAGTGTGTATGGGGAATGTGGGCACTGTGAATACTGAAGATTCTACTTTGCACTATCAGTGAAGCCTATCAGTTTAATTAAATGTATCTTCTCAAAAAAACCCACCCAAGAACCCTAGCCATCTAATTGCCATTGAGATGCTTTCATCCAGTGAGCTGCAAGTGCTGCAAGTCTGCTGCTGTAATTTTCTGTGGGTTTTTCATTTCCCAGCGATTCATTTTTTTGTTTCTAATTTTATAAAGTGTTTCATGCTATTTCCGGCTGCTGCACAAAGCAGCTTGCTGTTGAGCGAGGCCTCCTTAACAAGGCTCATAGAGTTTAGCATTTGGACGACGTGAAGTGTGTGATCAATTTGAGAAAAGGGCATGTTTTAAAACTTAATTAAATATCTTTACATCTTGTATCTTTGCAGCTGCCTTCATGTGAGCTTTCAGGAAGAGAACAGTTCCTTTCTTAAAAAGGGGGTCAAAAAAAAAAAAAAACAGAATCTTTTAATTTATTCTCCAATCTGCAGGGTCGATATCAAATTTAGAAGCAGTAAAGGTCGTCTGCGATTTAGAGAGAAGGGCAGTTTAATTAGTGAAGTAGCCTAAATGTCAAAATACACAGAACATGAAGAGACCAGCCAAAGAAAGCGATCTGCAGGGAAGCTGACGAGTTGGACGATCGGTGCCTCTCATGAAACAAGAGAGCATGGCTGTGATTGTGAGGTCCATTAGTCAAGCCTCTAAACTAATGGAGGGGGGCATTGCGAGTGTGGGATATGCTTATCCTGTCTAGTAGTAAGCGGAAGATACAAGACAAGCTTCTCCTTTCTTAGTTCTGTCACAATTGTTTAGTTTAATACTAATATTGCCCACCCGTTCCAAACAAGAATGTATTTTAAACTCAGCAGGCAGACTCTGATCCCCAGTGTGATTCTGAGCTAATACTGACTGACTGAATTAGAAACAGCACTAATGCCTAGAGGCAGTATATAGTTTGGAACAAAATGCGTACCTCACAGTGGCTTAAAAGCAGCGGACTCCTGGGCCAGTAGGTGAAGAGTGGTGTACTGAAAGGGTTCCAGTTGAGGTGCCGATTTCCTGTGTGACTCTGCGCCAAGTCAAATCACGTTACCGAGTCTAGCAGAGGAGATTGTGAAGCTCAACTGATGAATCTTCTGGAAATGATGACTGTTAGCCAATATTTCAAATGAAATCTCCAACTTTCTATACCATGAGGCCAGCAAATTAACAATTTGAATACAGAAGGCTCCCTGTTCAGGCCCAGTTTCTCTGGGTAACTCTGCGCTTATGTCTGTCACCTTTCTATATACTTTTGTAGACATCCAAGTGCCCTCAGGTATAAGTTCAAACCAATAAATGTAAGAGAGAGTGGTCTGAATGCAGTAGAATTCTAGGCCGGTAGGTAAAAGTGTTTAGAACCAGCAAGCTTCCATATCAGGTCCTGAGTTCCTTTCAGATCATGTAAAAAGTCACATCACCTTAGTTCAGATTATGTCCAGTGCTCGGTTAGTATGTGATATAAAATGATAACTTGTGGACAAATGATCTGAGAGCAGCAAGATTCAAGCACTTCAAGCACTGGTTCCCTGTGTGATCTTCAGCCAAGGAACACCATCACCATTAATCAGGCGGTGTGCTCTACTGGACTTCAGACCCTGAGGTTGTGGATTACAATCCCACTACTGACAATGTATAGCCATAATTACATCCCTTTACCTGCCTGTGCTCCAACTGGAATAAACAAAGACAAAAGAAATGTAACCAATTCTATCTTGAAAGGTGTAAGTCAACTTTTTAAACTAATTTAAATCATCATGTGTTGTCTGAGGAACATGCCAGTGCCCAGACAATACACAGTTAGAAAACTATTCATATAAGCCACTTAATTGAGAAACAAAACGACCTACAGTTAATGTATGATTATTGGTCTTAACTCTGCCTATTGAGTAAAGGATTTAGAAGAGGCAAACATCCATTAGATCCAACGACCACCTTGTGGCCTATCAAGTCACATCACCTAGAGAGATTACTCCAGTGTCCAACAACAGCACACAGTTTAGATCTTTGTCCAGAAGTCTGTTCATTCTCGGAGTCCTGATATACTGTAAAATCTAGCAGTCATAGGTAAAGGGTCTGGAACAAGCTTTTATGATCTGCACAAGATCAAGAGAGAGACAGGTGACCAGTAATGGAATATTATACAAAAAAACCCTGAAAAGGCAGTCATCTTTAAAAACGCTTTAGTGTCCTCTGTTCTAAGAAGTAGGGAACTGAACAAGACTGCTCACAGACAGGAACATTATGGTGCATATGGTGTGGTTCACTAAAGGCAATGCACACCACCAAGGTGAACAAAATGAATATCAGAAATTCCAGAAACTCAGATCACTACACCAGTAGTTCTCCAGTTCAGGTGCTGATTCCCTATGTGACCATCAGACAGGATTTATCATCTTATGTTTTGGAGAAAAGCTCTTAGCGTCATGATGTAGTGTACATGATTTCAGAATTATTGTGTGTGAGCAAGTGGTCTGGAAACGGCCAGCTCCATAGTAATCTTTTGACTCCTGGCCTAATCCTGGCAGATTGTATTAAGAATTTGGCACAGAAGACTTCCATTTCAGAAACAGTACTGAGATTTTCAGAGCTGGTCCTAGTGGCTTCAGACAGACGATTGTGAACAAGTGGTCTTATAAAAGCAAAATCTCACACAAGCCTACTCACACCACTTTAGACAGACAGATGGTGGGCACAGTTACAGTAAAGCATTAAGCAGTTATATAGCTGTTGGAACCCCAGTAACATTTCTTGATACACTTCTGCTGAAAGTCCTCAGTGTCAGAGAGAGGATGTGCAGCATTTTTAATAATGACACTCAGTTTGGTTTTAATTCTCTCCTTCGCTCTGGAGGTCCAGAGTGAGTCCTATAATTGAGCTTGCCCTTTTAGTTAAGTTGTTGATTCAATGGGCCTCTCTTGAAGTGATGTTACCAGCCCAGCACACTAGAGTGTAGAAAATCGCCTTGGCCATCACAGAGTTATAGAAGATGTGAAGGATGTTACTTCACATTAAAGGAACGCAGTCTCCTTAGAGAAAAGAGCATGTTCTGCCCTTTCTTATCTAGTGCCTCTGTGTTCCAAGACCAGTCCAGCCTGTCACTGATGTGGGCCCCCAAGTACTTGTAGGAGTGGACCACCTCCTCATCCAATTCTTGATTGCTGACCATACCCTTTGATGCAAAGAAAGTCACTAGCCAGTTCCTTGGTTTTGCTGACTTTCTCTTTGCAACAAGAAACAAACTTCACCTGACTCCTATATTCTGTCTTATCCCCTTTATCATTATACCTCATAAGTGCACAATCATCTGAGCATTTCTGCCACTGACCTGACCTGTTGCTATATTTATAGTCAGAGGTGTGAAAAGTGAAGACAAAATGAGAGAGGACAGTTCCTTGTGGTGCTCCAGTGCTGCTCATATCCACATCAGAAACACAGTCCTTGAGTCTCACGTACGGCAGTCTACCCAACAGATGGTCCATTGTCCAAGACACCATAGGCTCAATTTAGCTTCTGTATCAGAAAATCTTAGCACCTGGGAGGCTGGAAGTGCTGGATTCCCATAGTTTGAAATTCTAACTCTGCTGAGTACCAGTTATTGGTTTGTATTGGTGACCAGGGAGTTGACAAACTAAATTTTGTCTTCTTATATCCCCTTTTTCACTTTCACACTGTGGCAAAACTGGTGCTGCTGATCTTGACTCTGCACTGACTACAGTGGGGCATGGAGAAACTGAACCCAAATCAAAAATGTCAAAATTGTCTAAATAGACCGAGCCCATCCAATTTTCAGTTTTCCTAACTGCTATCAGGCTTTTAACAACTCCATCCAAATCTTGTACTTTCTCTACCATCTCTGGGTAAACTATATATTTTTAGCAAGTGAAGCTATCTGTACTGTTGGCAGAAGCAAATATCTGTACATACTGCATAGAACAGATTAAAATTATGTTTAGCGTCATCATCACCTGTTTGTGTTCCCCAGGAAATTCAAAAATACCGCTGTTGCTGGGGATGGATGACTGTGAGATGCTCGTAGTCAGACTTTTACTGTCATTGGCTTCTTGCCTAGTTGGGTGTCATTTATAAGCCCGAGTGAGTTTTTTTCACTTGGCTCAGTTCTGCTCTTTATACCATATGTTATCTGAGAATCTTTTCTGCTTTTGCTAAACCCTCAGCTGTTTGTGTGCAAGATGCTCCTGCTCTTCCTCTGTTATGATCTTCCTGGCTTTCTCTACTCAATTTGTGCAACATATCTCCGGAGGCTGCAATCAGGCCTATGTTATTGATCAAGGGAATACACAAATCCAACAAAGAAATCTTAGGTCCCCCTTTTTAATATCTAAAAAGTCTGTCAAAAAATAAACAGGTACACAGTGGCACAAAGGTAAATCCCAACACAAACTGGCTGTGTTGCTTTTCTAACAAAGGGAGTCAAGCTCTGTAAAGTGGTCACAGGTTTAAGCTGGAGCTCTGTTGGCAGTCTGCTCTTCCCAAAGTGAGATGACTCCTTCCGGGATTGTCTTGGTTTTATAGTCACTGGACTGGAAGAGGCAGAGCCAGCTGCCCTCAATGGGTGGTTTCTCTGAGTTATGGGTGGAAAAAGAGACAATACCGTCAGTAACAGAGTTCTTACCTCTGATGAGCCTAACTGGTGACCCCCATGGCGTGCATATGTGATGCCTACTAACCAACATCAACCATACCAAAAAATCAGTAAACAGGCACAACAAAATGGGATAAACTAGAAGTAGGAGATCTGTAAAAACCATCATCTACTATGACAAAAACAAAGGTTTTTTTTTTATAAACTGCTCAAAAAAATAAAGGAACACTTTGAAAACACATCAGATCTCAATGGGAAAAATCATGCTGGATATCCATACTGATATGGACTGGGTAAAGTGTTAGGAATGAGAGGATGCCACATTGTTTGATGGAAATGAAAATTATCAACCTACAGAAGGCTGAATTCAAAGACACTCCGAAAATCAAAGGGATAAAATGATGTGGCAGGCGAGTCCATTTTGCCAAAATTTCATTGCAGCAACTCAAAATCGTACTCTGTAGTTTGTATGGCCCCCACGTGCTTGTATGCATGTGTGACAACATTGGGGCATGCTCCTAATGAGAAGACGGATGGTGTCCTGGGGCATCTCCTCCCAGATCTGGACCAGGGCATCATTGAGCTCCTGGACAGTCTGAGGTGCAACCTGGCGGCGTCAGATGGACTGAAACATAATCTCCCAGAAGTGTTCTATTGGATTTAGGTCAAGCAAGCAAGCGTGGGGGACAGTCAATGGTATCAATTCCTTCATCCTCCAGGACCTGCCTGCATACTCTTGCCACATGAGGCCGGGCATTGTCAAGAACCAGGAGGAACCCAGGACCCACTGCACCAGCATACGGTATGACAATGGGTCTAAGGATTTCATCCCGATACCTAATGGCAGTCAAGGTCCCGTTGTCTAGCCTGTAGAGGTCTGTGCATCCCTCCATGGATATGCCTCCCCAGACCATCACTGACCCACCACCAAACCAGTCATGCTGAATGATGTTACAGGCAGCATAACGTTCTCCAGACCCTTTCACGTCTTTCACATGTGCTCAGGGTGAACATGCTCTCATCTGTGAAAAGCACAAGGTACCAGTGGTGGACCTGCCAATTCTGGTATTCTATGGCAAATGCCAATTGAGCTCCACGGTGCTGGGCAGTGAGCACAGGGCCCACCCTCATGAAGTCTGTTTCAGCTTGTTTGGTCACAAACATTCACACCAGTGGCCTGCTGGAGGTCATTTTGTAGGACTCTGGCAGTGCTCATTCTGTTCCTCCTTACGCAAAGGAGCAGATACCGGTCCTGCTGATGGGTTAAGGACCTTCCATGGCACTGTCCAGCTCTCCTAGAGTAACTGCATGTCTCCTGGAATCTCCTCCATGCCCTTGAGACTGTGCTGTGAAACACAGCAAACCTTCTGGCAATGGCACGAATTGATGTGCCATCCTGGAGAAGTTGGACTACCTGTGCAGCCTCTATAGGGTCCAGGTATCGCATCATGCTACCAGTAGTGACACTGACCATAGCCAAATGCAAAATTAGTGAAAAAACAGTCAGAAAAGATGAGGAAGGAAAAATGTCAGTGGCCTCCACCTGTTAAACCACTCCTGTTTTGGGGGTCGTCTCATTGTTGCCCCTCTAGTGCACCTGTTGTTAATTTCATTAACACCAAAGCAGCTGAAACTGATTAACAACCTCCTCTGCTACTTAACTGACCATATCAATAGCCCAGAAGTTTCATTGACTTGATGCTATACTCGGATTAAAAAGTGTTCCTTTAATTTTTTTGAATCCAAAAATTCTTAAACCTCTAAACTAAGTTAAAGTTCATAACCAAAAAAGACAATGTTCACAATCCAAAATCCAAAAGAGTGCTGTATGACAGAAGTTGAGGCTGATACAACAGCGTCCATCTTACATCTGCTGGTATCTTAAACAGCACTGGGAAGGTTGGGCAGCAGCAGCATCAGTTCAGTGTATTAATATACAGCAATGATTTAAACCAAATGTTCATTAGAAACATATATATATATAAATACAGGAAAACAAATAAATAATCCATAGCATTGTTTACTAGGGCTGCTGATTAATCCCATTAATGTATGCAATTAACATGTTCAAAATTTCAGCAATTACATTTTTAACACATCATTTAAATGCATTATTTAAATCAGGTTAATTTAACACATTGTTGATGAAACTGTGCTAAATAAATCCAAGTCTATTTTTAGTCGTAGTAGGTCACTGGGGTCATCTTCGCTTGATTGTTTCTTGTGTTATTTCTGGTCTTGTTTTTGTTTGTTTAACATTGCGAAGTTGGTTTCTTTTAGATTTGATTTTCAATTCCATATTAAAATGGAATCAATGCTGAAAACGACAGCTTTAAATGGAAAGTTTATCTTTAAAACTAGTCAAAAACTGTGGTTATTCATGATGATCTGTAGAAGTGATAGTGTGAAAAGATCAGTCAGGTTATGGCAGGAGTTGAATTTGTTGCTTTATCTGGCGAACTATTGGTCATCCATGGCTAATAACAGCAACCTCACCATTACTGGTCACTTCATTGGCAAAAAATGTATTTTTTTACTCATTTGCACTCTTTCCCGATCATATTGAAGAACAGAGTTATTTGGAAAACCGCGCAGAACACTTTTTATTAGTGGCAAATTCATAGGGTTCACAATCTCAAGGACTTTACAAGAAAGTGACAAACTTTGGCACAGACAATTTGTGTAATGTGACCACTAGAGTGCTAGAAGCTACAGGAGGACAAGCACCCAGTCCTGGCTAAATTAGCTTGAACACATTTAGCATCCTCAGACACTGCAGTCCTGTATCTGGATATGTGGTTAATAAAAAAGAGCATCCCGTTAAACATCCAGTGTAAATAAAATGGTCTGCTTACGCAATTGGCTGAAAAAGTAATTTAATAGTCAGAAAATCAATAATGTCTTATTTTTCATCTTCATGTCATTTTATAGACATCGTGACAGATCCAATCAAAGTGCTACTTACTTTATGCAGCTGAATGATTGGCGTTTCACTGTTTATTGAATTGTTTCTGTTACACAAAACTTTAAATAAACTAACTGGAATAATTTAATGTGCCTTCGCAAGTGGTTATTAAAATGGTTTTGTATTACAAAGCAATTACTGAGTTAATTCTGCTTATTAATAAAATGTTAATATCCTTGAAGGAATATGTAACATTTCAATTGATTATGATAAAAAAAATAGTTGATTGATTAATTATGATTATTTTTTTTCAATAAACAGCAATCTTAATCATTCTATATAAAAGCGGTTGGGATTGCCCTTCCATCCCGTGAGCGCTACGCAGGCGCGGAGTTTCATACACGCCCCGTCCATTTTGCAATGCACGATGGGATTTGTAGTTTGGTTTTTCCAGGTAAAAGATCATTTTCTACTCCAGACTGTGCGATATCTTCTTCTTCTTTCTTACTATATAAAAGCGGTCGGGATTGTCCTTCCGTCCCGTGAGTGGAAAGCGTAGCGGTATTCCGCTTATCACAGACTTACTACTTGCAGCTTGCGGTATGAAGCGACATGATGTGAGCAGAGTTCTGGTGCTCCCATCGTTCCCTTGCTTTTGTGCGCGATGCGCTGGAAAAATAGACAAAATTATGTCTCTGGTAATAATTAATGTTGATGGAGTACAAAAGCCTCACCGCGTAGTAAATATCAGGGAGGTTCAAAAGGGCGACCTCAATATAGAAAAAAAAGTTTAAATTTCATCACAAAAATAACAGAAACTACGAGTATTAAAGTGATACCGCTCAAATGCAATATGACCAAATTAATGAGTTTGTATAAAATATAAAATTGATCTACATATTTAATTGCCTTAAGAAGTGGTCAACTTAAAAGTCGGTCGCCTTAAACGACAGGTCAGCCTAGTATTTACATAATAACAATAAAAGTAGTACACAGTTAAGACAGAGATGAAACCCAGGCTGTGCCACTCGTAAAAGGGGTGTAGCATCAAAACCCCAGAAGCCTGGCAAGAACTTCATGGAGGTCTGAGTCCACAGAGTAGGCCCCACCACCTTAGGCAGCACAGTCCCACACTCAAAAAGGCAGGCTTATAGCCGGCACAGGCATAAAAATGGGGAAAAGGCGTCATAATCAAAATATTCACAAATAGAAGCAAACTGTAAAGACCTCTGGCCTACAAAAACTAAACAAATTTAATTTAATCTGTAAAAATTTATTCAGAACTCAAAACAGGATGAAACAAACCTAAGGCAGACACACAAAAGGAGACTAAGAATCCTAAGCAAACCAAAAAAGCTAACCTAAGATCAAACAAAGTCAAAACTATACTCCAGATACTGTACCTTTAACTTAATGACGGGTCAAAAGTCAGTATATTCTCAAGCTTGTGTCACTCAGTTGCACAGGAGAGTTCAGCAGGTTTTCCAAGGAGTAGAAACTTTATTGCTGTTCTGCCAGTTACAAATACAAGTCTCTTACAGAGGCGATCCGGCCTCACAAGGAACATCTGTCACACTTGACGCATCGGCCCCGACTCCTGCTCAAAAGAACACAAAGTCTTCTTCATCAAGGGGATCCGGTACCAGCGGCCAGAGCAGAGGGAGTCTGGGGGAAGAGAGTCAGGAGAGTAAGAGACCTCAGGATGGCCGTGGCTTGAGGTACTGAAAGAGTGCATTTGTTTTCCATTGAAAAACTGTTTACTTAGTGGATCCGTGCAGAACTTTTTCAAAACCTATCTAATCAATAATGTTTTAGAATAAGCTCTAAAGCACTGAGGAAATAGATTCTCTCCCCATTTCTTTTTCTTCTCCATTTATCTGTATTTGCCTAATAAACTCATCAATTTATTAATTTTTACTATTTTTAAGTTTTAGTCTGTTGGCCATGCTCTCTTTCTCAGGGGTGGGGGTTGATTTGTTTTCAGTCCTATTTTTTTTTTGTAAAAATTGATCTATTTGTATGGCATGATTACAATAAAATCAATAAAATTAAAAAAAAAAAAAAAACTGTTTAAGAGGGAGTTTCTGAAGGGCCACTGCATCCCCAGGCAGTCACAATATCTAAAAAAGAATAATATTGTGCTGGAATGGAGTGCACATTAGGTTATTTAAAATAACCAGGAGGAAGGCAAAAACAAGTTGAAAACTGAGAGATCACGGGGGTATTTTTCGTACGTGGATTACTCGTTTAGCCGGATGTAATTGTTGATGATTCGGCATGATCCTGGATCTGTCGGTTTTTTGAAACTCTTGCTAGATGTGTTGTCATAGCAGCACATCCAAATCCTCAAACTGTTCTATGTAAACAAGGATTAGCTCACAAACTTAATCTGTGTCCGTGCATGGAATTCATTCAGTCATGGATTCACCATTCATGAATGAGCGACCAATTGATATCGGTGCGCAAATTAGAAGAAGAGAATTTCATATAGAGAGGATTTTGCACGATCGGCGAGATCCTTTATTGCTCCCGGAGGAAATTCTTTTCAAAAGATACTGCTTTAGCGGGGGGGGTTGGGGGGAATATTGTACCTCAAATATTTATTAGCACCTTATATTCGAAGTCAAATTAGGCAAAGACGGCCTCTCACAACCACACAGACAGTATGCATTGCTTTGAGGTTTTTTGCAAGTGGCACTTTTTTTATATACTGTAGGCGATGTGGAAAATCTATCTAAAAGTGCAGTTTGCCAGGCAATTCATAAAGTCTGTTTGGCTCTGAAATATTTCCTTTGGGTTTTCATAGTGTTTCCTGGACACCTGTGTGTACAAACAATAAAAGAAGCGTTTCATGCTATTGCAGGAACACAGGTAAAACACCCACAGTTCCTTAAAGAATCTCATAATCAGCCTAACATTCTTATTACCCAGGATTTCCAAATGTGATTAGGGCACATGGGTCTGATCAGAGTGGAGTTTGATCAAACATTATTTGGAAAATGTACCTTTCCTCCTGATGAATAATCAGACACAGTGTCTTCATCAAATATTTGACCTTTGTCAATATCTCGTTGGTCAGACACAGATTCTAGGGATATGACGTTCCCTGCAACTGACCCAACAAAAAAAAAAAAGGGCTATATGGAATATACCTATGGCACACATTGAGGACAAATATATGCAATGACCATCCTTTACCTGAAATGAAGTGACCACTGCATCCTGCCATTGGTTCTGAGGAGGAGCTTCCCCCTAGAATGCCCTCAGAAACATTGCGATGGGCATTTTGCTGGAGAGTCAACTCTTCTGCAGGGGTTAGGTCTGGAGCGTGTGGTCCTCCAGCTGTTTTATGCTTGTCTGCCTTCTTCTTATTATCTTTAAAATTAATGTTTTTTTATATTATATATGATTCTTTATGTCAACAATTCTTTAAATAGTTATATACCAATATTTACCAGTTTGAAGTATATTCTTGTACTTCACTTTAACTGTTCCCATTTTCTCCTTGTGCTCACGTTTGATCTGGAATTATGACATTAAATAATTAATCTGAGACATAGGAAATGAAACGCTGCATTCAGTAAGTACAATGCACACTACTTAGTGTTTAATTTGTCGGCCACTTTTTGCCAGCCATCTTTTCTGGTTTGCAGTGTTACCGCTTGTGCATATTAAATCTTGAAATTCTTCATATCCTTCGAGTAAAAGGTCCTGCTCCGCTTGTGTGAAAAAATGCGCCCATTCTTACATCATTTCGTTGCAGCCTATCAAAGACTTGCTGATCATATTTTCTAGACTCAGTATATACAGGCTTTTCAATCAGCATGTACGCGTGCAAATATCTTGGATGATTAGAACCAGACTAATCTACTACACAGCTGAGTTTGAAAAACCGACTTATCCCGGATGAGTTTCACAGGCATTAACTCATCCAAGATGAGGCATCTGATCTCAGATGATTTAAGCAATGTATGGAAATTACCCCCTTGAAAGTGAATTTTTGTCTGTGTGTTTTGATTGTTCATGACCTTGGAAGGCACACTCCTCAACAATGTGGGTGCTGCCTGAACCTGAAAATGATGCCAATGGTAAATAACCCAAATGGAACTAAAGTGGCCCAATTAATATTATTAAAATAAAACTGAACCTGAAGGTGAGAAACTAGTATTCCTACCAGAATCTGTGAGGTAGAAAATCCCTAATTCAAATTTTAACACACACAAAAACAGGAAGGAAAATGTAAATTTACAATATTCCCAACAAATCATAACTCAGAAAACAGGAAGTAAAATCAGCAATGCTGAAGCTGATGTTAGAACAACAGCTTCTCCATCAATACTGCGGGTGGCTGTTTTTCCAGTTAAAAAGGCCTCCAGACATGGTTAACATAATCAACTCTTCTCAATCTGACTTCTTTTTTCTGAAATTCATTTTTCTATGTTATTCTTTAGCTTTATGGGTTCTTTTGTTAATTATGATTTTGTGGGCATTATTGCACTACATCTTCATCATTTGTTTAAAGTGTGGTCTTTGCTCATTAGGATCTAGTTGGTTAAGTAGGTACTCACATCTTTCCACATTGGGTTGAGTGAGTAAAACAACCTCTTCTGAGCTTCACCATAAGCCTCCACCATAACTGACTTTTCTCCACCTTGTTTTAGGGACTTTCAAGTTTTTTGATTGTAAAAGAGAGACAAGTGACAGGAAAAGGTCTGGGGGTAGCCACTCTGTATACTTGGTATAAATCTGTTATTACTGAACCACTCAGTGTCATTGAGGACTGAGTCCAAACAAAACTGAATTAGCATTGCAAATTGGCAGGCTTTTATAGAGAGCAGACAGGAAGGGGTGTGCTTGTAGAGCCAGAACTTGAAGTGATGTCGGGTTGATCCTTCCTTGGAGAGTCCGGAGAAGAGGGAAGAGAGAGAGAGAGAGAATCAGTACACATCGCCAACCCCTGGCCCAGCATAGAAGTACAAAGCCCTTCAACTGCCTCCAATGCGCATGTGCATGTCATGAGGTTCTTGAGTGAAATGAGTCTGAGCTAGTGATTCATGGAACTCTTCAACAATTGGGAGTCTGGGCCATTAGAGGGCTCTGCCTAGTCTTGGGGCAAACTGAGACAGTAAAAACTGAAAGAACCAGGAAATTAAATGTGAGAAACACCAAGTTTCTCAAGGGCCGAAGTGAAAACCAGGAAAATGATGAACCAGATTGTCCAAGTCTTATAAAAAAGCATGAATTCAGATCCTTAATTTACCAAAGGAAACCTACATAAAGAGAATTGTTTTGGAAATCCAGAAACTGCTATATTACTGCTAGGGTTCGTTCCCTGGCTTATTGTTATTTTCCGTTTTGTTGTTAGTTCTGTTATTGTTGAAATATTATTCTTTATGTGTCTTTGTTTTTATGTAATTTTTGTTAATACTGCTTTTTAAAATATTGCTTAATTTCTATACGCAGTATATATGACATTTCAAGTTACATTTCTTGTGTTCTGTGGTTGAAACCCCAAGAGGTGGGGCCACCATGGCATCACTGCTTAAAACCTCCCTACCTGTATATTCTGGCTAAAGCCTCAGTTTGGCAGAGGTTCATCGAGAGTTTGTCGAGTGCTGTCTGTATCTGTTGAGTATCAGTCTCTATCATTGCTGTCAGTACTGTTTGAATTTTCTTAGCCTTGGAGATTTTTTTTTGCTGAGTTTTTGATTCTGCTTTTGAATTTCAGACTGAGCTTCTTCTCCCTGGGTTTCCTTTTTTAGACATACCCTTTTTGCATTATATGTTGCCTTTATCTTGTTTATCCTTTTTTGGATTATACAATAACTTTTATAATACATATAAGGAACTTTGTTTTGTGTTGTCCTAAAAGCCGTTAGGTTGGTGGTTTCCATCTCCATTGAAGGACATTTTGTGTATTTTTCAGTATTTTGAACATTTAAAAGCCTGGGCCCCATTCTAGACCTCCTGAGCAACTTGTAAGACTGCCTTTTGCGTTCAGGGCCTGGTTGCCTGGGGTGAGGCCAATATTGGGTCAGACAGAGTGAAGTCTTGGTCTGACTGGTGGTATTTGAAATACTACTCACCCCTTCACCATCTTTTGTGCTTCTGATCATGACAGAAACATGGACTGCAGCAGATCCATAATGCTATTACTTACTGTCATGATAATTAGTCACACATTGTGCACATGGCAGCCACATGTTGTGCGTCCTGTAAACAAGGAAAGGCAATGTGTCCGCACTGACAGTCGCAATACAGCTAAGATAATATGGTAGAATTCAAAATTTCAGTGCATGAACCAAAAAGTGATTGGCAAACTGGTGTTAGAAAATAATAGAAATAAATAACAACACAGGCGAAATGAAAATAAAAACACAAAACAAGTAGATTCCACATAATTAAAAAATCATGGCATATGGTACTCTGTGTGTCTTGCCACCTTGAAACAGTCTTGCCACTTGATTTAAAGTGTGACCCAAACTCAAGTCTCCTCACCTCCATGTGAGTCTTGAGGGCTGTTCCATATCTCTTCAGCCATGCCAAAGCTATAGTAACATGACACCAAGACATGTCCACAGTCATGAATTCCTCACCTTCTGCCAACTGTGACCCCTGCTTTTTTTCGTAAGGATTACACTAAGTTGTCCTCTCAGTGATCTAGTATCAAAAAAGTTTGTTTCACATTTACTGTACATTTCTTAAGTTCTTTGATTTTATCCTTATTTTTTTTTAATTCCTTCTTTTAACCTTTTCATTTATATTTGACTTTTTCATGGCATTGCTCTTTTTCTTTTGACCTCGGGTCCCAAGCAGTAGTTTAATAAGCTGTATTTTGAACTCACTTAGGATTGGTGATACAAAAGATAATATAAATCTTCAAAATTTTCAAAGACATTGATAAAATAGGATTCTTCAACTTTTCAGCAAATTGTGTATTAGAAGACACCATTGGAAAATAGGAGGACATACATTTAGGACTGAATCCAGGAAGCATTTCTTTACTCAAAGAGTTATGGGAATCAGGAACAAACTACAGAGCCTGATCCTGCTGAAGCAGAAACTTTGAGAACCATTAAGAAGAATCTGGATGAGATGTTGGGAAAGCTTAGCTATTAGCTAAACAAAGCCACTTCAGGGTCTAAGTCAGGGGTTCTTAACCTGAGGTCCATGGACCCATAGGGGGTCCATGGATGGGTTTCAGGGGGTCTGTGAGGGTCAGATAAAAATTAAGTTATATTCACCATACAGCCCGGTACTGTTGATTTACAGTAGATGTGGTAGTAGTAGTAATGGTAGTAGAAAATGTAATAGTAGTAGATCTGTCTTAATTTGTACAAGAGGACTGACTTTCATAATTATGAGTGGCAATTACTTTTTGCATAAAAAACAAGTGTTTTTTTAGATTGTTTCCTTTAAAATTTAATAATACTTTGTGTATGTCATATATGTATGAGCCAATCAAATCTCGATAAATAAAGTACATTATATTCATTGCATGCAAAGCTGTGTTTATGTGAATATTTCTGGGGAAGGGGTTCCATAGCTTTCATTAGATTCTTAAAGAGGTCTGTGACTCAAAAAGGGGTAGGAAGCATTGGTCTAAGTGGTCTCCTCTCAGTTGTCAATGTTCTCATGTTCTTAAGATCTTACTGTATATCCACTCATGTTTCATTCTGTTTTTCCACTACTGGATTTGTGGGCATCTGGAGTCATTCCTTGCACAATCAGAAATGCAGTTTACCAGCTGATAATCCACTTTGGGTCAAACTAGAATCCCAAGTTAACATTTTGTGAATTTCAATGCCATTGTACTCGCAAGTTGACCAGGTCTGATGGGGCAGCATTTAACTTGGCATCATTAAGATCTTGCTTTAATGTACTGTACAAGGGGTGACCCAAAAATAACAAGATTTTTTTTCTGAAGGCATTTGCCGCTAGGTGCGTGTACAAGACTGCCCTCTGCATCATTTGGCTAAGCGGCGTCCTTGGAGTGCTCAGGTGATTGTGTGGTGTGGAGATAACAACCCATATTTTTGGTGATCAGGCGAATGGCTTCTGCATCACGACAATGCTCCTGCCCACACAGCATTGAGTGTGCAGCAGTTTTCCACGAAAAACGGGATGACAGTGGTTTCCCATACTCCCTGGACTTTGCACCCTGTGATTTTTTTCTTATTTCCAAAAATGAAGAGGGACCTTAAAGGAAAGCGTTTTTAAGATGTAGATGAGGTCAAGAAGTCAAGAGTTTACTCCGTCCAGAAATGACGGATGCACTAAAGCTATCACTTTTAGAACAGTTTTGAAGAATGGAAAATTGGTGGGACAAGTGTATTGAATCTCAGGGAGAGTATTTTGAGGGTGATTACATTTTGGAAATGTTTTGAGAAATAAATGATTTAAAAAAAAAATCATTATTTTAGGTTCCCCCTTTTATCTATTAACCGTTTAAGCCAATGTGACATTACTCAGCTTCTAGTTGGTGATGTTGCAGAACTTATCACCAAGCCATGTCAATTTAAACAAATGTAAATCTCTGGGTATGTCAAATTGCACATCTGTGTGTCGTCTCTCTGTCATTTTTCTGACACTGGTGTGCTGCCTGGTGAAGCCAAATAGTGTATGAAGGGTTAATCTAGAGAAAATCTTGCCTGAAGAAGGGGCCTGAGTTGCCTCGAAAGCTTGCATATTGTAATCCTTTTAGTTAGCCAATAAAAGGTCTCGTTTTGCTTGGCTTTTCTCTACATTCATAATGGCTAACACGGTACAACACCCTAGTACTAAAGGGTTAATCTAAAAATTGATCTCTCAATTTGACATTTATGCACATGGAATATTTTTATTATTGCATTTATTTATTTATTGATGTTTTTTCACACAATATAATTTACTATTTTTGTTCCCTTGCATACAGCATCTGGAAGCTGTGCCTTAATACTGTGCCACTTATTCAATGGTCAGGTTACTTGACATCAGCATCCAAGTGTCCACATTCTCTAGGACACGTGTCATCACTTTTTCTGTTTATGGGCAGCACTGTAAAAAAAGAATGTTTTATTCACAAGTAGCAGTGCTAGCCAAACTGATCAAAATGTCAGGTTGTGACAATCATTGATGTGGAAAAAGGCGTGAATTTCAAAGTACAATTTTCCTGTGTAAAACAAACAAAACCTCTGTTAAGATCATATTTTACAAAGTAAAATAGTTGTAGCCACTTTGAGGCCATGCTTGAGACACGTCTAATGACATTAGAACCATTGTACTGAACAGTAAGTAACTTTATGACAAGATAGACACTGAAATGCAACATGGACACAGTTCTGAAAAGCAATACAAAGTGTGCAAACACTAGAAATATATATAAAAATACAAATGTTACACTATAGAGATATTGTGAAATACAATACAAACTGTGCAAATACTAGAAATATTAATGAAAATACAAGTGTTACACTGTAGACATGCAACTAATGGCAAAATGTATAAAACTAAACTGCTCAAGAATAAGCTAAGTATATATACACAAGATTACAAATTTGTATAGCCTCGTGTTACACGTGTGTCCCGGAGAAGGGCTCATTTCATAACTGTTACACTCCAAGCCAGAAGGTGGCGCTGTTGTCTAATGACTTTTTTCTTTCCCCCTCTATAGAAAGGATGATTGACAGCTCTTCTATCACTGATGTCAATTCTGGCTTCCTCCCACCTGACCCCACCCTGTCCGGCTTTCAGAAATCATAACTGGCTCTAACGCCATCTCGGGACAGTTTGAAGAAGGTTCTCATCTGAACAAGACATCTCTGATTATTGCAGTCTTTTTCTTTTTTGCTTTTTGACCATTACAATATACGGGGATCAAGAGGATGCCTCACCTCTTCCTGACGTGGTCTTGTGTCTTCTTACACTCTGTTTTGTGCAGGTGGTCCGGCATAAATGTGTCCATAAACATAATAGTTTTGATAAGGAGTGGGCCATGGAGAAGCCACATACTGCATCCTGTGCCCTTTCCACAAAGTACTTCACCAATCTTTCAGTATTAGAGGTAAGAGTGTATATTGTTGATGACAAGACACCCCTTGTCACTGCAAACTCTGTTTCCTCCAGTCTCTGAGGTAGTTTCCTCTTAATTTCCAAGTCGTCCTGTTCAAGCAAAAGGGAGCTTGCTGAAGAGTTTATATTTCAGTTTGATCCTTTTCTGGCCTGTCACATTGACTCTCCACCTTGGCAGCTGTGTGCTCCTGGATCGCTGCCCTCTACTGTAGTAGATGAAGGCACAGGTGGGCTACAGGAAAGCGAGTTGTTGCCCTTCCCCTCCATGTCGCTGGTCTCAATATTATATTGTATGTGTTGCAAGAGATCCCTCCAGTATTGCCTTGCATAATTTGAAATACAATTATTACAACTGATAAAGCTAATATTGTACTTTATTCTTACAGATTTTATTTTTGTTGCATTTGTTACCTTTTGAAATTTTGTCTTTGTTGTGCAGGTGTCAAGTGTGCCTCTTCAGATGAAGGACAATGCTCCTTGTACAATGTTACTGGACTTGCACTGGCATGACTCCCAGTCTGTATACTCATCCACTTTGCACGCCTACTTGTGTGTTACTCTTAATAATAATTCCACCTCATTGTCTGTCCAAACAAAGCAATCTGCTTTTTTGATTTTCATGTTGGGCATTGCTATTCTCCTTGTTTACACACAAGCTGCAAATGAATGATTGTCTAGTGGGGAGGACACTTTCTGTTCTTTTTTCAGCTGATGCACGCATGTCCAGTGTAGGCCAACATCTATATCATGTGCATTTTTGGAATGGACAGAGACACTTTCATAAACAATATGACATTTCTGAGTAGAAAGAGATCATTTTTGTTTATAAATGTCATTTTTAAGTCAGAATGTAGTAGCGTGGATGTAGCCCAAGTTACTAATAGCTTCACTACAGGGAGAGTAGCTCTACATGCTTTTCAAAATAGGTTATCCACCTGAAGCTAAGCAGGTTCAGGCTTGGCCAGTATTTGGATGGGAGACCATCTGAGAAAAGCTAGAATTGGTGCTGGTGAGGCCAGCAGGGGGCACTTACCGTGTGGTCTGAATGTGGATCCCAATGCAGTGACGGGGACACTGTACTACAAAAATGGCACAATTCTTTGGACGAGATGTAAAATCAATGTCCTAACTCCCTGTGGTCATTAAGATCCCTGGGCATCCTTCGTAAAGATGAGGTTGTATTCCGATGTCCTGGGTAAATTGTCCTCCATGGCCTAGTCATTCTAGTCTTCCAGTCATCCCCTATTATCTCTAATAGTCTCTCTCTCTCTCTTCTGTTCCTCACCTAATAATCTATCTGTGATGAGTGTACTGACACGAAAATGGCTGTCATCACACCATTCAGATGATTGCTGCACATTGGTGGTGGTTGAAGTGGCTCCCCACTCTTTATGTAAAAGCACTTTGAGTAGTAAGATTATTATTATTAGTAGTAGTAGTAGTAGATTACCTATTAATCTACCTATTATTATTATTTTACTCAGACAATGATCAAACCAAAAAATGATTTTTGAGATAGCGACCATGTACTCAGTGTCACTTAGCTATTTTCCAAGATATGCTGTTGCTTTGCCTAGTTATATACAGTGATCTTCGAAAAAAGTGCCTCACTACTTTCAGACTAGTGTACATTTTGAAACCGAGTGGCAGCTCGCTGACTGATTTCTAGTGACATCTCTCTCACCTGTGCCTGTGGCTGTCAGAAAATTGAAGGGACAGACACTGAAGGCTTCTGGCTAAACCAAGTGATGGTCAGTGTGGCCCTGTGCCAAGCCGACTCCTCAAACCACAACTCCCAATAATAATCCTAACCAGAATGGTAATTTCACAAGAAAGAATCCACAAGAACCCGGCTTTTGCTTTTTTGTTTCTTTTCCCTGTAACCGTTTTACAAAATGGCAACAATAAGTGCAGTAAAGGAACATTTCATCTGACTAGATGTGCCTCTTTAGAAATCAATAGGAGCACTAATAATTCCGCCTTGTGGCTTCTTTCAGAGGTCTGTGCCATTCTCTATAGATCGCTCCATCTAGAGAAAGGCCTTATTAATTTCTAAGCACACCCATTAGTGAGATACAATACGGCTGAAGAAGGAGTGGGAGCTCTGATTAAGTGAAACTATAAAGGAGCTCTCGGCACATTCGAGTGCAGTTAGAATTTCAGCAGCATCCCGTAGAATTAATGAACGGGTTAGACAGTCAGCGCCAGACACAACAGCCAGGCAAGAAAGGCTGCTGCCTTGATGCCACAATTACTCTTTTAGAAATCATCAATCAGGTTAATTTCTGGGTGAGGACGGGGGGAGGGATGTTTTTTTTTACTAAATTAACAAGATGTGTATGTGAACAAATGTATATTTAATGTGTGAGGTATATTCAGAAATGATGTTAACTGCTGCAAGCACCTGTGACAGTTGACATGGTTGTAGAATGTTGGGACACATGCTGAAAAATATTCAGCCCCTGCTCATTGCAGAATCAGCAGGATGAACATCAGGAAATATTAAAGCAGTTGGTTCTCTTTTTGTCTTTTTTCTCCTGGGGAGCTTGTCTTTATTGTTCCTCTGAGTGGCCGTGTTCTGTGAAAGGAGTCTGCAATAGAATAAAATATTCCATAATGGCAATTCATGAAATATTTAATATTCTAATGCTCAAGAACAGTTTCACCCTAAACGTTAACCTTTCCTTTATCAGTAAACTCCTAACATGGAGTTGCCCTTTAATAAAATGTCTGCCATGGTAGCACACACCAACATGTCTACACACGTAGCTAACAACAAAGGTGGTCCACATGACTGAAAGAATAAAGATGAGGAAACTCTAAACAAATGATAAATAATGACTTTCTGGACAACAAATAACCAGAACTAAAAATAACACACCTGAAAATTAGATTAATTATATCCAGCATTTGACATCTGGATGCACAAAACGTGCCAATGAGTCACTGTGGATTTTAGTAGCAACAGGGTGACAATAAAAGAAAACAACAAGAGGAGTTATAAACCAATCAGACCAAAGCACAAGCTGGAGAAAAGGAGTTTAAAAAATGAAGAACTTAAATTTGAGCTAGCAATGATTTGTTTTACGAAACTCTCACAAAGACAGATACGAGTACCTGTCTGAAATTAACTAGCTCCTAAGATGCAAATAAAAAAGGTAAAAATATCACAAAGCTAAAAGAAGACAAAAAGACTTTGGCAATGTTGGTTTAAGAAATCCACCTGAATATTTCTGCTAAACCAATTTATTTGCCTGATCACCATAACACATTTGGACACTACAGAAATTATGACAAGAACTACCCATTCAGCTGTATAAAACTCAATTGTCTTATCCACCTAATTTCTCCAAAATAGCATGAAGTGAAGTTATCAAAGACCCTAAAGTCCCATCATCTATCACCATACTTGATAGTTTATCCCATGTTTGTCTGATTCTCTGTGTAAAGAAAAACTTTGTAACCTTTGAGCGTAATTTACCTTTGTTTCCGGGCCGTGTTCCCATATTCTTGTTGAAAAATTTATTTCAAAGTATTAGTCAAACTGTACTTTTTCAAGCCTTTCAATCTGTCCTCATTCCTCTCAGTCCTAGAATCATCACAGAGAGTTGCACTTCTCTGAACCTTTTCTAGTTTTGCTATGTCCTTTTTTGTAGCCTGGAGACCAAAACTGCACACAGTACTCCAAAAGAGGCCTCACCAGTGCATTATAACTCCCTTTCACACTAAAAGTGCAAAGTCAGAAGTGTAGAAAGTATACTAAGGATACAATTAATGATAAATAATAATAATAATAATAATAATAATATGAACAGCACACTGCAGATGTGAATGACGCAAGAGCCACTTTCGGATTCCCAGAATCCCTTTTGGTTTCACTGTCCGTTTCAATTTCACTGCCTGAAGACAGATTCACTTCGTCATTTCTTATGAAGACACCATTAAGAGGATAGGAGAAGATGCGTCTGTTGCCCGGATAACGCCTATACCACTCAGAAACACTCAGCACTTACACTGTTGGCACTTTTACAGCCTGAGTAAACCTCGAGTCTTACACAAGATGCTTATATACTGGTGCCCGAGTGCTTTTAGCACTGTTTTCACAGCCCGGGTCTTTCTTGGGTCTAACGCTAAGGAGGTTAATGGCTTCTATGCTCTATCTAGATATTGATAGTGACAACTAAACTGTGACATTTTCTTTCTCATAAGCAATACTTCCAAGATTCAGACCTGCCATAGAGCTCAAGTGTCATGGTTTAAAGATCCATAGGGTATGAATGATTAAACCTGACTCCTCTAGTCTTGTATTCTTTAGATATAGGACTATGATATCTGAATGGAAAGATGCTTAGTACAGGTAGTCTCACATGAAGATCCATAGAGAAGGGTGACTGAACTGACACTCCGCCATTCATAAACTGGAATTTGTGAATGGAAAAACACACAATGCAATAGTCTCTCCTGGAGATGCATTAAGAGTGGATGAGATGGACTTACTGAGTCTGGGCCATAGTGTTTGTCACAAATTCTTGTTTTTTTGTGCCAGGAGTTGTGATTGGGAGTCCCAGAGATGGCAAAAAGTGTGTGAGGCCTCCAACATGCTCTACAAAAGGCAGGTCAGGACCTTGACCAGCCTTCCCCAGAGATGCCCACCCTGATCCAGCTTACTCCAACTACTAACTGCTGGTTTCTGGTCTAGCAGGCCTCAAAAATGGGAATTTGTATAAAAAATTCAGCAAGACTATAAGAATGACATATTTTTCAGAAAAAAAGCCTTACGAGGGGGATAAAGCCATGAAACCGCTGGCTTATAAAGACGGTCTTAGACTGTAAGCTTTATAATTTGAGAGTTTATTTACAAAAATAGAACAAATAATAAAAGTGTTCAAAAATAGCAAAACAAATGTGCCAAAAAGTTAATTACAAAACAATAAAAAACAAGTCCCAAAACACTTATCTAAAGAGAAGACTTTAGGGCAAAGCAGAAATGGTTGAAAAGGTGGAAAATCTAAATTAAAAAACCCAATACTTACAGAGTTTCAACCAACTTTAATACTCGACTGCTGGATCTGGAGTAAACAGACAGAAAGAAGACTCAGCAGTTGTGCTCTCAGGGTGGCCCCGCCTGCTCTGCTGTGGCTCCACCCAGTGGCATTAGGAAGGTGGGGATTTAGAGGTTCATAAACCAGCCTAAGCCCCACACCTTTCTCAACAATATATATTTACATATATATTCAGTGAAACACGAAATCCAAATCTTCTTTTGTTTTCCTGATAACATCTTTCTTTTAGTCCTTTGATAAAAAAGCTGTCAGAACAGAATCTCTAATTAAAAGTATGGGGAGCCCCGAGATAAAACTTTTTTATTCTGAGATTGATTTAATAACATCAGAGCAGCAGGCACAGGAGAGGTAAGTGTCTGAACTCGCTAAAAACGTTTATTTAAATATACTTAATGAACTAGTAATAATGGCTAAAGAAATATAGATTTTCAAACTTGTATGGGGAAATTATAAAAAAAACAAAAAGCGAAGTTACATAGTCTAACAAACATTTATTAAGACAATCAAGTAGAAAGGAAGCTCATGTGCAAAATGAAATTCAAGCTCCATCCCTTAGTATTGGGAAATTGGAAATAGGCAGTTAATCACTCTTTAAGTGCTTAATAAATGTACCTATGGTAAATAATGGTATCTAAATTTCAGCTGACAGTTTTATTAGTAACTTGCTGCTACAAACATTAGGCATTATTTCCCCAAATCCCCTCCATCTTTTGATGGTTCTGATGAACGTGAAATCCATTCTATTGTGTAGCACCGTAGTAGGGTGTACAGTAGCTGGTACACTAGAAAGGCTATGACCCTGAAGGGTATTCTTAGGGTTCTTTGTTCAAGTGATATCCATGCTCTGGGCTTAAGTTCCATTTCTGGTTTCCTTCAAAGCCTGATAATCCTAGACAGTGAGCTCTGTTATTATTTGCAACCCTCCTTACTTTCATCCCTGGGCATTTACTTATACTGTATATGAAAACAAAACCATTTCATTTTGGTGGTGTCTCAACCCAAGGAATACAATTCAGTTATCTGTTCTCTTTAGTATTTTTGTTTTAAAGTTAATCAATATTAGCGTCATTTTTCATGCCACTTTCTTTTGTTATTGGACGGTACCATTTTGAGGGGTTAGCGTTCCCTGTCACTATGACAATTTCCATAATCATTTAGGGATACACATTAGGTGGCATCATCATGTGCAATGGTGTAAAAGTCACCATGAGATATTCTTCTCTATCTGAGGTTTGAATAAATACATAGCGGTTACGTGCGACTCTGTTTTGTCTTTGTTTTCGATTAAAGCTTTGACTATGTTTCTTACAGTTAGCGTTTCATTTTGACAATCGGTTTTCTTTGATCTTCTATTATCAACCTTGTTTTGTTTATTTGACCACCTCTTTCTCCCTACCATTCGGTAAAAACATATTCTGCCTTACCCTCTAGTCAGTACAGTAACACATAAACATGGACCTCGGCATGTATTTTACTGCTGTTTGGTGTGCTGCATTTTAGAGGCAAAGCTCATTTTCTAAATGTTAAGTTCATGCAGAAAGGGCTATATCATTATATCCCTCAGCATATCCTGATTTATGATTTATTATTTCTTTACTGTGTCCTCAAGTATAAATAGTGCGTACCACAAAAATTTAGCAAGCACCCATTTCCACGCTCACATCAAGATATATAAAACCTAAACTTGTTGTAAAACCACGCACATTTTCATGGCAGCCTCACACCATGCATACGCACATTTCTGCTTGGTTTTGAAAACTGACAGTATCCAGTGTCAAAGTAGTGCTACTGCTTCTGTGTGGTTTATCTTTCTTTTTTATATTTGCACACATGACCCAGCTTTATCAAATACACTGAAATTAATTGCCTATCATCTATACTAATAAACGGCAAAGCCCTCACTGACTCACTCACTCACTCACTCACTGACTGACTGACTCATCACTAATTCTCCAACTTCCCGTGTAGGTAGAAGGCTGAAATTTGGCAGGCTTATTCCTTACAGCTTCCTTACAAAAGTTGGGCAGGTTTCATTTCGAAATTCTACGCGTAATGGTCATAACTGGAAGCTGTTTTTCTCCATTTACTGTAATGGAGATGAGCTTGAAACCCGTGGGGGCGGAGTTTCGTGTGACATCATCACGCCTCCCACGTAATTACGCAGTACGTAGAAAACCAGGAAGAGGCCCAAAAAGCGCTGAAGAAAACATGCATTATATAATTGAGAAGGCAGCGAAACAATAAGAAGCGAGCAAGTGACATATACAACCATATTCATGAGTTCTGCTACTTCGGAAACAAAGCACGATGTAAACCTAAACTTTAAATTAAGTTCATAGACAGGCTGCCGCTGGCGTTTGTAATTTAGTGCCTGCCCATATAAGGCCGTCCGTCAGCGGCAATCCAATAGAAACACTGCCACGGGTAAATATTCACGGGTGAAGGACTGTGCTTATGCAGAGGAGGATGAGATGGTCAGGGTGGTGTTTGGCACAAACTCAGCAAAACTGCGAGAGAAAGTTTTAAGTGCTGGGACTTCGGCAACATTAGATACAGCCATGGACATAGCACGAGATGGCACCAGCACAGCTGGGAAACTTCGATGCATGTACACCGAGCGGCTCACGTGAACTGACGCAGTGCACAGACAAAAAGCAACAGTTCCAAAGAGCGCTGAACAAAAACCGAATTACACAATTGAAAAGGCAGCAAAAAAATATGAAGCGTCTGATACATACAAGCATATTCATAAATGCAGCTAATGTGGAAACAAAGCACACGGTGGAAAAAGTCAACGTCCCGCTAAAGGAAGACAGTGTAAAAAAAAAACCCGTGCATGCAGTGTGTCAGGTCTCAGATAAAGAGGAAGACGAGCTGTTTATTGATGCAGTAAGAAACGAATCGATGAATGAAACCTGTCATCTTTACAACGATTGACAAACACGGAATGTAACTTGAACACAACACATCCTACAAATACAAACCTGATTGAAAGAAATAATGATAATCAAATCCTTGATTACAGCAACACTCAGTAAAACTCACAAAACAATTACTGTATATTGACAGTCATGTTACGTTATTTTTAAAATGTTCCCTTTTCTTTTTCATAGCTTCTTTAACATAGTACTTCTCCGCTGCGATACGCGGGTATATATATATATGTATATATATACCCCGATCTACATACTCGAATAACGGATACTTTATTAGCAATCAATGATTGTTTTGGTAAAGCCATACTCAGTGTATTCATTAGATGAACGGTAAAAAAGTAAGAGCGAGGGGAGGATGACTTATTGAGGCACGCAGGCAAAACCACAATAACACGCGGGCTCGATCTACTGCAGTGCGCGTCAACTCAATCTGAATTGCGCGATCACATTTGAAAAAATATGTCTTTTCAAATTCTATTTAGTCCATATGTGTCAAACTCAAGGCCCGCAGGCCTCATCCGGCCCGGCGTGTAATTATATCCGGCCCGCGAGATCATTTTATATACTGTATTATTGTTATTAATGGCCCGGGGATATGAAGCGCTGGTAACACAATAAACTACAGATCCCATAATGCAGCGCTTCAGCTGCCTTGCCGAACACTTACCGCGTTAATCAAGTCTAGCTTATGATGCTGCAAGTTATTGTGAAGCTAGCCCACACGATGCCGAAGAGAAAAGGTGATTCTGAACATAGAGCCTTTAAAAACCGATGGGAGGCTTTGTATATGTTTACTGACATTGCCGGTAAACCCGTGTGTCTCATTTCTGGAGCAAATGTGGGTGTAATTACAGAATTTAATCTAAAACGGCACTATGAGACAAAACATCAAGATAACCTGAAAGACCTGAATGCAATGCACAAGATACAGAAAGCAGAAGAGTTAAAGAAGAATCTGACACTTCAGCAGACGTTTTTACCCGTGCAAAATCACAAAGTGATTTCAAGTGAAGCTACTTTTATGGGAGACACAAATGCACCAGTGCAACTTGCCCCACTTTCCCTGTTGCCAAGTAATGTTGAACCAAGTCGTCACTACGGTGTTCCCAAATACGCACTTTGTTCATAAACTGAATGATTTGATTTGTTATTGCT
>JANRMT010062791.1:136469634-136495655 GCA_026402145.1 Polypterus bichir lapradei
TCATGACAATGACAAAACAATTACATTGTCAATCATGTCACGTTATTTTCAAAATGTTTCCTTTTCTTTTTACTTCTCCGCTGCCAAGCGCGGGTATTTTGCTATATATATATACAGTATATATATATATATATATATATATATATAGATATATATATATATATAGATAGATATGACAACAACACTCATATCAATGACAAAACAATTACATTAACAATCAAGTTACGTTATTTTTTAAATTTTTCCTTTTCTTTTTCATAACTTCTTTAACACAGTGCTTCTCTGCTGCGAAGCGCGGGTATTCTGCTAGTTTACAATATAAAGCACTTGATTGTAATCATTCTGTAACAATATAATGGTGCACAGAATGGCCAAACTATTTCAACTACCATGGCTACTTTAACATTGCTAGAAGATGTCACAAATGGAAGAATTAGAAGAGAGAGCATTTTTAGAGATCATACTGATTTCCTCCCAGGACGATGAGTGGCTTCTAAGTTGGTTTCAGTTTCCAAGAGCTGTCCTCTTGGAGCTTTGCGCTGAACTGACACCAGCTTTGTAAAGACAGACTTAGAGGAATTGTGCTCTACCTGCTCCTTTGCAAGTTCTGTCCACCCTTGGGTTTTTCGCCACTGGGGCTTTTCATTGTGAACTGGCTGACCAATCAGGTATTTCTCACTCATCAATGAGTCGCACCATGCCGGCTATATGGGTGAAGCAGTCAACTGCACGCACATTGGTATAAAGACACCTTCAGAGAATGAATTTACTTATGTACTTAGAAAGCATTTCCACTCTATTCATGTGCTGCTCTATACTACACAGAAAAGGTGTTGCATTGTGCAAGCATGTAGCGTGACTTTCTGAACTTGAACTTTTGAGTGCTACCATCATGCTGTTGCACTCTTTCAGTTTCCTTTTGTGACTTATACCACTGCTTAAGCCACCAAATAGCATGTTTTTCCCTGCCTTCACTACACTCAGCAGAACCTCCATTTCACATTTGCTGAAATTTTGCCACTTTCTTCTAATAAAATACTGAATGGAAGGTGCAATTTATATGGATTTGCATATTCAAATATTCAAAATTCTAGGTAGAGTAGTGGTGGGGCTGTAGGCACGTACATGTGCGTTAAAATTCATATTTATAAAGAGAAAGTGCGTAAAACTTTGCTTATTAACAGTTTTATGCATCTGAATATTTTTGTGCACACGCACTGTCACACATGTGTCTATGGGAGGCAGCTAAAGGGCTCAAAAGAAAGTAATTCCTGGTTGAACCAGGGGGTGGCAGAGTGCACTGATGGTAACTTTTTTCCCTGCAGACCAAATGTGAGTAATTCCACCTGGGCCCTTTAACGTCACTTCGCGTTCCACCCCTGAAGATGTCACTTCCTCCTAACTCCTTTAAAACCCAACCTGTCTGTATCAAACCTCAGTTCTGTTTTGGACTCTTGTCTGTAAAGACCACTATTTTTGCAACCTCCTTTTTCAAATTTGCGACCATTTCCAAGTATATGGGAGGCTGCCCCAAATCTCTTTTTGTGTCAAGGCTTGATTATTTATCACAGCACATTAGGTTTGTTGCAAGGTGTTACACATGAGGCCCCAGGTGTCTTTAGAGTTCACTTTTTTTCCTAGGTTCTTTTACCCTTTACAATTCTTTATTTTCTTTATTTTATAACAAAAGGAAGTGCTGAAGTGTTGTTACCAGGCCAGCACACCACAGTGCAGTAATTCGCACTGGCCATAACAGAGCTATAGAAGATGTGAAGGATGTCACTTCCCACATTAAAGGAACACAAAGGAAAATACTCTGCTCTGCCCTCAGGAGATGCAAAACACAGAGTTAAGGACCAAACCGGGAATCTGGCAGTCTCTTACTCTTTAAACACTGGGCCAGAGTGTCTGAAAGTAAAGACACCAAAGTGCGACTCCAGACTGGATTCTCCTAGTTTCTTTCACACCCCTTTCATCTAAAGGGACTAGCTGGGCTTCCACAGGCTGGGTCACATTACGAATAAATGGCATGACTGGGATTTGAACTGAACAGCTTGTGGTTTGCAGCTCTTTATCTAATGAATCACAAAGCCCCTTGTGAAATGAGTGATCAGTGTCGGCGGTAAGATTTCATTTTGGGATCCCTTCCTTATACAGACTCATTAATTACCTTGCAGTTACACTTGCCTTATGGAGCAATTAAACTATATTCACCTGAGACTTCACTAGGGAGTCTGCTAGAAGGAGATACTCCCTTATGTGCTGTCATTTAAAACACTCGCATCCTCTAGCATAATTATTGTGGATGTTTGACTGTATTATTACAAATTCTTTGCAACCTCATGGCTATTGCCTGATGGCAGAATGTGGGAGATGGTGGCCTGTCTTCTTGCCTAGATATTGTCTAAGATTGGAACTGCCTGCTTTTATATCCTACCCACTACATCTGGCACACCCTTCACTTAAGCTCCCGTGACTGAAAAGCCCATTTCCTCCTTTATCTCCACTGGCATTGTATCTTTATTATTCATTCCGCTTTATTGAGTGTTTGAAGGAACAGATCATTTTGTGACCCACTTCATTACACAAAGAGTTTTTCATTACACAACGCGCTCTTGCAATTATTAAAAAGCCAAGTTCTGATTTGACTCATAAATCTAATTAAGGCCAGGCTTTATGCCAAAGCAGGCACAGCTCTTTTCCATCCGTCTTCCCACAAGGTCTGCTAACAAGTCGTCCACTCAGGCTGCACACTGATAGGGACGCCTGCAGGCAGGGAGGTGGCAGCTCTTACCTCAAGTCAATCTCATGTGATGGTCTCGGGAGACGACACTAACATTACCAACACCCAGCGCCATCATTCTAGCTTCAACACAGAAAAGGATTTTCCTAATTTAGAGGCATTAACTAAAGGATTATCCGAGGTCTTTATGACAGATTGCATAGGCTGCAGTGAGGGGTCCCAAGGTGTGCTCCTGCATTTTGTTAATAAAATGATAGAAGAAACCAACATTGTTGTCCATTGAGCTTCACTTTATATATTATAGCACCATGCCTGGTGACCTTAGAGAACTTATGGCTGTGTGTTATGTTGTGAACTAAGATGGAGTGCAATCCTGCAGTTTCCATATTTCATTAATATACAGTGCTTTCAGAAAATATTCAGACCCCTTCACTTTTCATACCTTTTATTATGTTGAAGACTAATATTTTTTTTAATTCATTTTCCCTCTGCAACAATGACAAAGTACATAAAGAATTCTGGAATTTTTGTTAAATTATTAAACATAAAAAACTGAAATCACACTCTGCCATGGTTATTCGCACCCTTTGCTTAGCATTTCTATGAAGAATCTTATCAGCAATTACGGCCTGGAGTCTTCTTGGGTCTTACGTGATATGTTTCCCTTACCTGGATTTAAAGATTTTCTGTCATTCTTCTCTGCAGATCCTTTCAAGGTTGGATGGAGACCGCTAGCGGAGAGCAAGTTGATTTTCAGGTCACCCTAGAGATATTCAGTTTTGTTTAAATTTGGGCTCTCATTGGGTCACCCAAGAAAATTCAGAGAGTTACCTCGAAGTGACTCCTGTGTTGTCTTTGCTTTGTCTTGTTGGAAGGTTGTAACGGCCGACCCAATGGTCCGGACTGGCAGCTACACCGCCAAGACCTGTAGGAACTTTAGATTAGACAAGCCATACTTTTACCAAATCAATTCCCCAGTTGATGATCAAAATAAGCAAAAAGGCAAACAGTATGTAAAATAATAAAAATGAATATATATTAATGAAAAGAAGTGAAACAAACTCCAAACAATATATACTGTATATCTCACACACACAACCCCAAAAGTGAATTTTATAATAAAAAGTGCAGCAATAAATATACAATACAAACCCTCCCTTGTCCCTACACTGAACATGAAACAGATATGACACAAGGAAAACACGAAACACACATGAAAGTCCAAAAGATTAAACTGAAGTTGATTAATGGAAGCGAGCTTGTCTGGTTGGAATTGTCCTATGGTAAATATCACACAGATGTAATGGTTGCTTGCTCCTTCCCCAAATGACAAAAAACAGTCTCACCATGCTCTCCTCTGCATGTTGGTATGATCCTGATCCCTGGGGTTTGCATAATGATGGTGAAGCAGTTGAATGTTTGGCATCGAAAGCAGCAGGTGTGAAAAGGGTGTAAATTCAGTAATTCTTTGGTTTCCAGTTAAGTGTCTGGGTTGTAACTGTTCCTCCATTTCTTTTTCATCCTCTTGTTTATATAGCAATGGCCAGGATGGAATTGATGTGATTGACAGGGGTCACGGCTCTACAGCATTCTCTTTCCCCCTTTGTTTCCAGGGGAAAACATTTAAACAGACACACAATAGACTACTTAAATGGGACAATGCTATAAAAGACGTGACTCAGCACAGAACACATTTAAGACTTCCCCATTCATGTGCACCACTACAAGGTGAACCATTGTCTTAGTCTGAGGTCCAGAGCAGATTTTCATTAAGTATATTTCTGTACATTGCTCTTCAACATTCCCTCAACAGTAAATAGTCTACCAGTTTTTGCTACCGAAAAACAACCGCACAGCATGATCCTGCCACCACCATGCTTCAACATTGGAGTGGTATAGTGCTGGTGATGGGCGTTGCCTGCATTCCTCCAGATGTAATGGTTAGGACTGATACCAAGGAGTTCAATCTCATTGTCTACTTGTCATTTAAGTGACTTTTTGGAAACTTCCATCGAGCTTCTGTGTGTCATCTTGCCACTCTGCCATAAAGCCCTGATTAGTGGAGGGTTGTACTGGTGGTTGTCCTTCTGGACTTTTCCCCCATCTCCACAAAGAGCTCGGAGAGAGTGATCATTGTATTCTTGGTCACATCTCTTACCAAGGTCCTTCTCCCACAATTACTCAGTTTTGCCAGGTGGCCAGCTCTAGGAAATGTCATGGGTATTTGAGACATCCTCCATTTAACAATAATGGTGACCACTGGGAACCTTCAATGGTGTAGAATTTTTTGTAGCCTCCTCAATGCACAATCCTGTCTCTAAACTCTGCAGGCAGCTTCTTTGACTTCATGGCTTGGCTTTTGCTCTGATACACATTGTCAACTGTGGGAGATTACATAGACAGATGTGTGTTTTTCATAATCATTTTTAATCAAATAAGTTGACCACAGGTAGACTCTAAACAAGGTGTAGAAACATCTCAGTGATGATCAATAAAATGGGATGCACCTGAACCAAATTTCAAGAGTCAAGGCCCAAGCTCTGAATATTGTGTCAATGTGATATTTCAGTTTTTAATTTTTAGAAAATCTTCTGATATTTTTGAAATCCTGTTTCCACTTTGTCATTCTGTGGTATTGAGGGTGGTTTAACAAATGAAAAACAGAATTTAAATTATTTTAGCATAAGGAGGGGAAAAGTTAACTCCAGACTTCTTGTTGTTTATGTGTCATCATTTGTAGTGAAACGTGTTTTTATTGTAGGGACACAATTGCAGGTTACACCATGAAACAAACAAGCAAAGCAGAGCTGTCACTTTCTTTATCACATTCATATCACCGCTTCAATATCAGTCAGGTAACAAATGCAGAGATCACTGTAAGTGATGGGAGAAGCTATACTGATGGTGAGAAGGCAGATAGCCAAGAAATCAGATCTATAAATATTAAAAATTCTTTTAATATTGCATCTTTGATGATGAACCCTGTCCTACAGTTCTTTACCACAATGTCCAAGTCAATGTTTTCCTTTTTGTGCTATACTATATGTTTAAAGCACAGCATGAATGTAAAATTACAAAATATACAAATAATAAGGACTAAAACATTTGAACACATGTAAACCAAATCACATTAAATGAGAAGAGGATGCAGCTACCCAGAACGCCTTGTGAAATAAAGAGGCCTTGAGCTGGACCATAGAGGCACTACCAGAACGTGTGGCCTTAATACACAGAGGTGGACTGCTCCAAAGCCTCTACAGTTAGGTTTTTTGTGAGATAAATTCTGTTCCCAATTTTATTCCAGAATGCACAGGAGCTTCCCTGGGAAGGGAGAAAGCACTATCCATCCAAACTAGGAGCTGTTACCCCTTATCCAAGCAGGTGTTTTGGGTTTTATTGTATGGTCCATATCTGTTTACAGATGGTGGATTGGGTCCTTGGAGTTATTGGCTTGTTTGCTGTCTTTCTTCGGCCTCCCCTGTGGCCTTGTGGGTTTTGGGTTAAGCCCTGGGGACATGATATTTGATCCTTGTCCACCAGGCTCCCCTGGTCCTGTAAGCTTTGAGTTAGGGTTATGTTCTTGGAAGTAGCTTCCTTGCCTCTAAGCTCCATGGCCTTCCCCCTTGGTCTTGTGTGCTGTTATTTTGTGGGCTATATCTGGGTGCAGATAGTGGATAGGGTCAGCTTGTTGGCTTTCCAGCCTTCCTTTTGGCCTTGTGAGCTTTGAGCTGCAGTATGGGTCTTGTCATGGAGTCACTGGGCCTCGTCATCCCGATGGGCTTAGGGTTAGGATCTTAGAATCTTTGATTTAAGGGAAGAATGAGTATTATCAAAAATGTCTGTCCTGATGATCTTAAAGATCCAGAAACTGATGGTGGGCAAAGAAACCCAGTGATACAACAGCGATCCAACCTCACCATGACTCAATCACTCAAAGAAATGATTCGCAGGAGAAACTTCATTCAATTACATGTAAAAATATTTGGTAAATGAAATGAGTAATTCAAACTCCATTCATTGTGGTCATTCTGACATTAGCCTAATGAGTTACTGTAACCACAACAGAAAAAAATTAGTTTAACAAAACTTGTTTGAGTTTGTGAGACTTATTTTAACTGTTAATTGTAAATATAAACAGTTTTGTTAAGCCACATTACTGAATATTAACAAAAATTAAAAGTAACGAATGTACACTGTTTGTATTATGTGATAGCAAACTTTTGTTTTTAGGAATTTTATATTCATATTTAAATTAAACTGCCAATTTATCTGATTAACAACCGCAGCCACATCATTTTAAATTAAATTACCAAGTAAACAATCACATCAAGTTAATTAACATAATACTGTTAACTTACTTATGTTTATGTTTACTTACTTATTACCACTGAATAGGATGATCTCCAGACAGAGAAGCAGCTTCAGCGACAGACTGCTGTCACTGTCCTCCTCCACTGACAGACTGAGGAGATCATTCCTCCCCCACACTATGCGACTCTTCAATTCCACACGGGGGGGTAAACGTTAATATTATACAAAATTATTGTCTGTCTGTTATACTTTCATTGTTATCACTCTTTAATTTAATATTGTTCTTTATCAGTATGCTGCTGCTAGAGTATGTGAATTTCCCCTTGGGATTAATAAAGTATCTATCTATCTATCTATCTATCTATCTATCTATCTATCTATCTATCTATCTATGTTCCATGTTATTTGTGGGTGGAACCCAAAGAGGCGGGACCTCCCTGATGTCACCACCCCTTAGCCCTCCCTCTGGTTGTAAAAATAAGTTGAGTAGGCTCAGGAGCTGTCAAATGATTTGTTTGCTGTAGAGTTATGAATATTGCTTTAATTTCATTCGTTGGTCAAATGGCATATCTTCAATAAGAGTCAAGAATCTTATCTTCTAACTTAAGATTTTTTTTTCTTTTTTATATGGATGTTTTTCACAGCATTAACCATTATTGGCTTCTGTTATATCATAATTCTTTTTCATTTTGAGCAAAGTCAGTCTGAGTTAGCTGAGTAACATAAATGTACCCCAGTATTCATGTTCATGTGTGAATGGAGTGGGCCAAAATTGGGGATAAACAGCGCGCTCTCTAGTATGAGTGAGCATACTAGCATCTGAGCCAAGTGTAACAGACTGATTAACATCTAAGTACAGGGATTTGAGGTAAGGAAAGCATGTATGATTCTCTTTACATCTGTAATAGACAGAAAACACTTGTCCCTGGAATTACCTTGAAATGATAAAAGCTGCTTCTGACAACTACGTTTATCTGACTTTCGAATCTGAGTTCCCAATCAAGAACAAAATGCAAACTCTTAACAGTAATACTGCCAAAGCCTAAGTTCAAATTCTTAACCTTTTCAGCATTTAGCTCACTTTTGTGTTCATGTCATGTATATGTATACAAGGGACTATGAGCTGAAGAGTGGACATCACGTACAAACATTTGAGTGGAATACGAACAAGTGACCTTCCAGACTTCTTCATGCATTGTTTTTATAAATCACTGATCAAGATGCTCAGTTGTACATTGAGAGTATAAACAGAGGAGCTAGGCAGTTACACCTTAAGGTATAAATGGCTCGAAAACCTGTAACTTCCTGCATTTGTTTTATATGGTACCTTACCTGAAGGACTTCACCTCATTGGTCCTATCAGTATCTTATGGTTCAGCACTGAAGACATTGAGATGCAGAGTGGCAGCTTTACAGATTTGGTTTCTATTGTGTCTATGTCTGTCAGACTGTTATCAAAAAGTGCTTTCCATGCAGAGGGCAGCAGTGTGTATTGATATGTTAGTCCTACTGTGTGCATCTTTCTGTGCTCTTTTAGATGGCACCTTTCACAATGTCCTAAATCTTAAATGTTTTATTTGCATTTACTATTTGGCTGATACCTTTATCCAAGGTGATTTACATCATTTATAATATAATTGGTTATATTTATTTTTTGGTTTTCTCATTGGAGCACAGGCAGGTCAAGTGACTTACTCAGGGTCACACAGTGTCAGTAGATTTGAGCTGATTAAGTCCAAAGCCTTAATCACTACACCACACTGCCTGTCTATTTGTATGGCTCAATACAACTTATAAATGTACAGACACCATTATAGGGTGCATACGTACAGATCTGTGTATTTCTTTCATGTAGCACCTTAGGTGTTTTACATTCTTTACCTTAACACTTATCATGGAGGTACAAGCAGATTCTTGCAGTAGGAATATGTCCTTTTCTAGATTTCCTTTATACAACTGAGACAGTTTTCTAAAGTTTAATACTGTTCATGAAAGGATATAAAGTACATGCATATTCCAGTGCTGAACGAGTACAGGTGATATTAGAACTTACAACTTTCTATATTCATTTTATATAGTGCCTTTAACAATGAACACCATCTCAAATGCTCTCTGGGGTTAAGCACTACTTACATGTTCTTAGTGTGCACAGATGGATTTAAAAGTGGGCTGCAGACTTAAAACTAGTGATTAAATAAAACAACAGAGTTTTGCTTCACATAGAATTTCAAAACATTGTCCTTAAAATTAGTTTCACAGAAAATAAACAAAAATATGTGTTTTTTTTGGGGTGGAAGACCAGGACTATTGCTCTCCAAGGATTATTCCACTGATGAAACCAGTGTCTTGGCCACCCTCCAACACTGCCCAGATGTTCCATGGGTCCTTCTAGGCAACTCCACACGCTCTCATCAGACATACACACTGCTTGCCAGTAAGTTCACGCCACTCGGTGCACTTTGCATGCTTATTTGTCTCACTTTCCCCAACTCTGCATGCCAATCCAACTTCCCAGCAGCCAGAACAATGACTTCTAGCAATGGAGAGCCACTTGCAGGTATATGATTTATAGTCGTGCCCCATACTTTACATGTTCTGGACCATATGAATTGTGCTGCACCTTTGAACATAAAAAAATATTTTGCTAATGAAATGAAAATACACATGGAAATGGCTCAGATTGTGCTTGTGGCAATACACAATTGGTTTTGTAGTGAATTCAATTTTGCATGAATTGCTTGACTCATCACCAATTACACCTTTCTGTTTTTCTTTTATATAGTGCCTATCTCAAGTTATTTATAGGGTTCAGTATTACTTATGCAGCTACATATGCTACCCTAACTGAGTGTATCATTTAGTACTAGAAGTGGGAGGCAAACTTACAACTTTCATATTTCTTGTATGTAGCATCTTAAAAAACTAAATGCTATAAGGGTTCTGTACCAACCTTTGGGTGCATATACAGTTTTACAGTGATGTTTAAATGATCAGTTGATCGAGCTGCCGTGTGGATCATCATGAGGGTTCGTGGGATCTCCTCAAGGTTGCTGGATAACATGGCTGGCCTGTACACTGGTACTGTGAGTTCTGTGCAGAGTGGAGGCAGGACCTCTGCGTTTTTCCCAGTTCATCAGGGGTTTGTTCTTGCTCCTACTCTCTTCAATGCTTATATGGACTGGGTGTTGGGCAAGGTTGTGGGGTCCAGTAGCTGTTGGTGAAGAAAGATTCACAGATCTTGACTTTGCTGATGATGCTGTGATCTTCGTAGAGTCAATGGAGGCTCTGATCAGGGCACTCGAGAGACTGAGTGAGGAGTCTGAGTGTCCTGGATAAAAAACAAGATCCAGGCCTTTAATGACCTCTTGGGCACAGCCATCAGCAGTGTGTCTGTTTGTGGAGAGAGTATTGACCTTGTCAAGAGGTTTACTTACCTTGGCAGTGACATTCATGTCTCTGGTGACTCTTCCTGTGAAGTCAGTAGACAGATTAGAAGGGCATGGGGGGTCATGAGGTTGCTGGAAAGGGGTGTGTGGCGCTCCTGATATCTATGCAAAAGGACGAAGGTCCAAGTCTTTAGAGTCCTGGTGCTTCCTGTCTTTCTATATGGCTGCGAGACATGGATGCTATCCAGTGACCTGAGACAAAGACTGGATTCCTTTGGTGCTGTGTCTCTCTGGAAAATCCTTGGGTATCGTTGGGTTGACTTTGTGTCAAATGAGCGGTTGCTCATGGAGTCCCGAATGAGGCACATTACCTGCATTGGGAGGGAGCGTCAGTTACGGCACTACGGCCATGTAGCGTGTTTCCCCGAGGGTGATCCAGTTCGTAAGATCCTCACTGTTGGGGACCCGAGTGGCTGGACCAGGTCAAGGGGTCGCCCACATAACACCTGGCTGTGGCAGACAGAGGGTCATTTCCGGAGGGTGGGACTGGACTGCGTGTCTTCCGGGGGGGTTGCAAAATGGGATTCCAAGTTGTTTCGCCATGTAGTGGGTGCAGCAACGCACTGTACCAGTGCATGCTCCCCAACTTGACTTGAATGGTCCTAGAAAAGGACTGTAACCCTAAACTTTTTATAGGTCTTTTATATAGCACCTTACAGAGTAAGTTACATCTCAGATACTGTAAAGGTTCTTATAGAATGGTGATGCATATTCTTACAGGTTGAGTACAGGGGAGATTGGAAGTGGACTGCAAAGTTACAACTTTCCATTGTTATTTAAGAATTACCTGATACAATGAAGTCTATCCCAAATGCTTTGAATCGTTTTAACACTACACTACAGTATGCAGTCTTAGAGAGGGAATTAGAAGTGTGCTGAAAATCCATCCATCCATCCATTTTCCAACCCGCTGAATCCAAACACAGGGTCACGGGGGTCTGCTGGAGCCAATCCCAGCCAACACAGGGCACAAGGTAGGAATCCAATCCCGGGCAGGGTGCCAACCCACCGCTGTGCTGAAAATGCGGTTCTTTTATTTGAACGTCAACTGTAGGTAGCGGAACACAACATTACTTGTGGAGGTTCATATTCATAATCACCCTACAGTGTAATAAAATCCTGTGACTTCAGGCTTCACTTTTCCTATGTTATCTCATCAACTACAACAACAGTGTAATAAAATCCTGTGACTTCAGGCTTCACTTTTCCTATGTCATCTCATCAACTACAACAATAACATGTATTTGTATAGCACATTTTCAAACAAACATTGTAGCTCGAAATGCTTTACAAGATGTCAAAGAGAAAGAATCAAGAAAAGAAAAAAACAAGATTAGGTAAAAGGATAATAATGAAAAAGTTACAAAGAAAAAAACAAATCTATACGATCTTACAAAACATATATAACTAGTAGTAGAACTAGTAGTAAGTCATGATGTAAGTCTCAGAAGATGAGTCCAGTGATAAGGTCAGATGGCTGGGAGGACAGACATAAACAAAAGCAAATTGCAGTTAAGTTGGAGAAAAAAAAAACAAAATCTGCAGAGGTTCCAAGGCCAAAAGACTGCCCAGCTCCAAAAGGGCAATGTACCCAACATAAATGTTCTTAAATCAGTCCTCATTGTTTCCACGCTTCATATGAGAGGATTCAATGAAGTGGTTGTCATGGACAGTTGGGACACTATCCTTTATTCTAGCATCACAGGTGTCTACACAAGGCCTCGGTCAGGTGGTGGTAACAAAAATCGGCACCACAGAGGAAACTAGAAAAGACAAAAGAAAAAAGTAGACATTAGTAAAGACTGCTAATCCCGGAAGAATACCATAATTCAATGCATGTGTTGTCTATTAGGAGTACAATTGAAATGTAGCTACAAAAGAGCCAAATTAAAACAATGCTGAAAGTCGTACCAAACTTCAATATGTGTAAAGAATTATGGTACAGGCTTACAGTGGGAGTTCACATACTGAGCCATGATGCACTTACAACTTTAAGCAACACCAGTTCACTGTCATATGATGGTTAATTTGAATAGTTATGTTCATATTCTAAAGACATGACTGTTTTACTGGTGGTGCCACACGATGATGGCTTCATAGTGTTGAGCTTCTAGTTTAAATTACCTCTTGTAAGTTTGAGGAGATAAGTCATGGGATATCAAGTAGACAAAAGCCTGAACTTAAAATTCTCCATATTCAAAGCTGCAAGAAGCCAAGCATGGACAGAAACACACACAAAAATAAAGTTTGGTTTGTTAAAAAGCAAAACTCTGAACTACTGGCAAACACTGGAGGGCATTCTGCCATTATTCTCAAGGGAGGATCTGCCTTCGTCTGTCTTGACCTCAGAAATCACAGAGGCTACAGCAGCTGACTTGTCAATAATCAGCCATCTGTCCAGTCTGTGGATGTGAGCTGTACATTTATCATACAGGACAAAAGACCCAGAAAAACTTATGTTAGACAATCAATAGCCACCAAATGACTTAGTAAATCGACTACTAATCAGCTTAAGATGATCCCTAACGAACACAAAGTATGTAGCTCCAAATGTAAAATAAAAATAAATAAAATGCTTGGGTCAGTCTGAAAGGTGCTATATAACACAAAAATAAAGATAACAACTTCTACCCCACTTCTGGCACACTGTCAAGTTCAAGTTTGTAGTCATGTGTACATCATACAATAAAATCATTACTTTTAGTGTGATTTAGGATGGCAGATATTAACTCTTTCTCTATTATACTGGATTAATTGGACTTTGGATTGGACTGATTTATCTGGAAATAAAAGATATTTATTAAAGAAAAAGAAATTCTTACTTTACTGTTTGTCAAAACAAAGAACTGTTAAAGTACCTGAGTCTTCAGTTCCCTAAACATGGATATGTTTCTGGTGCAGACGTCTTCACACCTATCTTCTTAAAGGGGCACCCCAGTCATTGCTCCCCCCCTATTATTTTCCTACGGGTTTTTTGTTCTCACAGTAGCCCATCATGAATTCTCCCTCTTTCTTTCTCTCTCTCTCTATATTGAGGGTCCGGTATACTTGTCATCTGTTGGCTCACCTGGAATGCTAATGCCTTTTCCTCCCATGTCTCCTTTCCCCCTCTGTTCCTCTCTATAATCCTTCTGGAACACCTAATACACATACAAGACAAGACAATATATAAAAAAAAATCAAATTAGCAGTTCAGTTTTACTAATTCTATATGAATGAGTGTGGATTTGGTTAGCAAGGTCTTGTTATCTGATGGCTCCACTCTTATAACATGCAAAACAAGTCATGAGAAGATTACTGTTTACTGTACATGAGCTAAATACCCCAAATGGCTAAAGACTAAATTGCCTGACACTATTAATTGAGCAACTAACCATTAACTGATGACTATTCTAGAAGCATTAGGTAACCCACTGAAGCTGGATATTTCTTATCTAAGTAAGACGTTAATCATTTAAGCTGGACAATAAATGCTTCACAATACTTCAAAATTTCCAATTAAGCTAAACATTTGCTAACTAATCTTAATGTTTGAAACATTGGATATAGTGACAATTAGCTTAAGGAGTCAATGTTTTTTGATACAATGTATTTTCACATGACCTTTGGGGGTTGGAGCACAGAGTCAGCCATTGTACAGAACCCCTGGCACAATTTTGAGGTTAAGGGCCTTGCTCAAGGGCCCAACGGAGTAGGATCCCTTCTGGCAGTAACAGGATTTGAACCAGCAACCTTCCAGATATCAGCACAGATTCTTAATCTCTGAACCACCACTCTGCCTTAACTTAACTTAATTCCAGATTTCATGTTTTTAAACATATCACTGTTGGGAGAGGAAGAATCTGGAGGTTTCAGAGTAAGGTCCACATCTGCTTGCTGATGACGGCACCAAAAAAGTAGTAATGTGTTGCTGTTTGGTCAGACATGCAATAAGGAATTTCACTGTACTCTATAGATGTGACAATAAACTTGGACCTCATCTCTCTAAAGTCCAACATCTGTCTGTCTGTTTTTCACGAGAGAACTACTTAACAGATTTAAATTGGGTTTTTTCTATAATTTGCTTGAACATTTCTGTCTTTCATTGCGCTATGTATCATAGTTTGCTTGCAGTACCAATTTATTTGTGCGAATCCGAGTGACATGTAGCGAGCTGAGTGGAGGTGGTGGGGCCCTCCTCACTCACGCACCAGCCTCAGGACGTGTAGCTTGCCTCCGCTTAGCTAGCAAATGGGAGAACTACTTCACGGATTTAGATTAGGTTTTTTTTTCTATAATTTGCTTGAACATTCTGGTTGATTTTACAAGTTCTCTCATTGCGCTAAGAATCATAGTTCGCTTGCAGGAGCTATACTGTATATTCGCACTAATTTGAGACAGAGGGGAGGGAGAAGCGTGACGTCAGGAGTGGAGATAACTCACTGTCCTCCTCACTGTCCTGTTTCACTACTATGTGGGCAGAGCCACGGGAGACGACTAGTCTTAAATATGGGGACATTTTGGAATCACTAATAAAAACAGCCTGAACACCACTGGGGGAGGTAAGTAGAAAAACAGAAGATCCTGGAGGAAAACCCACACAGACAAAGATACATCCAGACTTAAAATTGTAAAGCCAAGACTCCAGAGGCATGAACCAACTAAACACTGAGCCACCTGAAACTAAACATCAATAACACCAAAGAGCATGCAGTTGTGTTAAGCCAGGGTGTTCTCCCAGGCTTGCATTTATTTGTTTCATCATTATTTTGTGTGTCTTTCAATTATTATGTTTTCATATTTTTATGTATTTTGTTATGTTTGTCATTATGTGCTGTGTTTTTAAATGCGCTGCCAGTTCTTGTTTCTCTGTAGGTGGAGCCCCAGGAGGTGGGGTCATCCTGACATCACTGCTTCTGGCCCCTCCCTCTGTTTTATATGTAACTCAGAGGAGAGGAGTTTGTAGTCAGAAATGCAGTGTGGTGTAGTGGTTAAGGCTCTGGACTTCAAACCCAGAGGGTGTTGGTTCAAATCCTGTTATTGACACTGTGTGACCCTGAGCAATGGGAGGCAGAAAGAAAGGGACGATGATATTACAGAGTTCTGAGGAAAGTAGGAGAAATGAGATGTATAGGGAGGAATGGAAATGATAAATGATTGATAACAAAACTTAGATTTGGACACACTAGTCTAAACAGTTCACTTTATAAGAGAGGGAAACATCATACCGACTGAAGTGAATATTGTAGAAACAGTAGAACATTTGATAGTGTCGGAGGTATGACAAGGATAGGAACATCTTAGTAGAAAACCTCAGGGAACTGCAAGTGAATCTTACTTTGGAAGATAATTTGCAGAAGAAATCAGGGGATGCATGCTATTGGTGTATATTACAATTTTTGAAGAATATCAAGTTGAGTGAGAGAATATAGTAATGAGAACATTCTGATCCACACTCCATACCAGGTGGTGGTGGTAATGCACCAAACTGTTGTTTGCCAACCACCAGTAAAAGAAGAAGAAGAACGAGGAGGAGTTAGTAGTCTGTAGCAGTGCAGTGAAATGTGAAGGAGTTTCTAGGAAGTATTGTTCTATTTTTGCATGGATTTACTGTTTTTTCTGATTAGAACTTCTATGTCTTTGTTTTTTTCCTAACAACCTTTTTAGGTATATCCTTTTTACTCTTTTTAATAATAATAATAATAATAATTAATACATTTTATTTATATAGCACCTTTCCCATACTCTTTTTGAGCATTTTCACTCTGTTTTTACTATGTTTGTTAATAATTCTCTCAATTTATAAAGGTTATAGTTTGGGGATATCTGTCAAACTATACGGTTTTCATGTTTTTTTCTCCCTTGTAAGGCTTTTTGTATTTAGTGGGTGTAACAAAACAAGATGCAGAGGACAGGGAGGTATGGAAAAAGAGGATCCGCTGTGGCAACCCCTAATGGGAGCAACCGAAAGAAGAACAAGAAGAAAAAGAAGACTTTTTGTTTATTTTGAGGATGTTTTAGCTTTTTTCAATGTTCAAATCCAGCTTCCAGTTTTGGGTTCTGTCAGGTTGGAAGTCAGCAGGTGGATTTCAGGGGCTAGCTGAACTGAAGTGTGCCTCTTCTGGATTGCCCTGTGAAGGTTCTGGTTTGCCTTTTGTGGAGGCCTCACACTCATCTGCATAGTTTGGACCTCCGTATCACTACAGCAGTCACCATCCTCATCTTCTACTTGAGAGTGGAGGCTTTCTGGTTAAAGGGTCTGTTCTGGTAACTGGAAGGTTGTCATTTCAAATCCCAGTAATGTGCCAGAAGGAATGCTACTCCGTTGGGCCCTTGAACAAGGCCCTTAGCCTGCATTTTGTAAGAGATGCTGTACAAATAGCTGACCCTGCTGTTTGACCTCAAACTTCCCTCTCAGAGTCTCACTGGAGAGTAAGTTGGGGCATGTGGAAAGTGAGAAATTGTATATGGCAAATAAAGTGAATCCCAAAGACCGTCATACTGATGACATGAGGGTTGCAGGGGTCATGGAAGGGATTGTCATTAACAATGGGCACCCAATACCTTCAAAATGGTGACGTCTGTAAGCAGAGAAAATGGTGTCATATTACAACTAGTGTTGATTGCCCACATTCATTAATGTGTTTTTCTAGATGAATTTGCCTGATTTATTGGTGACATTGTTTCCCTGAAAATTTGCCCTATGGTCAGGTTTTTTTTTTTTGCTCAGTCAGTGTGACATCACAGAACTGTAACAGCCATGTTGGATAGGTAGCAATTGAATATTGCATAGGCATCGTCTTGGAAGTCAGCTCATCAAATTAATAGTGTGATCACTCCAGTGAGCCAACCTCTGAATGCTCATAATGATCTGAAAAACTCACAAATAGCACTTTACATTTCTATTTATTTTAATCACATAGACAGTGCTAGACAGTGCAGGGCTCTTGATATGCATCATGTCATATTTCATTTGCTTCTTCATGTTTGTATTATTTAGGCTAAAAGCCCAAAGACGTTTCCTCTATTTGGTACTCACTGTAGCATCCCAAGAAGTGCATTGCTTCAGGCTGGCCCTGGGGACATCTTTGAAGCACTTCTGTCCCGATGAGATGGGGGCAGCAGACCTGCTTTGGAGGTTTAGCATCAAACATCCCTTCTTATTATGGCAGGCTGGCACTTTAGTGTGCACCTGATAGCTGTCATTTTAGAGTCGGCTCCATTTGAGAGGCTAATTCTAAACTTTTTTTTCCTCTCAGTTTCTTTCTCTCTGTACCGACACTTCAGTATCCAAATGTTCACTCTTCCAAACTTTTGACTGATCTGTGCAGAAGTGAAAAATGATTTTATTTTGTTCAGGAACTATGCTGTAAGGCGGCACAGTGGCGCAGTGGTAGCTCTGCTGCCTCGCAGTTAGGAGACCCGGGTTCACTTCCCGGGCCCTCCCTGAGTGGAGTTTACAAGTTCTCCCCGTGTCTGTGTGGGTTTCCTCCCACAGTCCAAAGACATGCAGGTTAGGTGCATTGGCGATCCTAAATTGTCCCTAGTGTGTGGTGTGTGTGTGTGCCCTGCGGTGGGCTGGCGCCCTGCCTGGTGTTTGTGTCCTTCCTTGAGCTCTGTGCTGGCTGGGAATTGGCTCCAGCAGACCCCCGTGACCATGTAGTTAGGATATAACGGGTTTGATAATGGATGGATGGAAATATGCTGTATCAAGATTGGTTATTTATTTATTTCTTGATGAAAGAAGACTTTTCTGCTGTATTTCATATAATGCAATATTCACACATTTGAACATTTCACTTTCAATCCCACAAGGAGAAAAAAATGAAGTTACCTTGATTCATTGCACACTTTGCTCTGCCAAGTCTGCCCCACATAAATCATTCTGGGCACTTTTAATGTAAATTATATATAATCAGTAGTCAAGTAAGCGAGCATTAGTACACATCTGACCTGCTGCGTGAGCCACAGATATGACACGGTGTCTCAGTCCCAGACTGTCACAAAATAGCATGGAACTACATGACAAAGGCCTAAAGAATGTCTAGTGAAGCCATCCTCTGTTCTGCCAACTCTCATTAAAGAGTAAATATTGAGGCAGTGCCACCTTGGAGCCTGTCCCATCAGCTCCCATTAAATTGTGAAGAAGCATCACCTTCTATTCTGTGTGCTTTCAACAGCAAGGAAGTTGACAGGCAGTGCCACCTATGAGTTCGGGCCTTGCCAGCTCTCATTAAGTGGAAAGGTTGTGCCACCCTGAAGCCAGTTGCTACCAGCTTTCTTTCAAGGACTGTTGGACGTGTGCACTTGGGAGAATGGATGTGTTCGTGTTAGGTGGTACTTTTGTTTAACAGCTTTTTTATATGCAGTAAAAACACTTTGCAGGAGAGATGCTGCAGAAAACAGATTGGTTATGGGATTCATGCTAACATGAACAACACACTCTCTGACTAGAAATGTTGAAATTATTTCATCCATCCTTGACCTACTTACAGCCTTACATAGCAGGAAAAAACCCTGCATGGGAAACTGGTCCACTAATGGATACTTTCCAAAATACACCCTATATTGAAGCAGCAATTTAAAATGGCGAGAAGGGGTGAACAGGCCACAAAATAATTGAAAACCTGAGCAGGATGTCACAGGTCTGCCTAGAAACAGTCCTCACCCCACGCATCCTGTCCCCAAACTCAAGAGGCAGGCATTCAAAGTTCAAATTTACTTTTAAATGTCCCAAAAACACAAAAATGCTGCTGAAGGAAGAGGATGACTGTTAACCTGTTAGCTTGAAGGACAGGATTAACATTTGTCCTTAAAATTCAACCAATTCATTTTTAAAGAAAAGAAGGGCAAAAAATGCTAAAATAAGGCTATAAAGGAATCTGTTTTACCAGAAAAAGTGACATATGGTATCAGTTGTATGACTTCATTTAACTGAATCTTATGCTTAATTGGTATATAACTTATTTGTAATGCAGAGATATGAAACCAAAAAAATAATAAATTAATTAAAAGAAAATAAAAAGTAAGACAATAAAAAATTCAGAATGGGATGATAACATGAGACAAAAATAATAATTTTATTAAAATAAAATAAAACAGTAAGACAGTAAATAGTTTAGAATGAGACCATAAGATGAGAAATGGACAAGAAAACAGGTAAAGATTTGCAACTGGGTAAGTCAAACTCACAGTTGACAAGCTAAACATCAGAATTCTACATCAGCGTTTCTCAACCTTTAAGTATTTGCGACCCGAGTTTTCATAACAGTTTTAACCGTGCCCCCCTAAAATTTTTTTGAAATGTAGATGCATATTTTATTATACCTACTTAACTTTTATCGACATTTATCTAACTCTGTATTTATTGTTCTAGTATCAGAATGTAATTTAAGTTAATTTGTTTTGGTTTCAACAGATGTTTTTTTCATATTTTAGATTCTTGTTTTCTTTTTTTCACATCTTCGCGCCTCCCTAGGGGGGCCCGCCCCACAGGTTGGGAACCACTGTTCTACATCATGTCAATATTCTGTTTGCAATGATTCACTTGCCAAAAATACAATCCAAAGTGCAACGCACCAACTATTTGTTTTCACTCCATAAATTCAGATGAATAGATCAAGTGCTTGTTGCGAAGCAGCCTCTGAAAAGGATTGAGCAGTTTATATTGACACAATTTATACATCGTCTAAGCAATGCAGAGAAGCAATTACAAAGACAAATAAAACTGTTGGATATAAATCAGGGGATGTTATGCTCAGATTATATAAGGCACTAGTGAGACCACATCTGGAGTACTGTGTGTACTTCTGTTCCCCATGCAGCACTTGAAGCTGTGCAGAGGAGAGCAACCAAGTGCATCCGAGGACTTAAGGACATGTTACACTGTGACAAACTCACAGGAGACTGCATGGCAACCTTATCTAGCTGTTCAAAAATCTCAAAGAATTTTAAAAACTAGATCCAGTACAGTGAATCATGTAATTGAGGACATCAGTGGAAATTAAAGGGAAGTGCATTTAGGATTGAAGCCAGGAAGCACTTGTTCACATAAAGATGTTAAGGATAGAGCTGCCAGGCAAGAGGAAAAGAGGAAGGCCTAAGAGAAGGTTCATGGATATGGTAAGAGAGAAGACATGCAGGTGATGGGTGTGACAGAACAAGATGTAGATGTGGGAATATTGAAACGGCTTCTGATGCAGCACTGACGCCTCTGCTACATGCTACTATTTCTCTGTATTTGAGCCATGTTCACTTGGGCACCAATGAAGGTACATTTTCTGTCTTATCTTGTTTGTGACTTTTATGGATAAAATATCAAGGCAGCACAGGGTATCTGGATTGGGAAGCTAAGAGCTGAATCTTAGTTGTTTGTAGATGGTGTGGTCCTGTTGGACTCATCACATTTATTGGAGTGTGAAGAGGGAGGGATGGTAAACAAACGCATATTCTATTTAGGTACAGTATGTGGTGAGCTGCTGCCCTAAGTAGAGAAGTATGAGTATCCCAGGGTCTTTACCACAGGTGACAGAGATCATTAAAGTGACAAACGAACTGCTACAGCTGCCACAGTTCTGCAGACATTATATTAGGACTTTGTGGTGAAACAGGAGCCACAGTCATGGATAAAAACTTTGATTTAGCAGTCAGTCTACATCCTCATCTTTACCTACAGTATAGTCACAAACTGTGATGTTTAGGAGAAGGCATAGAACAATAGACACATAGGAAAGGGGATTTGTAAGAAAGATAGATAGATAGATAGATAGATAGATAGATAGATAGATAGATTACCCCCCATAATGTTTAGGACAAAGACACAACTTTCATTGATTTACCCCTTTGCTGCTTCCGTTAGGGGTTGCCACAGCAGATCATCTTCTTCCATATCTTCCTGTCCTCTACATCTTGCTCTGTCACACACATCACCTGCACGTCCTCTCTCACCACATCCATAAAACTCTTAGGCCTTCCTCTTTTCCTGTTACCTGGCAGCTCTATCTTTAACATCCTTTTCCCAATATACCCAGCATCTCTCCTCTGCACATGTCCAAACCAACGCAATCTTGCCTCTCTGACTCTCTGACTCAGAAACTGTCCAACATGAGTTGACCCTCTAATGTACTCATTTATAATCCTGTCCATCCTCGTCACACCCAAAGCAAGTCTTAACATCTTTAACTCTGCCACCTCCAACTATGTCTCCTTTGCTTCAGAAATATCCCTCTTAAAGGTCCCGCAGTAGTCAGCAAGCATCCTGGGGCTCTACTTGCCTTGATATTGTTTTTCTGTTTCAGAAATATCCTGATGAGGCCATTAGCCAATGCCTATTGCTGACTGCTTCACGATTTTCATTGAAAAAATCTTCAAATATTCACAAGCCTTATCACGGTCTGATTGCCTGTCTACACTCTTAAAAGTAAAGTTTCCACAATGGCAGCTTACTAGGATATGTGGTTCCTTATGGAACCTTTGCTTGACAAAGAAGTATTTCATTCTGGGAAGAGTTTTCTGCATATGAAATTGCATCTTTAGGCTTTGAAAAGGTTCCAAATAATTATATATAATTAATGTATAATAAGCAAGTTACCAGGATACAACATATCAAGAAAGCCCAATCTTATACTGTGTGATTGTATGCAGCCAGAGTCCTTTTAAAATCATGAATTCATTGGGATTTCACAAATCTATTGTCATCTATTCATGGCAATTTATGAAGCCCATTATGTATCTAAATAAGTAAAAGGTCCTCTCTGTCATGTGAATGACTCTTTTGGGAATCAGAAATTGATCCCCTATGGCATTGTTTTAAAGAACTGCATTGGCACCTTTAATTTTAAGAGTGTAGGATTAGTTCCTGTTCTGTGCCTAATACTGCACAGGTGGGCTCCAGGCCCTTGCATGACCCTGAAATGGATTAAGCACATCTGTTAATATTATGACATTTATCTGTTTTCTTAATATAATCATATTTTTCAATTTATTTAACAATTAAGGCGGCATAGTGGTTAGGAAACAAGTGAACTATATTTTTGAAGCATTTTGTTCACCAAAGGGATATACATCCATCCATTATCCAACCCACTATATCCTTACACAGGGGTCTGCTGGAGCCAATCCCAGCCAGCACAGGGCACAAGGCAGGAAACAAACCCCAGGCAGGGCGCCAGCCCACAGCAGAGCACACACACACACACCTAAAACATACCTAACCTGCATGTCTTTGGACTGTGGGAAGAAACAGGAGCACCCGGAGGGAACCCGCACAGACACGGGGAGAACATGCAAACTCCATGCAGGAAGGACCCGGGAAGCGAACCCAGGTCTTCTTACTGTGAGGCACCAGCGCTACCACTGTGCCACTATGCTGCCCAAGGGATATACATGTTATTCATAATTTTAAAAAGAACCCATTAGAGATTTAAACATAAAACAAAAGGCTAAATATATAAGTATCCATATAGACAGAGTAAAAGCTAATAAATGGATTTTAAACTAATAATGGAAGGAGCAGCTCTAACATTGAGGGGTAGATTGGCACATTATCTTGATGGCAGGACCTCAATTAAGTTTTACTTAGAATTAAGGCATATCTTTTTTTATCTTTTGTTAAATGTAGTATTCCATACAATCAAGTCAAACATAAAGAACAACTAAATTCAAGTCAACACCCATCCATGATAAAAAGAGGAACAGCCAGAGTAAAACAATTGAGAGCAGTAAAGAGAAAGGCGTCTTTCTACCTAATATAAATGCGTATTCTAAAATATAATTCCAGGTTTTAAAAAGTTTAGGACAGATCCTCTAGGTAAGAATGTGATTTTTTTCCAATTTCAAATAGTATAAAACATCAGTTACCTACTGACTTAAAAGAGGTCAGTTAGGATTCTTTCAATTGAGCAAGATAAGTCTACATGCCAATAGTGAAGTAAAGGCAATCACAGTTTATTTGTCCTTCTCCATTTTAAGCCCATCTGAAGGTACACCAAACACAGCTGCTTATGGATTAGGAGGGATTGTGACACCAGGGCTGTCTGATAGGCATTTAAAGATTTTGGTCCAGAATGATGTTAATTTGGTGCAGGCCCAAAACATGAGGCCCAATGAAGCTGGAACTTGATTGCAACGTCTACAGGTTGGATCTTGCCCTGGAAACATTTTGGATGTTTAAAAAGAGGCAGATGTGCTTGATAAAAGATTTTAAGCTGAATACTTGAATGTTTTGCACATATGAAACTTGAGTGAATTCTGTATGTTGCTGCCTTCCACTCCATTTCTGAGATGTTGAGTAAGAGGTCCTTTTCCCACTGTACTCTGGGATCTTTAAAAGGAAGGGACTTTAAAATGGTTTTATATAACCTGGACACAAATAGAAGAACATACACAGGCATGGACCGCAATAGGAGTAAAATCCTGCAGTACTACTTTGTATTCCTTGCTCTGTGCTCCAATAAATACACACTATCGGCAATATACTAATAACCCAATTGTGCTCCACTCACTTAGAATCTGGAACCAATGTAGAAAGCATTTTAAGATGGAGAAGCTTTTATCTGTGGCACCTCTGCAGGAGAACCACCTCTTTCAACCTTCACAAACATATGCAGTTTTTAATATCTGGAAAAAATTTGAAATTAACTTGCTTAGAGATCTTTATATAGACAACGTCTTTGCATCCTATGAACAATTACATTCCAAATTTAACATTCCAAGTACACATTTCTTTCATTAGCTTCAAATCAGGAACTTTGTTAAACAGAACCTTCCAGATTTTCCTCATCTTGCACCCTCATCCATGCTGGAAAAAATATTGCTCAATCTCAAGGACTTAGACTCCATTTCTACAATATATAAAATTATTTTACAGTCCCTCCCTTTCAAAGATCCAAGAGGACACTGGGAAAAAGATCTCTCAATTAATATATCAGAAAAGGAGTGGAAAGTAGCAATGCAGAGAATTCACTCGAGCTCCATATGTGCAAATCATACAATTATACAACTTAAAATTGTTTATCGAGCACATCTGTCTCGACTGAAACTCTCCAAAATGTTTCCAGGGCATGATCCAACCTGCGAACGCTGCAACCAAGTCCCAGCCTCACTGTTCTGGGCCTGCACCAAATTAACATTATTCTGGATAAAAACTTTTAATTACCTCTCAGACAGCCTTGGACTCACAATCCCTCCTAACCCATTAACAGCTGTGTCTGTGGTTCTTCCAGATGGGTTTAAAGTGGAGAAAGACAAACAAATTGTGATTGCATTCACTACACTTTTGGCACGCAGACTTATTCTGATAAACTGGAAGAACCCAAACTCTCCTCTTTTAAGTCATTGGGAAACCGATGTGTTATATTATTTGAAATTGGAAAAAATCAAATACTCAGTTACAGGATCCGTACAGACTTTTTTCAAAACATGGCAGGATCTAATCAGTAATATTTTAAAATAAGTTCATGAAGCACAGAGAATTTATTAATTTAGGTATGTTTTAAAAGCCGTAAAATTTTTATGCTGTTTGGCTTGCTCTCTCGCACAAGGGTGGGGATCGATCTGTTCTTAACTCAATTTTTCTTTTTGTTAAAACTTGATTGCTTTGTATGGATTGCAATAAAATTAATAAAATAATAAAAAAAAAATAAAATAAAATGGTTTTATATATTATAGAAATGTTGTCTGAATTTTGAAGACTGATCAATACTTCTTGTGGAATAGAAATAGGTGGTAGGTGAGGAAAATTAAGCAGATTTCATTTAGCAAAGTTTCTAACTTGAGGTATTTGGTTGGAATAGTCACACTGAAGCGTGTGAGGAAAATATGGAGAAAGCTAATAAGCCTTGTTCCAGTAGTTTCAAGCCATGTGCGTGGTGTGCTTTGGAAAGAAAGTAAAAAAGAAAAGTAAAACTATGTTCTGTTTTTTTTTTTTAATTTCAGAAATTTCAATAAATGGGTGGCATGTACTTCATTTTTGAACCTGCTAAACTGAAGTGATGATCTTACTGATCTCATGGTGGAGTGGAGTAAAGTAAAGCAAGTCAACCATATAGGGCAGTTAGTACTGTGTTTGAAGCCCAGACTAGTCAGTGTGTGTCTTTGGAGTCTGCATGTTCTCCTTATGTCTGTGTATGGAGATGGTAAACATACTGAAGATGTCTCAAGTAAATGTTTAAACAATCTATTTGAACTAAAAGACTAAGGCATTCATTAACCTGCCAGCAATTAAGACCACTTGAACTGTTACATTTTAAACAAAACATATTGAACTATCTAAAGTGTTTAAAGTAGCACTTTGTTGAAATCTTTTGATACTTTGAATCATTTCACTGATAATAGTGCACACTTATAGGTATTGATTTAAACCTCATATCTTTGTTGATTTGAACTTTGTATCTCTTACTTCTTGGTTTTAGGATTCTAGAATACTATGAAAGTCCAAAAACAATCCTATTATTAGTCTGGCATAATATGACTCAGGATAGATAGATAGATAGATAGATAGATAGATAGATAGATAGATAGATAGATAGATAGATAGATAGATA
>JANRMT010062791.1:136495665-136555490 GCA_026402145.1 Polypterus bichir lapradei
ATAGATAGATAGATAGATAGATAGATAGATAGATAGATAGATAGATATGAAATGTGCTAAATTAGATAGATAGTTTAATAAGGCACAAAAACACAAAAAAAGATTTGCGAATCCTCTACGTTCATTGTGGTAGATGAGTAGTCAAAAGAGACTTTTTACTGCGAAATAACAAAGGCAAAAAAATGAATTAATGGTTGGTTCTTATAATCTGGCAGCAGGAAGTTGGAAGTGAGGTCATGAATACGGGAAATGGAAGTGACGTCATCCAGACGGGATGACATGAGGTCTTCAGGACAGGATGGAATTTGAAAAAATGAGTTAATCTTCTGCAGGTCTGTGGGAAGGAGAGAAAGGCATTAATAGTAGACCCCTAAGCGCACATGTGTGATATTAGAACTTTATTTGTCCCCAGGGGGAAGTTTGGCTTTTTACAGAAGCTCTTTAAATTATTAAACAAATAAATAAACACACTTTGAAATGACTATAAAGCAAGACGAATCAAAAGAAAGAAAACTTCTGACTTGGTGGTCCCAGTCCCAGTAAGGCATTATGCAGGCCTATTGCTGTCTGTATAAAGGAGCATAGCATTTCTTAACACACTTCTGTGGAATAATTCCTTGGCTGAAAGTCCTCAGAGTTAGTGTGCCACAATGTGAACACGGTGAGATGTCAATATAGTTGGAATCGACACGTCCGAGCCATAGATCCGCGAGGGGCCTCTTTTAGACTGGTGAATATAGCGAGGACGCTGAATAATTCCAAGTGACTGGCAAAAACTATAAGTCAGGGAGTCCAATTGTGGATGACAGATTTTTAAGTTCACATGGAGAATATATGAACTGCATTGCCAGAAAAGTAGAAATGACAACACACAGCACAACTCCAAACCAGAGACAGAACAGGCTAAGAATATCCAGACACCGGTGGACACCACCAAGAGTGAAGAGAATGCCACACAACACCATGAGAACTCCAGCTACACACTTTAGTCAACCCAAATCTCACTGCATAATAATAGAGTGGATGAACATTAGCCTGTAAATAGAACACAATCTTGTAATGTAAGCATCTTTGTGCTTCAGGATTATCAGCGATTCATGTAATCATTGTTAACTCCTCATTGCAAAGACGGGTCCTAAAGTTTGGGATGCAAGCTGTCCAGAAAGCACAAGAGCAAGAGAAGAGAGAAGATTTTCACCATCGCCTAGACAAGATGTCTGCATTCCCACTGAAGTTGGCTAAATACCAAACCTGTGTGGACTGGGTGTAAAGTTTATAAGCAACTATACACCCAGACTTGAAGGGCCTCATCCTCACCATTGTTTTTCAATAAGACTCTTTTAAGTATGTTTCCTGCTGTTTGCTACTATTGGTTCTCTAAGCACTATAGAGCAGATATACTTAGCTACATATACATACCATAATTAACTATAAGTGCATAGCATAGATAAACAAAAATGAAAATTGTAGGAACCTCCACAATAATGCACTATGCATGAACTTTCACATTTTCTCATTGAGGTCAAAGTGTTTTCAAGTTATCGTGTTTCCCCACAGTCACACAGACAGACATAATTTGAAAAATGGTATTTTCAGACTCATGAAAGTCTAAAACATCAAATTTCATCAAAAACTTGAGGTCAAATTTTTTCACGATTCCTGTACTTTCTCTATACTATGTATACGAGAAAGTAAAAAAGAAAGGTCATTTTGATAAGTAAGTAGTAGTGCTAGTTGTGAGTTCTGCACTATGAGGACATACTGACAGAGCTGAACCTCCCCATTTTAAGCAGAGATGACACGATTGAAGTGTTCAGAATAATGAAGGGTACTAATACAGTGGATCCAATGTGTTACTTTAAAATAAATTCTTCAAAAAAAAAAAAAAGACTGGTACACAAATTGAAACCTGTTAAGGTTAAACTTAGCACCTTTTGGAAGATTTGACTTCACTCAGAACAATAGACACATTGAATAAATTGCCAAGTAGTGTGGTAGACAGAAGGACTTCATAGTCCTTCAGATCTCACCTTGATGTCATTTCAGAAAAATTAGGTGAATGGGAGTGATGTTCTTGTGGGGCTGAATGGCCCATTCTGATTTTTCTCCTTTGATTGTTAAATTAATGGGCATTTCAAAACTGGCACCAGTGTGAGTTTGCATGGCTGTGTGTGTGAGTTTGCCCGGTGATGTACTGGCACTTATTGCAGTGAATTTCCCACCATATGACCAGTGCTATAAGGATGGACTAAGCACCCCATGACGCTGAACTAGATAAACTTAGTCTGAAAATGTATGCATATAATTTAAGGATAAAATACAATTAGCTCAAAAGCAGTGGACAAAACATTCCTTAATGTGAAATCAATGTAAACATTAAATAACAGTTAAAGTAAAAAAGCTAAATAAAAGGCAAATAGCAAGTATCCAGAGAAAAAGATGTGCAATAAATCAAACAAATGCTACAAGTAAAAAAAATGGTGTCAGTTCCACAGGTGCCTTCTCTGCCATCATGCTGGAAGAGAAAAATGAGGACAAGTCGTGAGAATTCCTGCCAGGCTCTCCTTACCCAAATCTAAATGGAGCCCCAAGGTGATTGTTACGTTGCTGATTCTAGAGGCTCCAAAGCACAGCTAAACTGATGGCGATGCCAACCATTTCCAACCCACCAGTAGGTGTCAGTACTCTCAGTCATCTGCCGAGTGGGAGGACCTGTCAGTGAGCACTGCTAAAACAAGGGGTCACTGGTGGGCGCAGACTGGCAGGTTCTTTTATCGAAGCTTTAGTCTGTGCTCCTTGGGGAGCTTTGTCAAACAAGTTGTATTACATCCTGTACCGCCCTCTGCCCTTCCCGGAGGGATGCCCCCTCTGAAACGCCCACCGCCCACGCGTCTGAGGCGGCACGCGCCACAAGAGTGCTTCTGAGGAGAAAGGGCAGCAAGTATAGTGTGGGCGTAGGGGCAAGGGTCAGGAGTCAGTTTCAAATGCTGGTGCCACTAGAGGTGGCACTACTCTAATCAGGGGGAATTGGGGTGGGGAGGGGTTTTCGTCCTAAGAGTAATGGCTGCTAACTAACAACAGACTTAATACCTTGAAAAGTTACAGAATGATTTTATAGTACTAGGGTGTTGTACCGGGTTAGCCATTATGAATGCAGTGAAAAGTCAAGCAAAATGACACCTTTTATTGGCAAACTTAAAAGATTACAATATTCAAGCTTTCGAGGCAACTCAGGCCCGTTCTTTAGGTAAGATGTGAACAAGATGTAAAAGATTGATTACATCTTGCCTGAAGAAGGGGCCTGATTTGCCTCGAAAGCTTGCATTTTGTAATCTTTTTAGTTTGCCAATAAAAGGTGTCATTTTGCTTGACTTTTCACTAGAATGGTTTTATGAAAGAGAAGTGCAGTAATAGCAGGAGGCTTTGCTCACTTTGGCCGTTGCACGATCATATCACTGGAAAACAAAATTCTAAGCAGTGAAATAGTGGCACCAGAGAACATTCATCCATCCATTATCCAACCCACTATATCTTAACTACAGGGTCACACGGGTCTGCTGGAGCCAATCCCAGCCAACACAGGGCACAAGGCAGGAACAAATCCCTGGGCATGGTGCCAGCGCACCGCTGGGCACACACACACACACACCAAGGATAATTTAGAATCTAATCTGCATTTCTTTGGACTGTGGAAGGAAACCCACGCAGACATGGGGAGAACATGCAAACTCCATGCAGGGAAGGACCCGGGAAGTGAACCCAGGTCTCCTTACTGCAAGGCAGCAGCACTACCACTGCACCACCGTGCCGCCCACCAGAGAACATGACATTCAAATTCTAAAAAGATGAAACATGTAACTGGATGCCATCATATTCATGCCAAGCCTTTCTCTTAGTCAGCTTGTCTTAGTTAATTCTACCTAGATAGGAACAGGGTTAGCTGCTACTAAAAAAATGATATTCAAATAAAGTGTCACTTGGCCTATATGTGTTAATTGCTTCCTTTTTCTAATCAAAATAAATTTAGCTTGGTTACAACCTTGGGCAAACCCTAAGCCTGCCTGCTACTCCCATCCCAACACCCAAGACTTTAAAAGAGCAGCAGAGGGCAGCAGAGTCTGCCACCTTGGTGGCTCCAGACAAGCTGGCATCCAGTGACATGTACAGACCTTATAGTGGGCAGTGGCTGAAAAGGGGAGAAAGGGCAGTTTATGGGACAGGATGGCAGTAGAGGGCAGCCATCCCGGTGCTCCAGACAGCCTGACCCCCAGTGATGTGGACAGACCTTGTGGTGGGCAGTGGCTGAAAAAGGGACAAGATTTGGTTTATTTTAATCCTGAACTCCAATTAATGGCCACTTTTATTTCTGTGATTTTTAGTTTAACAGGAGAATTTGGATTTAACTTTTTGGCCATTACAATACTCTGAACTTTTTGTCCATGATTGTTAGATTATCAGAAAAGACACGACGCCTCACTACTGCACCTACACTTTATTTTCCTATATGACACATCTTGAGAAGATCAAAAAAAAAAAAAGAATGTCCAATTAAATGAAAACCAAATGGAGTTAAGAGTTTACATCAGAGCACACAAAAAATTGATGGTATGGTGTGGTATATGGGGTACAAAGATAGTGGGGCCATTCTTCATCAAAGGAAACCTCAAGGCCACTGGATATGCGAAATTGCTACATGATGATGTGTTTCCCTCTTTATGCACTAAAGCTGGCATGTTCCCTGAGTTTTTCCAGCAAGATGGTGCACCACCACATTATGGGTGTCAGGTCCGAGCATTCCTAGATGAACAGTTTCCTGGAAAGTGGATTGGTCGTCGTGGGCCAGTTAAATGGCCCCCAAGGTCTCTCGATCTGACCCCCTTAGACTTTTATCTTTGGGGTCATCTGAAGGCAATTGTCTATGCTGTGAAGATACGAGATGTGCAGCACCTGAAACTACGGATACTGGAAGCCTGTGCTAGCATTTCTCCTGCGGTGTTGCTATCAGTGTGTGAAGAGTGGGAGAAGAGGGTTGCATTGACAATCCAACACAATGGGCAGCACATTGACCACATTTTATAAGTGGTCAGAAACTTGTAAATAACTCATGAAAGAATAAAGTTAGAATAAAGAATATGTTAAAACCAAGCACACCATTGTTTTTCTTGTGAAATTCCCAATAAGTTTGATGTGTCACATGACCCTCTTCCTATTGAAAAAACAAAAGTTGGATCCAAAATGGCCGACTTCAAAATGGCCACCATGGTCACCACCCATCTTGAAAAGTTTCCCCCCTCACATATACTAATGTGCCACAAACAGGAAGTTAATATCACCAACCATTCCCATTTTATTAAGGTGTATCCATATAAATGGCCCACCCTGTAGTTTTTGAAAGTGGAGAGCACCTGAAAACTGTAGCAACCCAACTAGAAAAGCTGACATTAGAAGCAAACTGAATATGTGCAGTTTGTGTGCAGAGACATCAGAGCTACCTTCCATGGTTTAACATTATTCACATTTCAACCAGCACACACTTATTTATTATACAGATGTTTTGCGGAAAAAATAGCAATAATTATCATAAATGATAGTCTTTTTTCCATATGTGATGGCTTCAACAATGTATGTTACTCATGATCAGAAGCAATCAATAAGTTCCCAGCTGGAGGAAAAAGGTTTTCACCCCCTTGGAAGTTTTTACATTTCCATTGCTTGGCCTCTGCTCTTTTTCATTAATGTTATACATAAAAATGATTAATAATATTTATGATTAATTACATTGATTGTCACACACAATTTTTCAGATGTCTTCTCTTCTTATTTAAATAGCTGTCACTTCTGAAATGAACTAGAAACACTAAGACCTACGGTCCTCAAAAAAGCACCGTTCACAAAACACAGCACCACAGGTAAGTAACTCTGTTTCACGAAGAGAGTGATGACTCTTCCTGACAAACACGCCACATGCTCTGTTATTTTTCTTTTTTTTTTAAATATTCCGGGTGCCTGAACGGCCAGTCTTTTCTGGGAATAACATTGCAGAGGAAGCCTGCATCTCCAGTTCTTTACTCTTGATTGACTGTGAGTAACGCTTGCAGTGAATGACTTGTGTTTACGATGCTCATGTCGTGTGGTTGACCTCTCACTTATGTGTATGTGCACATATTGAAAGTTTGCGATATTTTCTTCTAATCCAACTCTGATCTCTACTTCTCCACCACTTTGTCTCTGAGCTGTTTGGAGTGCACCTTGGTCTTAATGTTGCTTGCTTAGTGGTATTGCCGGGGCCTTCTGGAACAGATCTTTTTATACAGAGATCATGTGACAGATCATGTGACACTTTAATTGCACACAGGAAGACCTTAACCCACTAATTATGTGACTTCTGAAGTTAATTGGTTGCACCAGATCTTGTTTAGGGCTTTCATAGTAAAGGGGATAAATAAATACTGTATGTACTTAAAAGTTTCAGTTTTTACTTTTTTTTTATATATATATACTATATATATATATATATATATATATATATATATATATATATATATATATATAAATAGACAAGGTATTTTATTTACATTCCACTTTAATAATTTCGACTATATTGTTAAGTCCATTACGTAAAATCCAAAGGAAAATCCAATTTAGTCCCAGATTGTAATGCAACAAAACAGGACAAAAAGAGATGATTAATACTTTTGCAAGGCACTGTTTACATATACATATACTACTATATATATATATATATATTGTGACGGGCGGCTAAAGCCATTACCTGACTGGGACACCAGTGGTATGAAAGGCCCGGGGTAGATAGCATCGGTGAAGCAATAGCTCTCCTGGGACATTAGAGGGCAGCCCTCCTGGGCGGCTGTGGCAGGGCATGCCGGGAGCTGGAGTTTGGTGCAGCCCTGTTGGGTTCTGTGGAGGCCACCAAGGGGAGGAGCAGAACCCCATAGAGGACTTCCAGCACACCTGGCAGTGATTCCAGGAAATACTGATGAACCACTAGGAACACTCCCGGGACCTGAATAAAAGGAGCAGCCTCACTCCATTTGGGGAGCCAGAGTCAGGAGGAGGTGGACAAAGCTTTCCTTGGGAGGAGTGGAGACAGAAGGGCAAGGAGAAGAATCAGAAGAAGCAAAAGCTTCTGGGCTGGACTGCATATTTGTACTTTGGTACTTTTGTTCTTTCCCTTGTGTGCTGTGCTCTGTAGTGGGGAGCAAAGAAAAAGCACTGCACCCACTTAAATAAACCGTGCGCTGTGTGGCAAATTCGTGTTGTGCCTGTCTATGTCGGGTTAGGGCGGCTGTACACGTCCCTGGGCTTCACTATATATATATATATATATATATACACTGTATATATATATATAGTACCAAGTAATACAAAGAGTACGCAACACGAGTTTCACCCTAATTGGGGCTAATCATGTGTACACACTTTTGCTTCCCTTGCGGTAATCGAACCTCAGACGTCAGCACTCAAAGCAAAGCCTCAGATGCTGCACCACAGAGAATGGTTCACTTACTTCACAGGTTGAAGATCGGATGAGCCTCAATTATGGCGAAACATGTGTCGTGTACTCTTTATATTATTTGGCAGGTACTGTATAACATATCTATGAGAGAGGGCATGGTGGATGTCTGCCGACTGGCCGACCAACCACAAGCATTACCTGGTAGGTGACCACCCAAATAATCAGATTGTAATGAAATCTATACATATATATACACAATTCCTATCAAAAGTATTCGCACCCTTGGAATGTTTAACATTTTATTGTTATACAAAACAAAATCACAGTGAATTTAATTTGTCTTTTTTGACATTGATCAACAGAAAAAGATTCTTTCATGTCAAAGTGAAAACAAATCAGTTGACAACATATAGGATGTGCTGTCAATTCTAGATGCCAGTCACTCATATATTGTAGGAGAATAGAATATTCCCTCTTACAGATGATGCCATTTTTGTCTCAGCATCAATTGCAATTAATTTTTAATATGATATTAAAGCTGTTCATAATATTTTACTTGCCTTGTATATTATCATTATTTCAGTACATTTAACTAATGCCTTTATCCAAAGTGATTACAACAAGAGGACTCAGTACGTTTGTTAATATAGTTTTAGATTAATTGATTGAAGGAAAAGTAGAAAAAGCACCCATTCATTGCACAGTTCATAAAAAGTATTCACCCCCTTGGAAGTTTTTCCTTTTTCATGAATGTGACACTGAAATACAGTGGATTTAATTTGTCTTTTTTGACACTGATAAACAGAAAAAGACTCTTTAATGTCAAAGTGAAAACAGATCTCTGTCAGATGGTCTAAATTAATTACAAATACAAAATGCAACATTATTGATCATCTAAGTATGCGCCCCCTTTTATATGACACCCCTAATTCATCATTGGTGCAGCCATTTGGTTTAGAAGTCCCATCATTTGTTCAATGGAGGTCACCTGTCTGGGATTTCAGTTGATTTGTAATCTAAATGCACCTTATCTGGAAGATCCAAGTTGTTATGGTGGCCTAATCCACACAATAAAGACCAAAGGACACTCCAAGCAACTCCATGGAAAGATTGAGAAGCACAGGTCAGGGGATGGAGGAATGAAGATATACTAGACACTGAATATCTCTTGGATTCAGGTTAAATCAAACATGAAGAAATGGAAAAAGTATGACACAGCTATACATCTGTCCACCAAAACTGAGTGATTGTGCAAGAAGAGGACTAGTAAAGAGACCCATGAGAACTCTAAAGGAGATTGGAGAGACTGTGCAGACAACTGTTCCCCGAGTGCTACAGCAGTCACAGCTTTATGGGAGAGTGGCAAAGAGAGAGCCACTGTTATAAAAAATTACACATTGACAGCTCAGCTAGCATTTTTCTCAAAAGCACATGGGAGAAGTCAGCTGAAAAATAATTCTATAAAATGATGAGGCAAAAATTGAGCTTTTTGGCCTAAACACCATATTTTAGCACTGATCATTGTCAAAAACACACCACCTCCGCTATGATAAAAGGTGGTGGCAGCATCAGGCCTTGGAAGGCTTGAGACGGTCAAATGAATGCAGAAAAAAAATATAGAGAAAACGTGGAAGAACGACCTGACACAGTCTGCAGGAGCTTTGTGCCTAGGAGAAGATATGTTTTCCAGCAAGATAAAGAACCCAAGCATAAAGCCAAAGCTACACAGGCATGGCTTAAAAACAGCAATGTTAATGTTCTGGAGTAGCCAAGTCAGAATCCAGATCTCAATCGAATTGAGAATTTGTGGCAGGACTTGACAAAGGCTGATCACTCGTGATCTCCAATCAACCTGACTGAATTCGTGCAGTTGGACAAAGAAGAATGAGGAGAAATGACAGTGTCCAGATGTGCAAGGCTGATAGAGACCTGTGCACAGAGACTCATGTGCTGTCATTGCTGATAACATCTGCAAAGTACTAACCTGAATACTTAAGCAATCATATATTTTGTGATTTATATTTGTAATTCATTTAGACCACTTTGCAAAGATCTGAGTTCACTTTGACTTGAAGTTTTTTTCTGTCGATAAATACCAAAAAGCTAACTCAATGAATACTAACTCGTGAATACTTTTCATACCAAGTTTGTGTAATCTAGTTTTCACACATTGAAGTCAGTATTTTCAGTCTACTTCCCTCCTCATCCTTTGACCCTTCCATTTCTTTTTCATGTCTGTTTTTTTCTTTGGGTACTCACATGCTGTTCTCTTTTAGCATTTCTCTCATCTCCTTTCCTTTCCTTTTCCCCTTCATGTCTTTCCTTTCACTTTGAATGCCTCTGTTTCTATTCACATCCCATTCTTCATTTTCTCTCTGTCTCTCTTTGTCATTTTCCTTTTCCTATTCCCTTTGTTTCGTCTTCCAAGATTCCTTACTTTGACACTGATAAACATTCCCTTTCATTAACTTGCCAACTCTCCATTTTGCCTCTCAACACCTATGCCTTCTGTTGTTCCTCTTGCTTCCCTCCATTCATTCCAGTGAATTGCAAATGAAACACTTCACACCCTATCCTCACCATCTCATGGTTTCCACCACTGTCTTTACTTATATCCCACATCTGTCGATTTTCTGGTTGCATGGGCTATTATGGCACCACCAGGTACAGAGCCAAGTGAGGTGCCAGCTCGTGTTGTCCTCTTATTTTCTTCCCTTTGACCTCCTTTTCACTCACTAACCTCTCTTTGTATCTTCTTGTTCTTCTCCTGGTTTCTCCACTTACAAATCTCATCTGAACCTTCCATCCCTTCTTTACCCTCTTGCTCATTCTTGTTACATCATAAATATTTATTTTTCTTTATAAAGTTCTAATCTCTTTTCTCATTTTCTTTCCATTCTGTCTTCTTTGAATTCTTTCACTGTTTTCTTCCTTAACCTCAAGATATCATTGCTTAAATTATTTCTTATATCGATCTCTCTATTTGATTTTCTTTTTCTCAAAGGATATATGTCTCTTCTCTGTTTTTCTTCCCGTTTCTCCCTCATCTTCTCTCCATCCTGTTATCTGCTGTTCTCTTCATTTCACTTTCTTTCCTTTCCTTTTCCCCATCTTTTTCTTTTTCTCCTTTCATTTCAAACACCTCCAGTCTTCTTCTTTCTGTTCAGATGTCTTCTCTCGCTTCACTTTTTCTATCTCTTTCTGTCTTTCGTTTATCCTCCTTTCGAATGTTTCTTTCCCCTTCTCTTGGCTCCTCTCATCTTTCCACTTCTTTGACTCTCCTTTTTCCCTCTTCCCCTCCTACAGCTTTTAATAATTTTTTGCTTTTGTTCCAATGCCTTTGTCCTGCTTTTCCTCTGTTTTCAGACAGCCTGAACAGCATGTGCCCAGCGCAATGGTGGCAGCCTTCCCTTCCCTTCTGAATTTTAAACACCCTTGTCATTTTAATTATTATAATAATTATTGTATTTGCAACTTAAAGCCCAGCTCTGCTTCATTATAGTCAATTAGGCCAAATTAGATTGAGCTCCCCTGTCTAAGCCATGTCGCCACAAGAGAGAGGAATTGCAGATCTCGTTTCTGCCAGGGGCTGGTGGCACTGCTCGTGTCGGTCCCTTGGTGAAGCTCTGATGCAGATTTTGGTAATTGGATCACCATGCTGAGCCAGAGAGCAGCCTGCTGTCACTGCAGCTATGCCCACACAGGACAGACTTGGGCATACAGCCAGGTAAGTTGTGCCTGGTAGGCCTGCCACCCGTCTAAGGACATGTGGCACCCAGTAGGTGGAATTCTTGAATGGCTGTACCCCAAGCTGGGAGATGATGTTCTGTCTGATTTCCTCCTCCACTTGGGCGTTTTGTGTCTGTGTGCTTGTCAGGCAGCCTGGCCTTGGATCATATTGACATCTGCTCTTGTATCACACCAAGTTCTATTCTACTTCACAAACTCTCACACTTAGCTCTACCCAATGCATTTAACGATCCTAAGCCAACTAACATGCACATGCATATTTTGTAGGGGAAAAAAATAAATAATTCAAAGAGGGAAAAGAGAAACTCCTGGACACAGTCAGACCATGCAGAATCCACACGGGAAACAGATTGGGCGTGAAGTCAGCTTGTAGGAGCGAACAGCTGAACAAACCCAAACCCAATCTACTCATGCAAAAAAATTCAAAAGAGGGCCTTCCGCTCATGACAGTATCCTCAACCTTTTCCAAAACCAAAAGTCATATATCTTAATTTTATAATCCAGTAAAATAAGACATTACATAAGAATCCACAATACTCTTAAACCAAGTGAGTATTATGGGGGGGCATAGACTATCCTGGCAAGAGATTGATTATGGGGCATCCCAAATCAGACACTAACATTAAATACAATATGTCATGATCACATATCATATACATATATCCTATTGTATGTGCACATGACCAGGAGGAGGCACCACCGAGCCCCAAACTCTAAACATGACCAATACAAATACAGCCTCATGTTCAAACCAGAAGCTTTTATTATCAAATTACCTCACAAAGCTTTATTCCAAGGATTCACAAGAACAATAACAAGCAAATACTTCTTCCTTCCTTTTCTTTTATTTTCTCTCCAGCCACCTTCCTCCAGTGAGTGTTGCCTTCCTTCTTCCTGACTCTGCTGGAGGAGGTTGGATGGCTTCCTTTTATGTTGGAGTACTTCTGGTGCCAGGCCATAGCCTGATAGAAGCACTTCCAAGTCAAATGGAAGCCCTGAAAACAATGATCATAAATCCCCACAGCACATCCTAGCCACACCTATGGGACCCAGCAGGGCTGACTCACAATACTACAGCTCCCATCATGCCCTGCACGCGTCCACATGGTTACTGAGGTACTGGGTTAATACCATCTAGCAGATGGGGATAAACATTTTCTGAAACAGGAGTCTTTCTTTGTTTTGTCCTCTTGTCCTGGTAAGGACAACCATTTATCCAGTAGCGGACTATAAAACAATCAGGAGTCACTGATGGTCATCAACAGTAACTGAGTGGATTGTCTTTTTGGAATAGTGACCTAAAAAATCCATAAGAAATTAGATGTTTTCCATTGCATCACAATGTACTGGCATGGTGTATTGCTGCAACAACAACATTTATTCAAATAACACGTTTTCATACAAATGATGTAGCTTTACAAGATGAAGAAAGAAAAAAGAAAAATATAAAAATAAGATTATATTATTAATATATTAAGTAACAAAGAATAAATTAAGGTCTGATGGCCAGGAGGTCAGAAAAAACAACAACGAAAAAAAACAAATGGCTGGAGAAAAAGAAAGAAAAAACAAAGTCTGCAGGGGTTCTAAGCAGTGGCTTAGCGTGGGTGTCAGCCGCCCGGGGCGGTGGAAAATTTTGCCACCCCCTTATTTAGGTATTTCAATTTAAAAGACTAAAATATACAGTAATTCTTTGCCGACCCCTAAAAGTGACGTCTGGGGCGGGTCGCCCCTGCCTCCCCCACTACGTTACCCCACTGGTTCAACTTAAAGGCCATGAGACCACCCAGCACCCACTGGGCATTCTCAATCAGTCCGCATGGTTTTCAGGCTTCATGTGGAAGAATTAGATGACGATGTTCATGTGGACCTCTGGCCTTCAATCCATCAATGTAAGGACAGCACGGTGCTTTGATTGGGTGGTGGTGACTCAGATTACCACCACAGAAAACCGGAAAAAGAAAGTAGGAGTTAGTACGGATTGCAGAGCCATGAAAAAAATGACAATTAAATGCATATACAGAATATCAGGGTTACACTAAAATGAAGCTATGAGAAAGCCATATTAAAATAATGGGTTTTTAGCAGTTATTAAAAGTGCTCCACCATATTAGCCTGGCGAAAACCTATTGGTAAGATATTCCAGATTTTAGGTGCATAACAGCAAAAGGCCGCCTCACCACTTCTTTTAAATTTAGCTCTTGGAATTATAAGCAAACATTCATTTGAAGATCTAAGGTTGTGATTTGGAGTGTAAGGTGAAAGAAATTCTGAAATATAGGATGGTGCGAGATTATTTAAGGCTTTGTAAACTATAAGCAGTATTATAAAGTATATAATTATTAATAATTAATTTAATAAGTATATAATATAGTATATAATGGATTACCAGGAATAGGAATAACACCAGGATGCCACTGGATTGAGGAAAAGATACCCAGGAATCATATAGAGAGAAAGAGAGCCCACACTTCCTTATTGGACAATGTCTCTATACAGCATTATGGACAAACACAAACTGCTAAGAGAAGCGGTGAGTTCACTGTCTCAAAACTCAGTCTTACAAGTTCAGGTTCGTCTTCACACACACAGAGTTCAGTGAAATGTTACTGGAGAAAGGTTTTGAGGAGATGGCATGAGGCTTATGCTGTCAAGGCCAATACAAAGCACACTGTTTCTGGACAGTACTTTAGGGCTTAGGTTATATTAAAAAGGGTGACCAGGCAGATCCAAGCAACTATTTGCGAATAAAATTAATGTGCATCAGTGGTCAAATAATTGAAGGAACTGTTAAGGAAAAGATTGAGCAATATGTGTCAGGAGCAGGAGTTTTAATGAATAGTCAGCATGAGTTCAGACGAAGGAGGGAATGTTTTACCAAAATGCTGGAATTTTATGAGGAAAGAACAAAAGGATATGATCAAAGTGAAGCATATGATATTAATAATCTTGACTTTCAGAAAATATTTCATAGGGTGCCACATGAGAGGTTGGGCACCAAATTAAAAGAAGTGGGAGTTCAGGGTGGATGCAGAATTGGCTCAGACACAGAAAGCAGAGGTTGATAGTGTGAGGAACCTCATCAGAATTGGATGATGTTAAGAGTGGTGTTCCACAGGGGTAAGTGCTAGGGCTGCTTCTATTTTTAATATACATAAATGATTTGGATAGCAATATAAATAACAAGCTAGTTAAGTTTGCAGATGATGCCAAGAGAGGTGGATTGGCAAATAATCTGTAATCTGTTAAATCATTACAAAGAGACTTGTACAGCATACAGACAAGGGAAGATTTTTGGCAGAGGACATTTAATGTCAGTAAATGTAAAGTATGACACACAGAAAGTAAAAATGTTAGTTTTGAATACACAATGGGAGGCCAGAGAAACAAATGTACACCTTATGAGAAGGATTTAGGAGTTGCAGTTGACTCTAAGCTATCGATTTCCAGACAGTGTTCAGAAGACATTAAGGTGTTGTGATGTAAGATTTTGCATATAACTTGATAAATGTTTTGTATGTCTTTATTTATAATTTAGGCAAAGCAATGTAATTTAGTGTTACTTTGGTGAGAGGCATTCATGTTTGCCCCCCTAGTTTACGACTTTTCTTTATTTTAGAAGTATCTTTCTCTTACTGATCTAATGAAGAAGACCATCACACCATGAACTGAAGACAACACAATGAAGAGCACAGCTTCAGCCGTTTTGAACAGACATGTGGCTAAAAGCTGAGCACCAATGATGCCTTAACTAGAGACATTAAGTGCCACCTGAATTACACATCACCATTTTATCAGGTTGTATGGTTGCCAATATTCAAATGTACTTTGCATTTTGTTATTATTTATGAATATTATCAGTAATACATTATGTTATGTGTAACTTAACTCCTGATTGTCTTTTTTACTACATCTAATTGCCTGAGGTTATAGATATAGAAGGGAAGGTGGGGATAAATTATATAGAATAATACCTTATAAACAGTGGTAAGTCTGTGAGATTAGGCATTCTAAGGCTACATATTAATAATACAATAGGGGTAAGTAGAGCAATATATATTACTCTACCAAGATAAAACAGAAGGCTAACAGAATGTTAGGTTATATAGAATGGTGTGTGGAGTAAAAGTCGAAGGAGGTTCTGCTCAGCCTTTATAATGCACTGGTGAGGCCTCATCTGGAGTTCTGTGTGCAGTTTTGGTCTCCAGGCTACAAAAAGGACATAACAGCACTAGAAAAAGGTCCAGAGAAGAGCGACTAGGCTGATTCCAGGGCTACAGGGGTTGAATTATGAGGAAAGATTAAAAGAGCTAAGCCTATACAGTTTAAACAAAGGAAGATTAAGACAAGATTGAAGTGTTTAAAATTATGAAGGGAATAAGTACAGTGGATCAAGACTGTTATTTTAAAATGAGTTCATCACGAACACAAGGACACAGTTGGAAACTTGTTAAGGGTAAATTTCGCACAAACATTGGGAGGTTTTTCTTCACACAGACACATGAAATAAGCTACCATGTAGTGTGGTAGACAGTATGATGTTACAGGGGATCTTCAAAACTTGACCTGATGTTATTTTGGGTGAATTAACTGGATTGGACTGGTGAGCTTTGTTGGGCTGAATGGCCTGTTCTCATCTTGATTGTTTTAATGTTCTGAAGTACAACATATATAATGCAGGAAAGAGGAATAAGAAATGTGGGTGTTTTGGAACTCAAAAACAAAAGAGAAGCTAGTCTGTGAGATGTGTTGTGTTATATGTACCACGAAAGGATGGAAAAAGGAAAAAAAAGGGATGAGAAGGGACGTGTTAATGCTTCATACAGCGATGGCTCCATTAACCATTGGCTGTCACACAAAGGGATGAACTGTCCCGACATACCTCACAACTAAACGTCGCATAATGATATGTCTACTTTAGTTATTCTTTATTAGAAAAATGGAAACATTTAATAAAAATGAACAGTGTAAAAAAGAAAAATTTAAATTACGTTAATCATAAATTAATTATTGTATAAATTAAATAACTTACGATACTTTCACTTGAAGGCAAATATTAGAGATTTACATAGAAGACCACAACCATTTTGAAAGTATTGAAGTGGCCAAGGTGGACATTGTCAAGGATACAAAATTATCCAAAATGGCTTCCTAGCCTGAGGAAAGCAGAAAAAAATGACAATAATAATAGACTTTTGGACAAAACAGACTCTGGCCGACCTCTCTAGTCCATCCTATTTTCTTAGTGCCAAAGCAGAAAGCAAGTGAAATTAATGACAACTTATTGTTCTTTTCAACTAAAACATCAATCAAAGTGGAGAAAGAACACTCAACTGTTTTCAGACAACTGATCCACTAAGCCTGATTTTACTATTCAAAAAATGTGAATACTAAGCAAATCTATTCTTACCAGCCCTCCTTCTTTCGGCTCTAACATCTTATCCTTGTGCTACCGTGCTGGGAAGACCACCAGAGATATTTCAAGCAAAATGTCCAGCACAGAAAGGGTTAAGTGTTTTTTTTTTTTTTTTTTTTCCCCCTGAAGAGTGGGCACGGCTGCTGCTTGAGTGCTTTTGTCCAGAGTTAAGGGTGGCCCCTGACTCTGTGTACTAAAGAATTTGAGACAGGATCTCAAAAGAAAAATCAATTTGCTCGGGAAAAGTAAATAGCCAGAATTTTTAGCTCTCTGGCACAATGCAACTAATTACCTACAATTTTTAAGCTAAATGAGGCCACTTTCCAGAACATCGTGGGCCAGCAGTAAATTGGTGTTCCTCACCCCTTTCTGTCATTATGCATAATAAGAGAACTAATCACTCTCACCGTAGAGGTCACATCATTTGTTAGTCAAAAAAGGAAAAGAAAAGCTGAGAAAAATGAAGCAGAACTGTAAAAATTGAAATTATTTTTTCCTTCAGAGAAAGTAAATCTCTTCATCAAAGTAAGAAAAAATGACAAGAAGACTTTCAGTTGCACCACCACTCTCAGGTTGGTGGTCTTTGTCCCCTTGGCACCTTGTTATTGTAATTTGAGATACACTTTACCATGTGATGACCCACTATCTCACTATGTTTCACTCACCTTTAGGCTCTTTGGATGCCTCCTAATCGCACATGTGTGACATGACCCCCCCCCCCCCTCAGCCCAGATCCATCAGGTCAGGCGATCTGCGACGAGAGGTCGTGGACACGAGAGAGAGCATCCGCGTTGGCCTGCAAAGAACCTTTACGATAAATGACACTAAAACGATAAGGTTGAAGATCCAGGAACCACCTAGTGACGCATGGGTTAGACTCCCGATGAAGGGACATCCACTGTAAAGTGGCGTGATCCGTCACCAGAGTAAACTCACGCCCCAATAGGTAGTACCTTAAAGACGTGATAGCTCATTTGATCGCCAAGGCCTCTCACTTCACCGCAGCATACTTGGTCTCACGCTCCAGCAGCTTCCGGCTAAGGTACATAATGGGGTGTTCAGCACTGTTGACGCACTGGCTCAGCACGGCACCCAATCCTGTGGCCAATGTGTCAGTCTGGGGAATGAAAGGAACAGAAAAATCAGGGGATTTCAACACAGGTGCTGACGTAAGGGCCAACTTTAGGTCACAGAATGCTTTATCAACCGAATCATCCCATACCACTTTTAAAGGTGCTCATTTCTTTGTTAAATTCGATAAGGGCGAAGCAATTTCAGAGAAATGCGGCACAAAAGGGCGATAGTAGCCCGCCAACCCTAAAAATGCCTGTACCTGCCTCTTATTTATCGGACGGGGCCAATTCATGACGGCATCAACTTTATTACATTGTGGTTTAACAGCACCCCCACCTACTAGGTAGCCTAAATATTTGGCTTCTCTCAATCCGAAGAAATATTTCCTCGAATTAATACAAAGCCCTGCTGACGCTACTGTGGAGAGTACCACTTTAACCTGCCATACATGGTCATTCCAGGTTCTAGAACAAATGACTACGTCATCCAAGTAGGCGGCACTATAGGAATTATGGGGCCGTAGCAGTGTGTCTACCAGACGTTGAAAAGTAGCTGGCACCCCGTGCAAACCAAAAGGAAGGACCCTGTATTGCCAATGTCCACTGGGTGTACTAAAAGCATTTTTTTCTTTAGTGGAGTCCATTAAGGGAACTTGCCAATACCCTTTAGTCATGTCAAGAGTAGTTAGGAATCGAGCATTTCCCAACTAATCAAGTAAATCATCCACTCGCGGCATGGGATACGCATCGAATTTAGAGACCTGATTAAGTCGCCGGAAGTCGTTGCAAAACCTACACAACCCATCAGGTTTAGAAACTAAGACAATTGGACTAGACCAAGGGCTATAGCTTTCTTCAATAACCCCTAGTTCCAGCATTCGTCTAATTTCCAACTCTACTTCAGCTTTCTTTGCCTCCGGGAGTCTGTAAGGTCTCTCTCTGAAAATTACCCCGGTTCAGTAATAATGTCATGTACAATCAACACAGTACGTCCAGGTAGTTCCTCCACAACTTTGGGGACAGACAAGATAGCCCGTTCGAGATCTAGTCTTTGTTCAGGAGTCAAATCTGGAACAAAATTAAGGTGGGCACAGGACATGAAAAGAAAACTAGGCTGCCCGGAGGAGGGATCAAGTTCCCTGTCCTTCCACGGTTTCAGCAAATTAATATGATATATTCGTTCACTCGGTCGACGATTAGGTTGTTTAACCAAATAATCCACGAGTCCTTTTCTCTCCTTTATTTCCTAAGGGCCTTGCCAATGCGAAGAATGGGAAGTTGGGATGAGCACCATTACACGATCACCTGGGACAAACTCCCGAATGCTGGTGTTTCTATTATAATAACGGGACTGCGCTGCTTATGCTTTTTCCAAATTATCTTTTAGAATGGGTCTAATTTTCTCTAGTCTATCGCGTAATTGCGCGATATATTCAAGAATATTTGAAGTAGGGAGGACCTCCTCTTCCCATCCTTCTTTAAACATATCCAAAAGCCCTCTGGGTTGTCTTCCATACAATAATTCAAAAGGAGAGAAACCTGTAGAGGTCTGAGGGACTTCCCGGTAAGCAAACAAAACGAAAGGAAGCAACTGATCCCAGTTTCTTCCATCCTCGTTAACTACTTTGCGTAACATCTGTTTCAAAGTTTGATTAAAACGTTCTACCAACCCGTCAGTTTGGGGATGATAGACAGACGTTTTCAGATGTTTTATACGGAGTAATTTGGCTATCTCCCTGAACATCCCCGAAGTGAAAGGAGTCCCTTGGTCAGTTAAAACCTCTTTGGGGATCCCAACACGAGCGAATATCCCTACTAATTCCCGTGTGATATTTTTGGTATTAGCTGAGCGCATTGGAACAGCTTCTGGAAATCGAGTGGCATAATCAACTAACACTAATATATATTTAAATCCTTTTAACAATCCTTCAGGTAGGGAGCCAGTTGGTACGCCAACTCCGACCTCGGCCCGGCGTTCCGCTTAGCGGTATGCTCAAAGATCAAAAAATAAGTTTCGATGTCGTCTGACTCTGTCAGAGTCATTAGTGCAATGGGCTGTGACCGAGTGACCTCCGTCCGTACACCTGCAGCAGCACGAGCCTTTGCTTCTGCTAGTTGGGTCCTTGTCTCTCCCATCTGTATTTTCAGGGTTTGTAGATCGCCCATGATGGTATGCAAAACGGTATTCAGGTCCTGTTCCTCAGACATGTTTGATACAAATAGAAATAAATCCTGCCGGCTACGCCAATTGTGGTGATTCTTCTGAGTAAATAAATCTTCACACAAACAAAATAAAGTTTTGGGGACCGTCCCCGTATATTGTCGTGCAGACAATAATGAAAAGAAAACGATTCAGAGTCTTTGCAAGTACAATGAATGTTTTACTGATCACAAAATGGCGGCTTTATAGTAAGAATGAATCATATGACAGGAAATGGTTGGCAGGAAGTGACGTTGCAGCAGGAATTGTAAACAACATCATCATGATGGGCCGGAAGTGAGGTGATTTGTGGGAGCCGGAAGTGACGTCATGGCGGCCATTTTGGAAACCGGAAGTTGTGAGATTATTTCTCTTCAGGTTTTCTGCTGATGAAAAGAAATCTAGGTAAGTACCACGTGATGACCCGCTATCTTGTGATGTTTCAATCACCTTTAGGCTCTTTGGCTGCCTCCTAATCGCACATATGTGACAATATATAGTAAAAGAAGCAAATAGTGACTAATTTGAATTTATTATTTTATTATTTGAATTTCCCCTTAGGATTTATAAAGTATCTATCTATCTATCTATCTATCTATCTATCTATCTATCTATCTATCTATCTATCTATCTATCTACCTAACTCTGTACAATAGCAAAAATTCCCAAGGGAAAAATAAATTCTTACGTTACTTATGTTGGGTCATGCAAAACACATGCATGTTTTGTTAAAGAGATATTTCTAGAAAAAGTGTGCTCGTCATAAACAGCCAACAAGTCATTCACCCCCACCTGGGCATTCTTTAGTAGAGTCCTGGACCGTCCAATCTGATGAGAGAATCTTTCCATCTTGGGATTCCAATGCCCCTTGTATCTCAGATGGGGAGGTATAGCACCTTGGCATTAGAGCAGTGGCAACAAGTGCCACATCTAGATACCAAAAGGAGAACATAATAGAGTAGGGTTATTGAAGGTGACAAATGACTAACAAATAGAGATGCAGTATGTATAACTCATCAGCATCTCTAGTCGGGGTATGCTAAACTGAAGTAGTGAGCTTTAGCCTGGATTTAAAGGATTAAACTGAATGGGCACCTCTTATAGAACACTGCATTGCAGTAGTTAATCCAACTAGAAATAAATGCATGAATTGATTTCTCAGTATCCTACATATTTAGAAAACATTTTATTTTTTTCAACATGTTTAAGATGGAAATAACATGTTTTAGATAGTTTTGTAATGTGTGTTTTAAGTGACATGCTAGTGTCAAAGATTATGCCTAAATTGCGGACTGATCCAGTAAAGCTAATGGTGATTCCAACTGAGTTAAGCGAGACAGAATGTTGTTGTGGTCAGCATCATTCCCCCAATAACTAACATTTCTGTTTTTTCTGGATTCAGAGATGAGTAGTTCTCATTCTTCCACTGTTTTATCTCACTAACACAGCTAATTAAGGATACCATCAGATAAACATCGTTTAAACTAACTGAAATGTACATTTGGCTGTCTTCTACATATGAGTGAAAGTTAATGTTATGTTTTTCAAATGAAAGTTCCCAATGGAAGCATGCAAAGTGAAAACAGTAAAGGTCCCAATACTGAGCCCTGCAGGACACCATATTTAACTTCTGATTATATTGATGGTTTACTGTCAGCACATTTCTTTCCCTACCAATAACTATTTGATAAATAACAAATAGACCATGCAAGTGTGAGCCCAATGTAATTTTCCAGCCTGTATAGTAACATAGAATGGTCGATAGTATCAAATACTGAGCTTAAATCTAACAACATCATTACTGTGGAATTTCCTTCATGAGTCACAATACATCTGTGATCCTGGGAAATGTGAATTCACAACCAAATAAGATCGACGAATTGGCTGTGCTGGTGAAAAATGTAAGAACCTACAGAGAATGCAGCTTGCTGTGTTTTAGTGAAACGTGGCTAACAACTACCATCCCAGATGCTAACGTGGAGCTACCCGGGTTTAGCACAGTTAGAGCAGACAGAGATCCAAGTACCTGCGGGAAGAAGAAATGAGGAGGACTAACTCTCTATGTCAATACAAAGTGGTGCAACTCTGGACATATAAACGTTAAAATCTCCAATTGCTGCAGGGACATCGAACTGTTGGTTGTAAGTCTGCGTCCCTATTACTTGCCAAGAGAGTTTGGACACGTGATTGTTGTTATTGTTTACATCCCCCCTCAAGCGAACGTGGAGATAGCGAGTGACGTCATCCATTCCGCAGTTGCTAAGTTACAAACGCAGCACCCTGAGGCACTTGTGCTAATCTCTGGAGACTTTAACCATGTAACGCTGGATAAAACATTACCTGCCTTCTTCCAGTATGTGGACTGTAACACCTGGGGAAATAGGACTATCGACCTACTGTATGTAAACGTTAAAGACGCATACAGCGCCACCCCACTGCCTGTGCTTGTGAAAGCAGATAATAACCTGGTTCTGCTTCAGCCTCACTACAAACCAAGAGTGAGGGCGCTACCTACAACCGCACGATCATTCAGTAAGTGGTCTCCTGAGGCAGAGCAGGCTCTGAGAGACTGCTTTGGGACTACAGACTGGGATATACTGCTGGGGTCACTTAGTGAGAACATTGAAGAGACTGTTGACTGCACACCTGATTACATCAACTTCTGTATGGACATTGTAGTTCCAGTAAGAACAGTACGCTGCTATGCTAACAACAAGCCATGGATTACAAGTGACATCAAAGGCCTTTTGAACCAGAAGAAAAGGGCTTTTAAAGACGGTGATCAGCATGAGCTCAAGCGCGTGCAGAAGGAACTCCGAGTCCAGCTCAGGGCAGCAAAAGAGCAGTACAGGAGAAAGCTGGAGCAGAAGTTGCAGAATAACAGCATGAAGGAAGTGTGTGATAGGATGAAGATTATCACTGGCTGCAGCTTGAAGCGGGGTGCCACCATTGAGACAGACGTGGAGAGAGCAAACCAAATGAACAACTTCTTTAATAGGTTTGATCACCCTAACCCACTCTCACCTCGGAGTACTGCATCCTCCAACCATCCTTCCGTTGATACCAGCATAGGTGAGACATCCCCACCCACAATTACAGCATCCCAGGTAAGCAGAGAGCTGAAGAGACTTTGTGCCAGCAAAGCAGCGGCTCCAGATGGAGTATCGACACGACTGCTGATCATTAGAGGTGACTGTGTGCAGAGGGTACAGACCTATAAATACCTGGGAGTGCAGCTGGATGACAAATTGGACTGGACTGCCAATACTGATGCTCTGTGTAAGAAAGGTCAGAGCCGACTATACTTTCTTAGAAGGTTGGTGTCCTTCAACATCTGCAATAAGATGCTGCAGATGTTCTACCAGACGGTTGTGGCGAGTGCCCTCTTCTACGTGGTGGTGTGCTGGGGAGGCAGCATAAAGAAGGAGGACGTCTCACGCCTGGACAAACTTGTTAGGAAGGCAGGCTCTATTGTAGGGGTAAAGCTGGACAGTTTGACATCTGTAGCAGAGCGACGGGCACTAAGCAAACTCCTGTCAATCATGAAGAACCCACTGCATCCACTGAACAGTGTCATCTCCAGGCAGAGGAGTAGCTTCAGTGACAGACTTTTGTCACTGTCTTGCTCCACTGACAGACTGAGGTGATCGTTCCTCCCCCACACTATGCAACTCTTCAGTTCCACCCGGGGGAGTAAATGCTAACATTATTCAAAGTTATTGTCTGCCTTTACATGATTTTTTATTACTATTTAATTTAATATATATATCTTTTTTTGTATCAGTATACTGCTGCTGGATTATGTGAATTTCCCCTTGGGATTAATAAAGTATATATCTATCTATCTATCTATCTATCTTACAGGTCAGTGCAATTTCCGTACTATGAACGGTTGAAGTCACCATGAACTAATATTATGTGGTACACTTTTTAGCTCCATTCTCTATGAAAACATGAAGTTAAAAATTTTCTCAGTCATCACCACAAAATACAAGTGGCAGGTAACATTAAAAAAAATATCAATTTGGGAGGGGTATTCCTTTAATAAATAAAAATATATGTTTCAAGGCTAAAGACCTTCTGAAACTGTAATAAATATAAACGTATCATTAATTATTGATACTCATAATATAAGGATAGTCTTGTGTTGTTTTCTTCATTCTTCTTGGGATCACAGGTAGCTAGAGTGCACTTTGGCCAGGTAGCAGTGGACACCACCAAATACCAGAAAACAGAAGAAACATAAAAGAAATTAAGAAAATTTCAAATTAAAGAGGTGATTTTTAGTAGCTTTTTGGAGTTTTCAACTGTACTATGCCACCACCCCCTGATCAAAGTCCTCTGCAACCATTTGTGATGTCTGAATGAAAGTAGACACCCCAACTTGTCACAAGACCCACTGTGTCAAACCCTTTAAGATGAGGCCTAAAAAAAAATTTAAAAAATGATTTATGAACATATATTTTAAAATGTTATTTGTTTTTCTTTACATGTAACTACTTCTTTGACATCTTGTAAAGCAGTTTGAGCTACATCCTTTGTATAAAAATGTGCTATATAAATTAGTGTTGTTGTTGTTGTACTGGTCTGGCATATTTCTAATGGTAAAGTATTCCAGATTTTTGGTGCTTAAAAACAAAAAGTGGCCTCACCAGTTTTTTTTGCTTCACTCTTAGAATATTGAGCTTCTGGACACAACCATGTCTACTTTACTGAGGCCTGTTATTTTGCTTATCATTGAGTGTCAGTAGTTGTATAGCATCAGGAAAAGTAAATCTGTTCTATCAGTAAAGGGTGGGTTTGGTTACAAACTGCAGTGGGTACGGGTGGTGCTGGGTGGTAACTGTGGCAGGCACTGGTGGTGTTTGGAGTAACTGCAGCAATTACAGGCCAGTTTGGGTTTGATTCTTAGTCCCAGTGCAAAACCCAATGGAGGATCACATATAAGACACACATTTCAATATATAAGAAGGTGCAGATTGTTCAGACACATATTGTGGTCTATTTTAAAATCAGCCCAGACAAACCAGCAGCCATTAGTTTTGGTGGACCATATGTCTCTAACCCTGAGCAAGTCATTTAACCGCCCTGAGATGACTCTCTTGTCACATTCAGACTGTTCATTACGTAGACCTAAACAGAGTGCTGCAAAGCCCAGCTATAGCCCTCGCATTTTTACACTCACCAGCCTGGTACTGTTATGATTTAAATTTTGTTATTAAGTTTTTAAGACTCCTTGTGCATTGTTATGCTTGATCTTGGGTTTTCTGAGCCAGAGAATTTAAATCAGGTGTTGTTTTTGGATTCTGCTAATATTTTAAGAATTGCATTACTTTTGTGGTCTTGTTTATCCACCATTTTGAATTCTTAACAGTCATCGCCATTTTTCTAACCTGTTGTTAGGTCTGTGTCCCACATTGTCAGGGATATAACTCTAGAAATCATTATCTGTTGGTGATCGGCTCAATGGGTTACAAGTTTGGCTGCTGGTGACCTTTCTTATCCAATCTATAGATTCAAAACCTCTGCCAAAACTCTGGTTAAAATACTTTCTCGTTTATGACTTTTTGATACAGACCTATTACTTTGGCTTTTTGAATTTGTCTTACATTCTGGTTTTGTTTTGATCTCTGGTGCCGACCCTTTTCAGCCTGATCATGCCTCCTCAGGTCTCTCAACCTTTGTTAGCTCACTGGCATACCATTAGCTCAGACCACTGTGAATGACTCCAAGATGCATTGCACCTTTCCAGGTTATGCAGGAGATGCAAAGGGGAATTAAGACACTAAAGAAACAAATATTGAAATTACAAACATCCTCGGAGCAGCTGGCAGCAGATGTAAATATTCTTACGGCTGCCCTTAATGCTTTATCTAGTAAAACACTAACAGAAAGTTTATAGCCATTCAAAAGAACCTTTAATTCCTCATCCCACTTGTTATTCGGGGCATCTTGATTTTGCCACACCATCACTCACTGTCAGAATTGGAATTTTCCATGAAGAGAAAATCAATTTTTTTTGTCAAACAGTCTCCTCTGACACAAGTTATTTGAGGTTCCCTCTGGCTACAAAAGCACAAGCCCACCATTTATTGGAAGGATAAAGAAAAAGCTTATTGAAGTCAGTATTGTTTAGAAAACTGCATAAACCTGTTTCCAAGACCGATTATTTTTCCCCTAGAGTAATCTGAATGTCTAGATGTTTTTAGCAAGCAGCAAACTCAAGTTTTACATCCTAAGAGGGGATGATTGTATTATAAAATGTCATTCTGGGGTCTCTGTCTCCTAAAGAAAGCATTTGTGCATTGCCGTGTCCAGAATAGGAAGTTATGGAACAATATATATCACAAAACATCCAAAATGATGTAATAACCCAGTCCATTAGTCCAACTGGAGCGGGCTTTTTCATTATTGAGAAAAATGATGGTGAGTTACACCCATGTATTGGTTATAGAGAGCTAAATAAAATAACAATAAAACACTTTATCCTTTGCCACTCATCTCTGCAATTCTTCATCAGGTCACGGGATCATCTCATATCAGAAGCACAAACAGTTTTATTTGCATTCTTAAAGTAGATGAATAGAAGACTATTTCAGCACTACGGGACAGAGTGAATACAGGGTAATGCCCTTTGAACTGGCTAAGGCCCCAGCAGTATTTCAGTCCTTCATGAACGATATACTTTATAACCTTTTTGGAAATCTGTGCATTAGTCTATATTAGTGACATTTTGATTTTTTTCTAAGGAATTTCAAATATACATAAATCAAGGAAAAGAAACACTCTTTAGCCTTTGACAGAATAGTTTATTCATAAAATTAAAGAAGTGTGAATTTCACCAAGAGAAAGTCTTGTTCTGGGGCTATGAGATATCAAGAACAGGCCCTGCTATGGACGATACTAAAATCAAAGCTACTCTAAATGTATGTCTATGTAAAACAAGTTATGTAATAATAATTCTTTCCATTTATATAGCACTTTTCTCACTACTCAAAGCACTTGCTCAAGGGCCCAACAGAGTAGAGTCCCTATTGGCATTTACAGGATTTGAACCGGCAACCTTCCAATTGCCAGTGCACATCCCTAGCCTCAGAGCCACCACTCCACCTGTAGTGTAATGCTGGTCTTAGGCATTTACCTAGTTTGCCGTAAAGTAACTGCTGTCTAAAAATATCGACTTTATATTTCACCTTTTATAGAAAAAAAACATCCTACAGCACTTTACAAGTGCAGAGATACAGTATACTGTACATTTAGTAACTTCCTTACAATGCATGATATCTGCAGTGGCTCTGGGCCTTTAACCAGTGATGAGCAACATACAAATCAAACTGAATATTATATAAACATTTATGCATGTTTCTTTCTAATTGGTGCACACTTTCCTAAACTCAATGAGTATTGAGAAACCAGAGGGAGCACCAGCACCACCAGTAGGCACAAGTCTTTGAAACACACACATTTTATTTAGCTGTGGGAAACGCTTCCTATTGTTTCCCACCTTCACAGCACAGTCAGAGTACCAAGCACAGTCAATATGAGAAGTACCCAACAATGTCTTCTCTTCTTTCTTGCCCTTAAGCCACCACTCCTTCTCTTGCAAGCATTGTCCTCTCTGGCTCCAGGAATGAAGGCAGGCAGCTTCTTTAATGTGATCCCTGGAAGTACTTCTGGTGTCCTGAAGGCTTGGCTTGGGAGCACTTTTGAGTAAGGCTGGAGCCCCAATAACTAGGGTTCCCCAGTCCCCGCAGCACCTCCTGGTGGATCCCATGGTACCCAATAGGCATCTCAGACCTCCAACTCCCATGAAGCCCTGTGGAAAACTGTGCCACTGCTGCAACCCAGCAGGACTGCCATCTAGAGGCCTGAGAGAAGTACTGTCCTATACATATTCTGACAAGTTCACAGACATACTGACCAGGTAAGTGCCACGGCCATTCGCCACACTATTGAACAGGTGACCATTTGCTTTTGAAGCTCTTCAGCTCACATAGCCTGTCTAAAGTAACTGTGCCATGAGATTTGTATCCAGATCGATCTACCAGCACTTTTTAACTATTCTTGTACTTCTTGATCTCAGCTCTGCATTTGACAGCATATCCCACCACATACTTTTGAAACATCTAGCTAGTTTTGGAGTTTGTGGGCCTGTCCATCAAGGACGATAGGCAGTTTGTTCAAGTGAAGGACTTTATGTCAGAGAATGCAGTAGTTACAAGGGGAATTCCACAGGGGTATGTTTTGTGGCCGCTTCTCATTCTCTTCTACATTTTCCCAATAGGCAATATCTGTCGACATCATGGCATCCAGTTTCACTGTTATGATCACAACACACAGCTTTATTCATTCACTAAAGCTACCTCTGTTTTCCCTCTAAATATTCTCACTGCATGTCTTCGAGACATAAAGTCCCGGATGACTCATAATTTCCTCCAAATTAAATAGCAATAAAACAGAGGTGCTCCTCATTGGTTCAGGGTGTGGTGTGTAGGTTTACATTTCATTTACATATCCAAGGCAGCTTACAACATTCATAACGCAATTGGTTAGTTTGGAAAAACTGTTAACAAGTATAAATTTACAACAAATTTATATTTGCTTATTTGGCTGATCCCTTTATCCCCTTTATCCATCTCAAAGCCTCAAGGTTTGAAGTCCAAAGCCTTAACCTGTACACTTGTCTGCTGGTGGTATGGTATAGTGGTTAAAGCTTTGGACTTCAAAACGTGAGGTTTTGAGTTCAAATCCCACTACTGACACCATGCAACCATGAGCAAGTCACTTGACCTACCTGTGCTCCAATTGGAAAGCCAAAAAAAAATGTAACCAATTGCATTATGAATCACTCACTTGACCTGCTTCTGCTCCAATTGGAACACCAAATGAAAAGTAACCAATTGTATCATAAATAAGTTGCCTTGGATAAAGGGGACAGCCAAATAAGCAAATATAAATTGGTTGTAAATTTATACTTGTTAACAGTTTTTCCATTTTAATTAACAACACTATCACAAATATCTCTTCTCAGGTTAAGAGCCCAGGCATCATTCTAGATAGTACCCGTTCTTTTTACTTCCACATAAATAATGTTTCTCGGACTGCCATCTTTTCATTTTTCAGCTCTGAAAATTTCTGGACTTCATCCTGCTCCTACACAATACAGTAGTGAAGTACTGGTTAATGCCTTACGTCACTTTGTGTATAGATCACTACAAAGGCATTCTATCTGGCATCTCCAAAAACCTTGTCCTTCACTTACAACTCATACAAAACTCTGCTGCTTGGATAATTACCTGTTCTGGGCCAGGGACGTACTTAGGCATACGCAAACTATGCATTCCGCATAAGGCTCCAACCATGAGGGAGGCCCCGACTTACAATTTTTTTTTTTTTTTTGTTGTCGGGCTGTGGGCCTGGGGCCCCTTATCATGCCCCTGGCACTGCAGCCGTCTGTGCTAGTCTCTCATGTCATGTGTCACGATACCCCCACATCCTAAATTTTATCGTTCTGAGTTGAATTCGGAGGGGAAGGGTAGGAGCAGGGGGCAGCAGGCAGGGAATCGGGGGCGTAGCCGTGGGACTGGGAATGTATAAATAGCGATCGCTCAGTTGGGAATGTGCTTAGTCTTATTAACAACTAGCAAAATACCCACGCTTTGCAGCGGAGAAGTAGTGTGTTAAAGAAGTTATGAAAAAGAAAAGGAAACATTTTAAAAATAACTTAACATGATTGTCAATGTAATTGTTTTGTGACTGTTATGAGTGTTGCTGTCATCAAGGATTTGATTATCATTATTTGTTTCAATCAGGTTCGTATTTGGAGGATGTGTTGTGTTCAAGTTACATTCCGTGTTTGTCTAGTCTATCCCTGACCATCTCATCTTCGTTGTCAATCGTTGTAAAGATAACAGGTTTCATTCATTGAAGTGATCACTACCCAAATCGGTACTCGTGAATCTAAGATGTTCAACAGGCATTCCCAGTATTAAGTTGTGGATTTGCCTGCGAATATTTAGCGACAGCATGTCTATGAACATAAAAAAGTTTCTCTCGCACTTTTGCTGAGTTTGTGCCAAACACTATTCTATCCCTGACCATCTCATCTTCGTTTGCATAAGCACAATCCTTCACCAGCAATTTTAACTCCATTACAAAGTGATCAAAAGTCTCGTTTATACCCTGCGTCCTCTCAGTAAACATGTATCTCGCGAATATCGTATTCGTCTTAGGCATGACAAACGCCAGCGGTAGCGTGTATATGAACTTATTTAAAATTAGGCTTTACACCTTGCTTTCCTATTCGTTTGCATAAGCACAGTCCTTCACCAGCAATTTTAACTCTGTTACAAAGTGATCAAAAGTCTCGTTTATACCCTGCGTCTTCTCATTAAACTTGTATCTTGTGAATATTGTATTCGTCATAGGCAAGACAAACGCCAGCAGCAGTGTGTCTATGAACTTAATTTAAACTTAAGGTTTACACCATGCTTTGTTTCCGCAGTAGCTGCACTTATGAATATGCTTGTATGCGTCACTCGCTTCATATTCTTTTGCTGCCTTCTCAATTGTGTAATGCATTTTTTGTTCAGCGCTCTTTGGAGCTCTTGCTTTTTGTGTGCGTATTGCGTTCACAGTCAGTTCATGTGAGCCGCTTGGAGTACATGCATCGAAGGTTCTCAGCTGTGCTTGTGCTATCTCGTGTGATCTTGCGATGTCCACGGCTTTATTTAATTTTAGCTAAGACCCGGCACTTAAAAGTTTCTCTCGCACTTTCGCTGAGTTTGTGCCAAACGCTAGTCTATCCCTGACCATCTAATCTTCGTTTGCATAAGCACAGTCCTTCACCCGCGAATATTTAGCGGCAGCGTGTCTGTTGGATTGCTACTGACGGACGGCCTTATATGGGCAGGCACTCAATTACGTGGGAGGCGTGATGAAGAGGGACGCAACTCCGCCTCACACGGCGACCGAGCTACAGGCTATGGCCGTATATATGTACGTAAGTAGGTTCCAGTTATGACCGTTACGCGTATAATTTCAAAACGAAACCTGCTTAACTTTTGTAAGTAAGCTGTAAGGAATTAGCCTGCCAAATTTCAGCCTTCTACCTACACGGGAAGTTGGAGAATTAGTGATGAGTCAGTGAGTCAGTCAGTGAGTCAATGAGTAATTCAGTCAGTGAGGGCTTTGCCTTTTATTAGTATAGATGGTAATTTATTATCCAAATTGCAATCTTCACCTAAATCCCTAATAATATTGTCATGCCGTCGTAACTTTGCCAAATGCACTATAGCAAACGTTAAATTTTAGAGATTTGTTTCAGATTCATTCAGACAGATCCCCATAAAATAATGAAATATCCCTATATTACCGGCCTTTACCAGATCCAGAACAAAATCAGTATTTTACCACTCTGCACACACACAAGCGTATATGTAGGCCTACTGGTCATCTAAGGCCTTTTCCAGACGTTTTATTACAACACCTCCACCCCATCCGGAGCCCCCACCCCCCATCCAGGGCCTGCACATCCGGGGCCTGCACATTTCTGAACCACGTAGGGCCCCCAGATTGCTAAGAATGGCCCTTTCTGAGTCCACTGAACATATTATGCCTGTTCTCTCTCAACTTCACTGGCTCCCTGTCTACTACTGAATACAATTTATAAACTGCTCTTAACATTTAAAGCTCTCCCCAGTCCTGCTCTTCCCTGCCTCAATGATCTCCTACAGACTTACACTTCTTCTCGTTCCATCAGATCCTCATCTGCTGCTCTACTTGTTGTACCACACATCAAACTCTTTCTCTCATACTGCCCCTCAACTCTGGAATTGCCTTCCCGCTCATATCCATCAACTGGACTCAATAACACAATTCAAAATCTCAAAACATAGCTTTTAAACTGGCATATCAACATTGATTTTCCCACTGTTATAGCCTGTTATCTTTTATGTTTCTTGTTTTATTTCTATTACTGTTGTTTAATTTATTTGTAAAGTGACCTTTAGTGCTAAGGAAGGCACTTATTAAATAAAATGCTTTATTGTTATTATTACCTAGTCACTGGCATTAGTGGAAAGATGGCATAAGAGAGACACAGCACTACTGACACAAGAGATATGCGTCTCTCATAATTGTAATGAATAGTACTCACTACACCTTGTAAAACAGATGTGAGAATTAAAATAGTTAAGAAGTACACCCATCATGACACAGGACCCTAATTTCATGTTCAGCCGCACTCTTTCTAAGAGAGCACTGCTGACCACAAGGAAACCCAACACTCCTAATTACCCTGCATTAATTGTTGCTTAATATGCCACAGTCCTAAAGGTCAGGAAACAGAAACACATCCAGATCAATAGAAGAAGCGGCCCTTTATACTGATTTTATATTGAGACACAGCGTTTCTAATTGATACTGACACATCCCCTTGTGACCACTACAAGAGACACACCGCACTGCACATTTTATAGAAACATAACAATCACAATCATGAAAAAAATACAAGACTCCGGATCAGCAAAGTACACAGCACTCCTCCTTTCATGTTCACTAAGAGGCAGCACTGCTGATTTCCTACTAAAGCCACTCGATCTCAAATAGAAGCAGCACCGCTGATCACTGACAAAGATGAATCACAGCTCAGCTCTTAGAGAAACATATCATTGGAGCTCATTTTTTTAAAGATATTTTTCTTTCATACTCTTCTGAAATGATATGCTATCCCCATAGTGCACCTTGTGATGATGCAGAAGTGTTGTGAAAGCTTTTACAAATTAACTACAGATTCCAGCTCTTGCTGGCCATAGCAGCCAATTTAGATGGACTCTTGATATGCGTGCCACACTCGTTCAACACTTGTTAGAATGACCCCGTGCTTGCATCTGTGTAAATCCATCCATGCACCCTGACCTTCTTAAAAGTGAACTGAGTTGGTGGGTCTTTATAAAATGGAGTACACAACAATCCCTGCATGGAAAAGTTTAATATCCACTCATTATACGAAAGAACACAAAATAATTTCTTCATGGTTGACCCCATAGGAATATTTTACTACTCAAAGGTTGACCTCTGATGGCTCCTGAGACTTTAAAGAGATTCTCATTTATGTTTCATTTTAGAATCAACTTTGGCACAGATGTTTCTCCTAAAATTTCTTAGGGGAAACAGCTTAAGACAAAAAGGACACAAAAGATGCAATTGAGGTTAAAGGGCTCAAAATGGAAAATTTGGTTTGAAAAGTGTGGTATTTTTTTGTGAGGTCTCATGCTAGTTTTGTTTTAATCTTTTTCAAGACTTCATAGTTTTTACTTATTATTGGATTGATAAATTTATAGTTGACTTAGACTTGACTTCCAACATTTGAGCTACCGTTGGTTACATTTCTTTTGTTTTTCCAACTGGAGCACAGGCCAGTGAAATGACTTTCTTGTGGTCATATGGTGTCAGTAGTGGGATTTGAACTCCCATCCTCAGGATCTGATGTCTAAACTATTAACCACTAAGCCCCACTACCTGTCTTTCCTTTCCTGAACTTTGTATGATTTAATTGTAGCACAGCAATATACTGTACATTAGAGCAGATAATAGTTTTATTCAGAAGCTACAGTGTTGTGGTGTGAAATTTTGCATGTAAGTTGATAAATATTTTGTATGTCTTTATTTGTATGGTTAAGTACCCATACCCCCTTTTAGGACTAAGTCTCTTTGTAATTTTACGACATGGTTGGGGGAAGTGTCTCACATGTGGGTGGACTTGACAAAGGCTGTTCATTCACAATCATCATGCAACCTGACAGAGTTTGAGCAATTCAGCAAAGAAGTATGAGGAAAAATGTCAGCGTGTAAATGTGCAAAGCTGATAGAGACCTCAACACACAGACTCTGGGCTGTCATGGCTGACATACTGACTTGACTTGAGGGGGAATACTAGTGCAATCAGTTATGTTGTGTTTTATATTTGTAATTAATTTAGACCACTTTGCAGGAATATGTTTTCACTTTGACATTAGATATTTTTATTGGTTATTCTTAAAAAAAAAAAAGCCAAATTAAATCAAATGTAATTCAATGTTGTATAACAATCAGGTGTAAGACATGCGCCAGACCTGGACTGAGTGACATATCTATACAATCACCTACAATGGGCCGGTTTACAGTACTATCTACAACTAACTCATGGTTATTTGGGATGTGGGAGGAAGACCAGAATACTCAGAGAATAACCCAGAGAGACACACAGAGAACACGGACACTCCAGCAGGGTGGGATTTGAACTGAAAGCAGCAGCCCCACTAATTTCTGTTTGATTAATTGATTGATTAGTTAAGTGTTTGAGAGAACAGCAACACCTCAATCACTCAAAGAAGCAATGTTAACTTCATTCATTCATTCATTCAAAGAAGCAGCACTGCTAATTTCTTATTGATTATTTGATTAACTGATTGATTAATTGATTGAGAGAACAGCAACATCCCTAGTCACTTAAAGCAGCACTATTAGTTTCTTGATCAATTCATTCATTCATTCAAAGAAGCCACACTGCTAAATTCTTGATTGATTGACTGATTGATTGATTGATTGATTGATTGCTAGGCTGAAATCAATATCAGCACCACTAATTTTGGAATAATTTACTTAAATGAAAGCAATAAGAGCAGAAACACACCTAATAACTCATAGCAGGACTTCTAACTTCTTGATCAATTAATTCATTATTTAATTCATTCATCGGTTTGTACATTCATTTGTTCATTAATTCATTCAAAGAAGCAGCACTGCTAATTTCTATTTGATAGAGATAACAGTAACACTCCTAAATCACTCAAAGGAGCACAGCTTATTTCTTGATCAACTTATTCATTCATTCATTTATTCATTGATTAGTTTGTTCATTTGTTCTATAACTCATTCAAAGAAGCAGCACAACTAACTTCTGATTAACATCAACACCCCTAATCACTCAAAGCACTGTTAACGTCATTCATTAATTCACTCTTTCAAAGAAGCCACACTGCTAATTTCTGATTGATTCATTGATTGATTGATTGGTTAATTGACTAAACTGACATAAACGCAGAGCTCCTAGTTGCCAATAAATAGTTCAAATCATTTAAAGAAGCAGCAGTAGTAAATTTGGTTTGATTGATTGAAAGAAAAGCAAGAAGAACAGCAAGACCTCTAATCACTCAAAACAGCCCTGCTGAGTTTTTGATCAATTCATTCATTCATTCATTCATTCATTCATTCATTCATTCATTCATTTATTTGTTCCTTCAGTCAAAGAAGGAGCACGGCTAATTTCTGATTGATTGATTGAGAGAACAGCAACACCCACAATCACTCAAAGCAGCACTGCTAACGTGTTGATCAATTTATTCATTTATTCATTCATTTAAAGAAGCAGCACTGCTAATTTCTGATTGTTTGAATGAAATAGATGCAGCACTCCTAATTGCTAGAAAAGTCAGCAATCCAGATCACTCAATAAAGCAGCACTGCTAATTTTGGTTTGATTAACTAAAAGAAAAGTATGGAGAACAGCAACACCCCTAATCCCTCAAAGCGGCACTGCTAACTTCTGATTGATTAATTGATTAAGTGATCAATTCATTTATTCATCCTTTTAAAGAATCAACACTGCTATTTTCTGAATGATTGATTGATTTATTGGCTGGTTGATGGTTTGACTGAGCGATCAGTTGAAATAAATGCATCCCTCCTAATTGCCAATAAACTCAGCACTTCAAATCTCTCAAATATTGATTGATTGAAAGAAAAGCAACAGTTCTAATTACTCAAAGAAGCAGCACTGCTAATGTCTATGCAACAATCCTAATTGCCAAGAAAACATAACATCCCCAATCTCTCAATGAAGTCACACTGCAAATTCCTTATAAATTGATTGTTTGATTAATTAATTGAAATAAATGCAACACACCTAATGACTCAAAGAAGCAGCAATGCTAACATCCTGAAGATACAGCACTCCTAGCACTAAGAGCAGTGCTGCACTACACATCCCTAAAAATAAAAGTAACAGTCCTAATCCCCGGGATGCTTTAACACTCTGATCTCAAACAGACCACACTCATCATTTCTCTAGTGGATCTCCAGTAATACACACACTTTTGATCATTAACAGATGTTGCACCACTGCAATAATTCAACACCTGTAATTGCCAGAACTGCATCCCTCTAATCACTCAAGGAAACATCTCTTCTAATTTCAGTTAGACATAGCACTCCCAGTGCCTAACAAAGATACAGCACTACTTACTGCTGCTTAAATATAACAATCTAATCGCTAAAAAAACTCAAGCTTTCTGAGTACTAAGAAAAACTACACCTCAATCAGGACACAATGATGTCTAACAGAAGGAGCCCTGCTAATCACTACCAGAGACTTTGCACTTCTCAAAGCTACATGACAGTCCGATTGTGAAGTGACGTCTCTCTCCTGTTCATGGACGGCGAGGCCTGTCTGTTACATGTCTTCCAGTGGTGCCTGTCTGCTTTGTCTGTACATTCAACTCACACTCTGCACATGTACCACCCTTTCATCACTCATTACATCATTAGCTCACCCCACATCTGGTGTGTGTTTCTAATAACACATCAGGGGATCCTTTCAGCATTCATCAGGAAGGCCATGCTCCAGGAACAAAAAACATTGATACAGCCATGGCTGACATGAATCCTTCAGCACTGAGCCTCCTGGCCACTTGTGGACCTTGGAGAGGATCAGCGGGGCACCTATCTCTTCAGTAAGAGGGTGATGAGAAATTGAACCCATTCATTGGAAGCAAGAAACATATACACACTCGCAGACATCTGCCTAACTGTGTCCAAGAGGACTTCAAATTCTAACTGTTTGACCAGTAATTCAGCACTGGAGAAATGTGAGGCACAACTCCAAAAGTATAGACTTTAACAGAAAAAAATGTCTATTTACATATAATGTGATGTGTTCCGGGTGGCACGGAGGCGCAGTGGTAGCGCTGCTGCCACGCAGTTAGGAGACCCGGGTTCGCTTCCCGGGTCCTCTCTGTGTGGAGTTTGCATGTTCTCCCCGTGTTTGTGTGGGTTTCCTCCGGGTGCTCCGGTTTCTTCCCACAGTCCAAAGACATGCAGGTTAGGTGGATTGGTGATTCTAAATTGGTGTGGGTGTGTTTGTGTGTGTCCTGCGGTGGGTTGGCACCCTGCCCGGGATTGGTTCCTGCCTTGTGCCCTGTGTTGGCTGGGATTGGCTCCAGCAGACCCCCGTGACCCTGTGTTTGGATTGAGCGGGTTGGATAATGGATGGATGGGTGATGTGTTCTCCATGCTTTAATGCTTGTCACTTAATTTTCACATCATCTTCATTTTCTTTCTGCTGTTCTTGTTGAGGGTGTTGGTAACAGCACAATGAGACGAATAGCTGGGGAGTACTCAGTTGCCTCCAGACCAGTAGAGAGATACACTCTCACCAATGTCTCCTGAAAGGTGAAGGCTTTTACACTTGCCATGAGAGAAATCCAAGGAGCATCCTAACTGCAAGGCCTAAATGTCCTGAATGACTCTTCTTCCTCTAAAGAAGCAGCAGTTCTACTCCAAGGTCCTCCCATATTGTTGTGCTCTTCAACTTGCCATGTGGAGTGAGCATAGCAACCCTTTGAACTAAGCATATCTTAGCTTCTTGAGCTCACAGTCTCATTTTTTTAGTTACAGCTTGTGACCATAGGTCAGGTTAGGGTTTTGATAGTTCAGTAAATCAACTGCTTTGCCTGTATAGTGAGTTCCTACTTAACAACCATATTCAGGTATAACCAATATACCAATTTACTGATCAGCATAATCTCTTCTGCCACTCATCAAAAAAACCCTGAGCTACTTCATCTCCTCCATTTGAGGTGGCTGCTCACCCCTGTCCTGAAAAGGTCTGTTACCTCAGTTTCAAAGGTGTTGATCTCAAACTACATCACACTTAACTGGAAACTGGTCCAGTGTTTACTGGATCTCACAGTCTGATGAGAACAAGAGGAGAACATCACTTGCAAAGAGCCATGATGCAATCCTTGAGTTCCCAAACTGGCTCTCCAAACTTGTTCTGTTCCTTGATATTCTGTCCACAAAAATTCAAAACTCATTTAACATCTACATGGAATAAACCTAACTTAATACCAACTATTCAAATGCAACTCCCACTCCACAAATGTGGAAGCTGAATGTCATGCAGCAGTGCCTCCAGAAAATCGTACAATTGAAGTACCTTCCCCAAAGTCCAATGGGGTATACAGAAACTTTTTTTGAACTACACAAAGATAATGTACACAGATAAACTGTCATGAACCCATATGTGAAGTTATACTTAACTATAAATGACATCACAACTCAGCTATTCTCAGTTTTTCAGGTGAAAACCCCTGGCAAAACTATTTAAGTTAAGGTTAAAACTTATTTAATTTATCTTATTTAATGATGCACTATCTTAATTTAAAACCATAAAATATAAATAAAAATTCAGAAGAAATGTATCTCTGATCAAGCAGTGAACTTTGTGAGCTGGAATGTCAAAGGTCTCACAAATTAAGAGGAAGAAAGTATTCTCTCACCTAACCGGTCTAAATGCCAAGACAGTATTTTTATGAGACTCACTTATTAAGCAAGGATAAGTTTCAGTTGCAAAGAGATTGGACTGGCCAAATATTTCACTCCAACTTTATAATGAAAACTAGAGGTGTGGGAATCTTAATACATAGGATGATATGTGATTGTGATGAGTAATTTATTTAGTTGTAAAGTGATTTTGATAAATATCTATGCACCAAATGAGATATCAACCAAAACGTATTTGCATCCATTCCTAATGTGAACACTCATAAAATTATAATGGCCTGAGACTTTAACTGTGTTTTAAATTCAGAGCTGGATAGGTCTTAAGCTACAGGGGTGTTTACATCTAACAACTGCAAAAACAAATACACAGTTTGTAAATAATAATAACTTATCAGTCCCATGAAGATTTCTAAATCTAAACATAAGAGCATATACCTTCTTCTCACCAGTACATAACTGTTACTCAAGAATTGATTATTTCTTTATAGATAACAATTTTTTGTCCATGATCAACTCTTGCAAGTTGTAAGAAAGTTTAATAAGGTCACGCCATCAACCTTAAGTGGTTGCCTGTTCACGACAGACTTTTCTTTCCGCCATATTGGTTTATCTTCAGCATGGTTGTTTGTTTATTGTTTCAGTTGTTTTTTTACGTTAAATAAATATAAAATACTGGAATTCAACAGTCTCATATCGCCAGTCATCTGACCGTGACTCCTGCACTCGGCTTTCTGTTAGCTAAACCATGCGAATTAGAGCATTTCCAGAAGTCCCGGACACCCCTCTTTTACATGTTCCTTCGAGCCGGATAGCAAAACAGACCGACTGAGAGTAAAATGGACAAGGCAGTGTGTACGCAGGAGCTTAACATCTTCAAACCGAGCAACGATGCAGAGGAGAACACCCAAGGTGACATCCCCGCGTCAAGCCAAACCATTTCTTCTGACCCAAGCTCACACAATGTAGACGACCCGTCTGTGGGCGCCGCGACAGCCTTTCAGCCAAAGGGCTCAGTCGGCGTGCACAGTAAGCTCGCAGTATGCAGCCAAGGCCACCGAGAGACAAGAATTCCAGCACACCTTTCGGACTATGATGTGGGATACTGTCCTTCCAGAGGTAACGCGCCCTCTATCGCATGTTCTAAGCAAAGCTAATGTAGCAAACCCGAGAAGTGTCATTAGCGCACCTTCGCGTGCAAGTAACCGATTAGTCAAATCGGATCACGGCAGCAATAAGTCCAGTGTACATACAGCTTTAAGTCGATTCTCCGTTTCCCTTCGAGAGTCACAATTGGCAGTAGTAAGTGAGGAAAGGAAACGTGCTGAACTGGAGGAGATTAAGCGGCAGATAGAGGAGGACAAGCGAGCTGACGAGTTATGCAGCCAGCTTGATCACGCGCTTCGCCAAAGAGAGAGCTTAATGCAAAGGCTTTCTAGACAGCGGCGTCTTAGACAAGCAGAAATGGACTTGCAGGAGGCATGTTTGATATCGGCCTTTCTTAAACAGAATGAGGATGAAGAACGTTTATCTTTGCGTGCTTGTCAGGCTACTGACGTTGTTTATAGGAGTAAACGTGGACTCTCAAGTGGAAGTATGTTATCCACCAGAATCTGACCATTGCAATGCAAGTGAAATAATTACCAATGCACAAGTGGCACCTCCTAATATTCCTTCAAAGGATGCTGGTGTAAAACTGCAGGGTGATTGCACATCACAAATTCCTACTGCCACTACAGCAAAGTTTATTCATAGAATGCCATACAGTGAACCTAAGGACAGTAAGGATTTAAACTACTATATGCCCTTAAGTGAAAAGGTGTAGCAGCAACCTCTGAAAGAAGCAACATCAGCTTTAAACCCAAATGTACCCCCTTATGGGGCGGCTCACTTCCCAGATGTCAAACTAAATAGACCTGATTCAGACAGTAAGAGACCTTATTGTCAACGGCCAGATTTGCAGCCGAACACAGCATCTTCACTGTTTCATCATCTAGTGCACACAGCACCAAGTACAGCATCTGTGTATTTTCCTGCAGCAAATATGATGGATTTATTAATTGCCTCATCGCATGGTATTCCAAAGCTAACCCTGCCTTACTTTGAGAGTTGTAAGGAAAGTGATTTTACCCTCCTTATGATGGCACTTGACAGTCTTATTAATAACCATGCGCACCTTACTGAACAGTATAAGTATCAAGTGTTACTTGGACAGCTTAAACTACCAAGTGCATACAAATTAGCCAAAGCATGCATGCACGATGCAAACCCATACACAACAGCATTAAGAGCTTTAAAGGATAAGTATGGACAGCCTCGTCAACTTGTCCAGAGTGAAATTGGAGTGCTGATGAATACACCTTATATTAAAATAGGAGACGCTGAGGCATTTGATGAATTTGCTCTCTCAGTCCACTCACTTGTTGGAATGTTGAAAACGCTTGAAGGAGACAATGGGTATGAACTGAAATGTGGCTCACATGTCGATCGTCTACTCTGCAAACTACCTCTTAGTTTTCGAGATGGATTTGTGGATTACTGCATAACACAAGGCATATTGAACGGAAATGCTGACACAGCTTATATGCTGCAGGATCTCTCCATCTGGTTACAGACCAAGTCACGAGCAAAATGAATCTCAGAGCGAGCTGTTCTTCTTTACTATGGTGAGTTCATGAAGTCAGAGAGAAGAACACCACACTCTTATATCCAGAAGAAAGAAAACCCCACCTCAGTGCATTACTGTGCTGAAGCAAGACCAGCTGAAACAGCAACATGCCCTACACAGACAAAAGGTAAATCAAATCCTATGCTATACTGCCCATAATGTTCTTTGATTGTAAAGAACATTACCTTAATAGCTGTGCAGAATTTAAGACGTTAAGCACTGAGCAGGTTTTAAAATGGGTTAAAGACAATAACCGCTGTTGGAAATGTGCACGTTCACATAAGCCTGAAGTCTACAACTTAAAGAAGCCCTGCAGCTCTTGCAAGGAGCTTCACCTGACCATACTGCATGAGACAATTACTAACTCAAAGCAGAGTGTCCTAATGGCAGTTGTCGAGCCAGAAATTATGTATTTTGATCATCAACCAAGACTACATAATGTCATGGTAAAGACTGTAGAAGTGCTACTTCACAATGCTGGACAATGCAGTGAGGCCTTTGCTATAATAGGATGCAGAGAGAACAATTATGTTTCCTTCTGCTGTACAGAGTCTTAAGTTGGAGCAGAGAGCAGAGACGCTGACTCTTAGAACAGTGAGACAGGACCTTTTACAGGTGAATGGCGCATCAGTCACTTTTGATATCTCTTCTATAGCAGAGCCCTATAAGAAATACAAGATCACACAGGCATTCACTGCAAACTGTTTAGGGTTCTCAGAGTATTCCTTCCCAATTTCCCAGCTTCAGAAGTGTTACCACCACCTACAGGGCCTTCCATTGCCAGAAATCAATAAGGTCTATACCTTGCTTTTCATTGGTTCAGACTTTCCACATCTGATTGTGCCAAGCCACCCAGTCATACAGGGACCATGGGGCACATCATTAGCCATACATACTAATTTAGGCTGGACTTTACAAGGTCCCACAGGTCTGCAGAAATTGCAGATAAATGAGCACTCATGCATGTTGACATCCATTAGTGCACCAGTATCTGAGATTATGAGTAATACAGAGTTTCAATGTCAGATGGACAAACTTCCCTACACGAATGAGAAACATGTTACTTGATCAAAATTGGACATACCAGCTGTAGAGCTGTTGCAAGCAAAACCTATTAAAGTGAGTAGTGAAGAAGTGCAACGCTATGCAACCCCATTACTGCGTAAGAATGATGGGACCCATTTCAAAGCCATAAAAGAGGCAATACTACCTAACCTACAAAGCACTGAACATCATCTTCCTAGGAACCAAGAACTAGTTAATATTTATAACCATCAAAACCAGCAGCTGATGGATTCTGGGAAGGTTGGAAGAAAGAGTTGTAACTCAAGCAGAAATTGAAGCCACTTATGTTCCTAAGGTCTCTCCTATACCTGGAACATTGTCCACATCATTATCTTCATATCTGACCACTCACAAAATCGACCCACGACCACAGACTGAAGCTTTGGAACCAATGCAGATATCAGCATCCTTAAGCTTTGATCAGCTACCGACATCCTCACCACTTCCTACTGCATCACAGGCAAAAGTGTTTGAGGCTGTTCCCAACAAAACATTCCACAGTAGTGGAATTAATGTCCACATTTTAGTTCAATTCCAATCAATGCAGACAGTGTTCAAAATGAATGCCCCTATGCCTCCAGCCAATGAGACAGAAGCACTGAAACAGTCCATTCAGTACCAAAGCAGTTACAACCAGAGTTTTCCCAGCCAGGCAGATCACCACATGGAATATCCAGAACTACAAGAGGAACAGTTGCAGTCAGTGATCAACACTTTCCACACCCAGGATCAATCTATCCCAACAGCAGGCAGTCATCAGCAGCTTTCCCATCTGCTATTGTCTGACCTCGTTCTGCATATTAGTCAAGTATACCTATGGAGTGATCCCATGACTGTACTTAACTGGACAATTGGGAAAGTCATTTAAATCTTTGATGGGGTCTTAGGTTTGGACAGCCTGTCATCAGATGAATGGCCGTTGTTATAAATGTAAAGGGTCAAGACTGATACTGCTTCCTGACTTAACTAATAATGCCTAAGATTGTGAGAATAGTTTAAACTTTCTTTCTGTTTTCAAATTTTTGCACAAATTTGGAGGCAGGTGTGTAAGAAAGTTTAATGAGGTCACGCCCTCAACCGGAAGTGGTTGCCTGTTCACGACAGACTTTTCTTTCCGCCATATTGGTTTATCTTCAGCATGTTTGTTTGTTTATTGTTTCAGTTGTTTTTTTACGTTAAATAAATATAAAATACTGGAATTCAACAGTCTCATATCGCCAGTCATCTGACTGTGACTCTTGCACTCGGCTTTTGGTTAGCTAAACCCTGCGAATTAGCACATTTCCAGAGGTCCCTGACACCCCTCTTTTACAGAAGTACAATACTATTGTTATCTCTGACCATGCCCCTCTGATCATGGAGCTCAAATCATTACACCCCACATATTCATCTCGCAGCTGTTGTCTACCCCCTGATATTAGCTGACAAGAACTGTATAGAATTTATATCCAAGCAAACTGAGTATTTCTTAGAGACAAATGCATCCTCAGAAGTCTCTGCAGGAATACTGTGGGAAACTCAGAAGACATTTTTAAGAGGACAAATTATTTCATATCTCTCCCACAAAAATAAATCAGAAACCAAGAAGGCATCAGAGTTAATCAGTGAAATTACCAGAATAGATCACGCAAACACCTGGTCTCCAAATGAGGCACTTTATAGGAAAAGACAGGCTTTCCAATCAGAACTCAACCTGTTGACAAGGAAAGAAATGGAACAACATATTTCTAAATCGCGACATCATTACTATGAACACAGAGAAAAGGCTAATAAGGTCTCAGTTCAACAAATTCACAAGCAGGAAATTTGCAATGCAATATCAGCAATTACAAAACACAGAATGAGATAAAATCATTGACCATAAAAATATAATGCACACATTTATAGACTACTACAAGTCCTTATATTCTTCTCAGTTTAAAGAAGACAAGACCCATTTTTTGATGCATTACAGATACCACAGCTAGATACTCTCAGTGCAGAGGAATTGGATAAACCTGTGACACTCTCAGAATTACTAGACACTATAAAATCACTTCAGAGTGGGAAAGCAGCAGGCTACCCTGCTGAATTTTATTAAAAAATCAATTAAATTAACACCCCTTTTATTAGCAACATTTATAGAAACCAGAGACAATAAAATTCTTCCTCAGACTTTTTGGAGTTATTAGGACTTATTACAATGTGCATCATACAAACCAATCTCACTCCTGAATAACAATGTTAAGATACTCTTCAAAGTTCTAGTTAGAAGGACTGAGAAGGTGTTTCCTTTGGTAATATCACAAGACCACACTGGATTTATTAAAGGCAGACACTTAGCTTCCAACCATCTATTTAATGTAATATATTCACCCATAAAGTCTAACATCCCCAAGATTTTATTATTTTTGGATGCAGAAAAAGCATTCAGTATGGTGGAATGGGACTACCTATTCACTATATTGCACAAATTTGGGTTTGGCCCAATCATATTGGCATGGATCAAACTACTGTATACCAGTCCAGAAGCATCAGTTTATATTAATTACACTACTTCAGATTATTTCAAACTGGAATGTGGTAACAGACAAGGATGCCCCTTGTTAACAAAGCTGCTTGCAATCACCATTGAACCATTGGCTGTTCACTTTCGAAATGCATCTGAAGTAAAGGGGATTATCAGAGAAGAACTTGAACAGAAAATATCACTATATACAGATGATATGGTACTGTATATATCAGACCCACAAAAGTATGTGCCTGCAGTCCTAACAGCACTAGCAGAATTTCAAAAGATATCTGGACTCTAAAAGAATTTGAATAAAAGTGTGCTTTTTCCAGTGAACTCTCTAGCACACTTCATTAGACACACATCAGTTTAAATACCTAGGGATGAACATTACAAGTAAATATAAAGCTCTTTTTCAACAAAATGTTGCTGTTTGCATGGAAAAAATTAAACAAGATATACATAGATGGTCTACTCTCCATCTCACTTTAGCAGAAAGAATTAACATTGTCAAGATGAATAACCTTCCTTAGCTTCTTTTTCTATTTCAAAGCATCCCCACATACATTAACAGATTATTTTTTAAGAAATCAGACTCAATCATAAACTGATTTATTTGGAATTCAAAACATTCACACATCCAAAGGGTGACCCTACAATGACCTAAAGCAGAAGGTGGCATGGCACTACCTATCTTTCAATTTTATTACTGGGTGGCCAATATACAAGGCATAAAAACCTGGATACTTACACAAATAAACAAACACACACAAGCTTGGTCCGCAATGGAAATAAAATCTTGCAGTACTTCTTTATATTCACTTGCCTTGTACTCCAGTAAACACAAGTTATCGCCAATATACTAAAAACACAATTGTGCTTCATTCACACAGAATATGGAACCAATGTAGGAGGCGCTTCTAGATAGAGAAGCTTTTATCTGATGCACCTCTACACAATAACCACCCCCTCATACTTATACAGTTTTAATATTTGAAAAACGTACAGGATTAAATCAGTTAGCGATTTGAATACAGATACTGTCTTTGCATCCAATGAACAATTACACTCCAAATTTAGCTTCCCAGCAACACAATTTTTCCACTATTTCCAAATTAGAAACTTTGCTAAATGAAATCTGCCCAATTTTCCTCATCTCCCATCAATTTCTATTCAAGAAGAAATATTGATCAGTCTTGAGGATTCAGACAGCGTTTCTATAATATATAAAAACATTTTAAAGTCCCTTCCTATCAAAGATCCCAGAGTACAGTGGGAAAAGGATCTCTTACTCAACATCTCAGAAATTGAGTGGATGGCAGCCACGCACAGAAATCACTCGGGCTCCATATGCGCAAAACATATAATTATTCATCTTAAAATATTTTTATGAAGCACATCTATCTTGTTTAAAATTGCCCAAAACGTTTTCAGGGTAAGATCCAACCTGTGAACATTGCAATAGAGCTCCAGCCTTATGTTTTGGGGGTGCACCAAATTAACATCATTCTGGATGAAAATCTTTAAATGTCTATCAGACAGCGTTGGTGTCATAATCCCACCTAATCTACAATATTAACAGCTGTCTTTGGTGTTCTCCCAGATGGGCTTAAAGTGGAGAAGGACAAGCAAACTGTAATTGCCTTTACCTTACTATTAACATTGTGAAAATGCCTTGACACAGAAAAAAGGTTTGGGGCAGCCTCCATGTATACTTGAAGTATGGCTGAAAAATAGGCAAAAATGGTAAATGAAAGGTTGGTACAGATACGAGTCCAAAACAGAACTGATTGACAGAAGGAATCTGACAGTTTTTTAAGTCAGATAAAGGAAATTTCGTTATCTGGACTGGAACTGGAAGTGGTGCCATTGGGACCGGAACCAGAAGTGACATCATCGGCCCCGGGACCAGAAGTGACATGATCGAGTCCGGTATTTCCAGTGTTTGGGACAAAAGAGACAAAAAGATAAGAGATTAGTGCCCTCTGCTATCCCCTGGTTTGGCATGGAACTGCCTTCTTTTTAGCTGCATCCCATGCACACGTCTGTGACAGCATGTAGATTTATCTTGCTCAAATGGAAGAATCCTAGCCCACCCCTTTTAAGTCAGTGGGTAACTGATGTCATATACTATTCGACGAACTGGCTGTACTGGTGAAAAATGTCAGAACCTACAGAGAATGCTGTTTGCTGTGTTTTAGTGAAACGTGGACAACAACTACTATCCCAGATGCTAATGTGGAGCTACCCAGCACAGTTAGAGCGAACAGAGACGCAAATATCAGCAGTAAGAAGAAAGGGGGTGGGGAGTCGCTCTCTATGTCAATACAAAGTGGTGCAACTCTGGACATGTAAACGTTAAAATCTCCAGTTGCTGCAGGGACATCGAACTGTTGGTTGTAAGTCTGCGTCCCTATTACTTGCCAAGAGAGTTTGGACACGTGATTGTTGTTATTGTTTACATCCCTCCTCAAGCGAACGCGGAGATAGCGAGTGACGTCATCCATTCTGCAGTTGCTAAGTTACAAACGCAGCACCCTGAGGCGCTTGTGATAATTGCTGGAGACTTTAACCATGTAACGCTGGATAAAACATTACCTGTCTTCTCCCAGTATGTGGACTGTAACACCCGGGGAAATAGGACTATTGACCTACTGTACAGTATGCAAACGTTAAAGACGCATACAGCGCCACCCGGCAGCCTGCACTTGGGAAAGCAGATCATAACCTGGTTCTCCTTCAGCATCACTATAAACCAAGAGTGAGGGCGCTACCTACAACCACACGATCATTCAGGAACTGGTCCCCTGAGGCAGAGCAGGCTCTGAGAGACTGCTTTGGAAATACAGACAAGATATACTGCAGGGGTCACATAGCAAGAACATTGAAGAGGCTGTTGACTGCACAACTGATTACATCAACTTCTGTATGGACATTGTAGTTCCAGTAAGAACAGTATGCTGTTATGCTAACAACAAGCCATGGATTTCAAGTGACATCAAGGGCCTTTTGAACCAGAAGAAAAGGGCTTTTAAAGGTGGTGATCAGCATGAGCTCAAGCGCGTGCAAAAGGAGCTCCAAGTCCAGCTCAGGGCAGTGAAGGAGCAGTACAGGAGAAAGCTGGAGGAGAAGTTGCAGAATAACAGTATGAAGGAAGTGTGGGATGGGATGAAGAGCATCACTGGCTGCAGCTCGAAGCGGGGTGCCACCATCGAGAGAGACGTGGAGAGAGCAAACCAAATGAACAACTTCTTTAACAGGTTTGACCACCCTAACTCACTCTCACCTCGGAGTACTGCATCCTCCAACCATCCTTCTGCTGATACCAGCATAGGTGAGACATCCCCACCCACAATTACAGCAGCACAGGTGAGCAGAGAGCTGAGGAGACTTCGTGCCAGCAAAGCAGTGGGTCCAGATGGAGTATCGCCACGACTGCTGAAGGCCTGTGCGTTGGAACTGGGGAGTCCTCTACAGTGCATCTTCAACCTGAGCCTGGAACAGGGGAGAGTCCCGAGGCTTTGGAAAACATCTTGTATCACCCCAGTCCCAAAGGTATCACGTCCTAGTGAGTTGAATGACTTCCGGCCTGTTGCGCTGACGTCACATGTGATGAAGACCATGGAGCGGCTGCTGCTTCACCACTTGAGGCCACAGGTCCACCACGCCCTCGACCCTCTGCAGTTCGAATACCAGGAGAAGGTGGGAGCGGAGGATGCCATCATCTATATGCTACACCGATCCCTCTCCCACCTGGTCAGAGGCAGTGGTGCTGTAAGAATTATGTTTTTGGACTTCTCTAGCACCTTCAACACAATCCAACCTCTGCTCCTTAGGGACAAGCTGACTGAGATGGGAGTAGACTCACACCTGGTGGCATGGATCGTGGACTATCTTACAGACAGACCTCAGTATGTGCGTCTTTGGAACTGCAGGTCTGACATTGTGGTCAGCAACACAGGAGCGCCGCAGGGGACTGTACTTTCTCCGGTCCTGTTCACCCTATATACATCAGACTTCCAATATGACTCGGAGTCCTGCCACGTGCAAAAGTTCGCTGACGACACTGCTATCATGGGCTGCATCAGGAGTGGGCAGGAGGAGGAGTATAGGAAACTAATCAAGGACTTTGTTAAATGGTGCGATTCAAACCACTTACACCTGAACACCAGCAAGGCCAAGGAACTGGTGGTGGATTTTAGGAGGCCCAGGCCCCTCATAGACCCCGTGATCATCAGAAGTGACTGTGTGCAGAGGGTACAGACCTATAAATACCTGGGATTGCAGCTGGATGACAAATTGGACTGGTCTGCCAATACTGATGCTCTGTAAGAAAGGTCAAAGCCGACTATACTTCCTTGGAAGGTTGGCGTCCTTCAACATCTGCAATAAGATGCTGCAGATGTTCTACCAGACAGTTGTGGTGAGTGCCCTCTTATACGCGGAGGTGTGCTGGGGAGGCAGCATAAAGAAGAAGGATGTCTCACGCCTTGACAAACTTGTTAGGAAGGCAGGCTCTATTGTAGGAATACAGCTGGACAGTTTAACATCTGTAGCAGAGCGATGGGCACTAAGCAAACTCCTGTCAATCATGAAGAATTCACTGTATCCACTTAACAGTGTCATCTCCAGGCAGAGGAGTAGCTTCAGTGGCAGACTTTTGTCACTGTCTTGCTCCACTGACAGACTGAGGAGATTGTTCCTTCCCACCACTACGCGACACTTCAGTTCTACCCAGGGGAGTAAATGCTAACATTATTCAAAGTTATTGTCTGTTTTTACATGCATTTTTATTATTCTGTAATTTAATTTATTTATTTTTTTGTATCAGTATACTGCTGCTGGATTATGTGAATTTCCTCTTGGGATTAATAAAGTATCTATCTATCTATCTATCTATTTGAAACTGGAAAAAATCAAATTCCCACTTAGAGGATCTGTTTGAAACTTTTTAAAAACCTGGTAGTATCTAATCAATAATATTTTAGAATAAGCATTTATATTAGGGAAAAAGATTCTCTTCCCTCTTTGGCAATCATGACAGTCTGTAGTCTGTGTGCTCAGGTCTTTATCTACTCTGACATTTCTCCTTATTCTTCTTTGAAAAACTACTCATGTTCTGTCAGGCTGCAGGTTGACCACAAGTGAACAGCCTTCTTCAAGTCCAGCTGCAAACTTTCAGCCTGGTCTCTGACTTGACCACTCCAAGACATTAAGATTGTTATTTTAAAGCCATTCTTGTGTGGCTTTGGCTTTATGCTTGGGGTCATTGTCTTGCTGGAAAACAATCTTCTCATAAGGTGCAGGGTACTTGCAGACTGCATCAGGTTTTTCTCAAGGATTGCATCAGAATTTTGCTGTATTAATTTCTCTGTCACAAGCATTCCAGGTCTGCTGCATAGAAGTATTCTCATAAAATTATTCTGTCCTGCTCCACTGACAGACTGAGGAGATCGTTCCTCCCCAACACTATGTGATTCTTCAATTCCACCCGGGGGGATAAACGTTAACATTATACAAAGTTATTGTCTGTTTTACCTGCATTTTTATCACTCTTTAATTTAATATTGTTTTTTATCAGTATGCTGCTGCTGGAGTATGTGAATTTTCCCTTGGGATTAATAAAGTATCTATCTATCTATCTATCTATCTATATATCTATCTATAACGATGCCATGTTTCACAGTGGGAATGGTGTATTTATTATAATATGCAGTGTTAAAACATGGAGTTTAGTGTGATAGCCACAAAGCTCAATTTTGCTCTTTTCAGATCATAGAACATTCTTCCGGCTGACTACAGAATTTACCATGTGCCTTCTGGCATATGTCTGGCATGTGCGCTTTTGTAATAGTGTCTTTCTCTTTGTCATTATCTCATAAAGCTGTGACTGGGCAACAGCTGTCATCTGCATAGTCTCTTCAATCGCAGCCACTGCACCTTGTAACACCTCTCTTAGGTCTCTTGGTGGCCTCATTCATTAGTGTTCTTCTTGCTTGATCTTTCACTTGTTGTGGATGGCTTGCCATAGGCAGATTTACAGCTGTGCCATACTCTTTCCATTTCTTAATGATTGATTTAAATGAATATTCAGCAACTTGGATATTTTCTTGCCTCCGTCTCATCTTTTCACAGAGTTTTTTGGAGTGTTCTTTTGTTTTCATTGTGTAGGTTAGTTTTCTATCTTGATCTGTGTTAGTTTGGCCTTTTCAGATAAGGTACGTTTAAACTGCAATCAACTGGAATACCAGACAGGTGATCTCAACTGAACTAAGGATGTAAACCAATTGGCTACACCATTGATGATTAGGTGTGTTATATTAAAGGGGGTGAATACTTATAAGATCATTGTTTGCCCAGACCATCCATTATTTTTCTGCCCTGATTGTGATAAGGATTGCTAACCATCCTGGGCAGGCTGTAGCTCCTTCCATGTTGTCCTACCATAATCATTCACCATCCAACTCGGGATGTTAGTCCCTTCATCCATGCATTTGTTGTACATTGTATAACAATAAAACGTGAAAGCTTCCAAGGGGTTGAATATTTTTCGAGACACCATGGCTTTTACAGAAGATTAAGAAATGCAGAAATATAATAAACATGAACAAAAAAAAACAAACGTACACAGAGAAAACTAATGAAAAGAGAGCAGTCACTGTGAAACACTTCTTCTGAATAATTCATTGGCCTAAAGTCCTCAGTGCTAGTGTATCTGAAAGATGTGCAGAATTGTTTATAATGTCCATCAGTTTTGTCTTGATTCTCTCCTCCACAACCTCCAGGGCATCCCACAACTGAGCATGCCTTGTTTATCAAATTGTTAATTTGGTGTGCTTCTCTTGAACTGATGTTACTGGCCAAACACACCACAGTGTAGAAAATCACACTGGCCATCACAGAGTTGTAAAACATGCAAAGGATGTCACCACCCTCTTCGAAAGATCACAGTTTCTGAAAGAATCAAGGGTCTGCTTTGCGCTTTCTTATATAGTTCCTCTGCAATACTAGACCAGTCCACCCTGTCATTGATGTGGACCCCAAAGTACCGGCAGCAGTGCACCACCTCCACATCCACTTCCTAAATCTCTCTATATATAAAATCCAACATCTGTCTGTCTGTTCGCTTTTCAGGTGACAACTCCTTAACGGATTTAGATCTGGTTTTTTTCAATAATTTGCTTGAACATTCTGGTTGCTGTTGCAACTTCTCTCATCGCGCTAAGAATCATAGTTCACTTGTAGAAGTGATATATTCATGCTAATCCAAGACAGAGGCTGTGGGATAAGGGGAGGGGAAAGCGTGACATCAGGAGTGGGGAGCTGGGCATGGTCCTCCTCACTCATGCACCAGCCTCCGTTCATGTCAGTGTACCTCTGCATTTTGGAGTGTATCTTGCATCCGCTTAGCTAGTGATGCCTGTTTTTTTATTGATTTTTAAAGTTTGTCCTGTTTCACTACTACGCGGGCAGATCCGCGGGGGACAGCTAGTAGTAAATAAGCAATAAAAACTCACTATCCAGTCCTGATGGTTCTCCTGATGTTGAGTTGCAAACAATCCCCAAAATTGTCTACCTGACTTCTATACACACCCCACTCATCAATATACCCCATTAGTGCAGAATCATCAGAGAATTTCTTCAAAGAGAGGCCTGGTGTTAAATTTGTTGTCCAAGGTGTACAGGGTGAACAGAAATGGAGACAGGATAGTTCCATGTGGTGCTCCAATGTTGCTCATAACCACGTCAGACACACAGTCCTTAATTCTCACACACTGCAGTCTGCCCAACAGATTGTCCATTACCAGAATACCATATGCTCATCCACCTGCATATCTCTGAATTTTCTCCTTAATTACAATGGTTGGTTGGTATTGAAGGTGCTGGAGAAATCAAAAAGCATAATCTTTACCGCGATTCCAGCTCTGTCCAGCCTTGTGTCTCAGATAGAAAATTCCATCTTCAAGTCCCATCTTTGTCTAATAGGTAAAATTCACTGATCTCTGCTGTATATGTTCACTTAGAAAAAGTTGCTGTTAAAATGATTTGTGTCTTGACAAGCATCCATAAATATTTTGCATCATGGTTTAGTCCTAAATGCGTATGAAATAAAGATTTTTACAGGCGCTCCATCTACAAACACACACCACTGAGTTATAGCAGATGGGAATGGGACAGGCTGCAGAGAGGTCACAGAGATCAGGCCAGGATGACTTTTCTGGGGCGTGTAGTTCAGCCCTGCTGGGTTCCTGATGACAAGACGGGGACACCACAATAGACAAGTGGGGAATGGAGCTGGAGACTTTTGAAAGGGGGGCTGGACACGCTTGAATTTGTACAAAAGGGAGAGCTGGCAGCTGCTGCCTGCAAAATGACTGAAGGTCTGGGGACGAAAAGAGTGCGGGTGTCCGTAAATGTCACCCATTGTTTTAAGAGGGCTGCTTTTCAGCAAGCACCTGCTTTCTTTGGGGACAAAAAGAAAAAAAAAAGCCCCATATCCTGCAGGGAGCCTGGCGTATGTGTGTGTGTGTGAGTGAGTGAGCGTGTGAGAGTGTGCACAGGCTCGGCTCGCTCTCTTATTTAATGTCTGAATATAATCAGGTAAATTGAGGAAAGTTGACTTTAACAGCAGGACTCAAACTTTCAAAGCAGCGACCTTCGCTTCCAAGGCTAATGAGGGCTTTAAAAGAAGCAGAGTGTGGCTTTAAAAAGAAAAAGGAAAAAAAAAGGCAAGTTTGAGATTCAGTTGAAATCAAGCCTTTTGTCTGGCAGCCTGGTGCTTTCAATCTGCTTGGCCCATTATTTATTTAGTTATTTATTTATTATTTTTTACTCACTTTATCATACTGACTTGTTCCAGGTGCTACCTTTTTGTGCTGTCCTCATCTTCTTCTGGAAGGACATCTCAGGGCACAACACGAGGGTGAAGTCCTCTTGTTGGTTGTCTTTTCTTTTTTAGTTTTTTTTTTTTTGCACTGCTTGAGAAGTATTCTGGACCATGCTTCCCCATGCCCCTACCCATGCACCACCCATCCACCATCTCTATGGGCTTTGTATACAGGGCACATTCCTTGGCCTTAAGGCCAAAGATCAGGCCAAACGCAAAAAGCCCAGGGGTATTAATTAACATGCTCTTAAGAAAGAGCCGACCGGCTGCTTAGTACTTGAGGCAGTGGGGGTAGTCGGAAGGAAACAGAGTGCTATCAGTCATGGGGGAAAGGTGAAGGGGGGCATACCTGACTGGTGCCCATAATGTAGGTGAAGCAGAGATGTCAGTTTGGGGGTGCCTTTGTTCACTTGTGCTTTTCAGTTCAGGTTGAAGTGGTCCCACCTTGTGGCCATTTTCAAGAGCCACTTGGTGTGACAATTTATGTTACAGAAAACCCTTAGGAGATGCCATTGCCCACATGCACCCGTAACCTTGTACTAACACTGAAGTGCAGATGAAACATCTGAACCCTTTGGCTCTGCTAATCTAATTTAAAGTTGTGCCACTCTGACATGTCCCCAAAGACAAAGAGAGCAATAATAAAAAAACAAGCAAAATTGAATTCTCTTTGCCCAGGCTGCATTCACCCCTGGAGAGCTGGAACGTGAACTCAGGTCCTCACTCTTTGAGCCTGTCAAGGACTCCATCAGCCAGAGTGACTAAGGGACTGAGAGTTTGTTTCTCTGCAGCAGGTTTGTTCTGCTTGAGCTCCGTTTCACGTGCACTTCCCTCAGTGGGCTGTAGTAACAGCACCTCTGAGTCACCTATCAAAAAAATGCACCTTCCCCTAACTAAGTGGGGCAGACAACATGAGGATGGGCAACCTAAAGTATTTTGCATTCCATCCAGGCTTCATCTTAAATGAAATAAAAAAATACTGAAAATGATATTTAAGACACAAATAAAATATTTAGTGCTTGTATCCATTTTCCTTGGCTATAGTTATGTTATCTTTGGTTAAATCAGGTTAGATTCTGCTGTGATAAGGTGCTATTTTAGGCCCCCAACCCGACACAGACTGACAATGGAGGCACATGTAAAAAGTTTACAAAATTTTATTTTCTCTTCAGCTGGGGGCCACGTCTTCCCCGTGTCTCTCAGCCCTAACACAGTCCCACAAGCACACAAAAGCAAAACAGTTACACAAATCCACTCATCTTCCTCCTCCACTCCTCCTAGGCAGCTTTAACCTCCTCCTCCTGACTCTGGCACCTTGAGTGGTGGGTGTCTCTCTTATAGCCCACCTGGAAGCACTCCAGGTGATAATTGACCTAAATTAGGCTGCACTTCCGGGTGTGGCTGCATCACAGCCCAAACGGGCTTGTTAAGCTGTGCAGCTCCTCCTGGTGGTGGCCACGGAGCAGGCCATGACTGTGGCCCCGATGCAACCCAGAGGGGCTGCCACCAACTGTTCGGGGGGAAGTAAATGGCCTCCCATGGCCATTCCTCCGGATATAGCACCAGAGGAGTGTCCCGGCAGGGCATGGACCCTGGATGTCCGCCACACTGCTTTTATATTAGATAAGAAATTCTATATGATCCCTTCAATGGGCCCATGGTCTCCACTCAGATGGGCATACATGGTGGCATCTTTTCATCGTGAGGTTTATTACTGCAGTGCATGTACCTCAATCCAGGGTGTAAGTGGCAGGAACTGACCCAGCAGCCTTAGGCTTGGCCCTCAGAAACCTTCACCATCAGTCCACACTGCCTGTTAAATGACTGCTCTTGATTCAGAGGAGCACCATATCATCAGAAGATGCAATCAATAATCTGAAAGTCATATAAGATGCCAGGTATGAATGACAAATTCCAAGGAAAAGTTTAATCAATAAGGAATACAATAAGAAATGCTTTCAGTAGTAAAATAAACAAGCGTTTGATGGTGCAAACTGTAGAAGAGAACCAAAGGGACTGTCTGTGCTAAGCGTCTCTCTGAGGAGCTCCGTCCTTTAGTAGGCTCTGATCAAGACTGATATTCCTCGTTCTGGGAACAACCACCTTTATTTGGTTCAGGCTGGGGATGGGACGTCTCACATCAATGCAGGCAGGGTCACTCACCCTCTTGGGGCTCTTTCTTAGGAGGAAGAGACAAGATTGTTAGCAACAGTGGCCCCTCTCGTCCCAGAGTGGTATCACATACCTAGTCTGAGCCAATAAGGTGATCCGCATGTGGGACAAGACATACAAATGTGTCATATTGATTTTTTTTTTTCTGTGTTAACATATTTTACACCCAGGTTTACCTTATTTTATTTCCCTGTAAAGTATATTCACTTCTTCTTCTTCTTCTTCTTCTTCTTCTTTTGGCTGCTCCCATTAGGGGTTGCCACAGCGTATCCTCTTCTTCCATATCTTTCTGTATCTTGCTCTGTTATACCCATCACCTGCATGTCTCTCTCTCCACATCCATAAACCTTTGCTTAGGCTTCCTCTTTTTCTCTTGCCTGGCAGTTCTATCCTTAGCATCCTTCTCCCAATATACCCAGCATCTCTCCTCTGCACATGTCCAAACCAACGCAATCTCGCCTCTCTGACTTTGTCTCCCAACCGTCCAACTTGAGCTGATGTACTCTAATGTACTCATTTCTAATCCTGTCCATCCTCGTCAACCCCAATGCAAATCTTAGAACCTTTAACTGTGCCACCTCCAGCTCTGTCTCCTGCTTTCTCGTCAGTGCCAGACCTGTTCTAGTAATATTAGACAAGAGCCCTTGGAAAAGAACACTTTGAGAGACTTCAAAATGAGCTGAAGGTCAATCTCAAAGACTTACTTGTATATCTGCTCACTAGTGATGAGCCAAACAGTTCACACATAGCTGAACTGCAACAAAGCTTAGCGTTTTGATTTGCAAAAACAATTTGGATAAAAAAATGGTGTCTTACCATAAGGAAAATTTGTATAACAGCCAGATACGTATTTTAGAGGGACTTCTCAGGAGCCATAGAAGATCTGGGCGGTGTTGGAGGAGGAGGAGGAGGGAGACTATTAGGGAACCTTTTTTTTTTTTTTTTATCAAAAAGTTAAAAAAAAATATCTAATCTTAGTGAGTTTTGTATTTTAAATTTGCAAAATAGCTTCGAAACAAATTCTAGGGGCAAACTGTATGCAAAATGAATCTTGTCAGTTTACCATAATAATAAAATGGCAAGGTATGTATATGTGTGTGTGTGTGTGTGCATGTGTGTGTACAGTTCCTCTGATCAATTTGATTGGTGAGTTTGGATTTGGTAAAGGAGAAGGAGAGACACGCTGAGAGTCACCTTCAAAGACAGGATGTATAAAACTGGACAGGAGGCGAGCAAGGAGCCTCACAATGATAGAGTCTGTGGAGCAGGCCTTACAGGAATGTGACTGAAAGATGGAGCACCGTGTAAGAGTGGGTTGTGATGATACCAAAGAAAGAAGCCAAAAGTACACACAGGGCAAGATATATGAAATATTTTTTAAAATCTATATATTGCCTATCCTAAATGGGTAATGATGGTATACATACACATATGAAAATAGGGTGCTGTAGTAATGCTGATGTCTCACAGATGCAGTGCCCCATGTGCTCTTCTTACATCTGGATGAGTTTTGTGAACAGTTTTTATGTTCTACCTTTGCCTATGAATGATTTCTCTTCTGTGTTTTCCAGTTTTCTTTCTTTAATCCCCAAGAGCATTCAAGTTGGGTTAACTGGCAAGTCTGAATTCTGGCTATCCTATCTGTATTATGAAAAGATCTCTGTTGTAGGCAAACAAAAAAGCATTTTTATTTAGATAAAAGAGGTCTATCCCATTCCTATGCATCTGCTTCAAGTCAAGACAAGTGCCACCAGAACAGAAGGGGAAAAATGGCAAATTAAACATAATTTTCTCAATTAAAAAGCAATACAAGTGAGCAGTATGAAACTTTGGTCAGTGAAAATAACATTCTGAGTTGTAGCTCCATCTCCCTTACCTGCAGGTTCAAGGATGAATGGTCACTTCCAGTCATTGGATGTATTATGTAGCGACTTCATGAGGTGAGAAGTAGGTAACGTCAGTCAGCTTCCTGCCGGTCTTCAACAGTGCAGAGGAAAAAGTAGGAGGTGTTAGCAACTGTGGCCCTCTTTTGAGTGCACTGGTACTGCTCACCTCCTCGGAGCCCTAAAAGTGTCCACTAAGTGCTTGCATCTGAAACCATACATGACAAGGAACATAATAAATGAAATAATCAAGCAACCAATCAATAAATCTTCATTTTGTATAATATCTTTTACAAAATGCAAAGTTCTTTAAAAAGCATTAAGAAATATAACACAGGCTGCAAACTCATTTCATCACACTTCACTTTCACTTTGCTTATCCTTGTGAAGATAGTGGTGGGAACATGCCAAACTGGACAGACAAGGCCACTTTCTTCCAGCTCAAGCCAATCAAATGATGAAACCCCTCAAGCATGTTCTGGCTGTGCCAGTGGGCCTTGCCTGGTACACCCCTACACCCGAGGGGGGATTCTAATTATATATCCTGAAACTACCTCAACTGGTTTCACTTGATTCTGTCTCATTAGCCCATGATCTACGACTGTAAACTCAACTAGTGAAATATAAACTGCTAATTAAATGTATAAGATAAATTCAATTTTTTTTTAGTTTCAAAGGAATTTGAATGAAATATTTATGATAATTATCATTTTGGAGTTCGGTGTTTTCATATGAAAGGCATCTTTTTGTTTTTCTTTTTTTGCTGTTCATCTGCCTCCATAAGTTACATTGCTACATTCCAGACATCTGGAGGTTTAAACTCTACAATCAGTTTGTGTCATGTGCGGAGTGTTAAAAAAATCGCTGAAAGAAAGATGGTCAGAGAAATTCTATGCTTGCTGTTAGTGGTTTAATGTCTGTACACTCTATGGCCAAGTTTGTGGACATATAACCATCACATCTACATCCACTCGATGGACATCCCAGTCTAAAACCATGGGGATTAATATGGAGTTGAGCCGCCCTTTCTGGCTATAACAGCCCCTACTCTTGTTTCCACAAGATGTTGGAGTGTGTCTGTGGGAACTTGTGCCCATTCAGCCAAAACAGCATTTGTGAAGACATTCCAATGGTGTTCATTTGGGTTGAAGGCAGGGCTCTCTGCAGGCCATTTGAGTTTCTCCATGTCTTTATCACCTGACCTTGTGCACGGTGCACTGATATGCAAAAATAGAAAAAGGCCTTCCCTAAACTGTTACTACAAAGTTGGACGTGCAGAATTATCAAAAATGTCTTTCCTGTAGCATTAACAGTGCTTTTCACCGGAACCAATGGGGCCTAACTCCAAACCCTGAATAACTGCCCCAGACCATTATGCTTGCTCATTCATACTTTACATTGGGCAATATTTAAAATTTAAATTTTCCCTTACCTGGTTGGGAGGCCCTGAGAATACAGAAAGGAATCCCGGCCAAGAGAAGGAAGGAGGTTGCACCAGGACAAGGCTGCCCTAAGGGTTGGATGGACATCCCAGCCAGACGTGGTTCCAAAACCTTCCCAGGATGGGATGAAAAGGGAAGGACAGCGAAAGACTGCCGCAGAGGGATATCTACAGTAGTTCTCCCAGGTGTTAGATAGCAGCAGCCCTCCATGATGGCACCCAATCGGGAACCAGCAGGGAAAGCTGGGATATGTAGTTTGGCAATACAGCCCTGTTGAAGACCAAGGGTGCACATGGGGGTGGTGTGGGACTTCCATATGACCCTGAAGTACTTCCATCGGACAGAGCACCCTGGCACCGGAAGTACTCCCGGGTCCTCAATAAAAGAGACTACACTCCCTTATCCAGGCAAGTCAGAGCTGGGTGGACATGGAGCAACATTCGACTGGAGTAGGGCAGTGCAGTGGTGAAAGAACAGGTGACTGAGAAAATATTTGTATACGGAGAAGACCTGTGTTTGTGCTTCTTGGTGGAGGTGCTTCCTGGATATTAAAACCATCCATTATTTGAACACTATACTTTGTGTGTGTTTGTATTGGGGTTCGCTAACGGCCCGGTTCCATTACATGGTTCCATTACACTATCTATCTATCTATCTATCTATCTATCTATCTATCTATCTATCTATCTATCTATCTATCT
>JANRMT010062791.1:136555500-136583349 GCA_026402145.1 Polypterus bichir lapradei
TCTATCTATCTATCTATCTATCTATCTATCTATCTATCTATCTATCTGTCTCTGCTTTCCAGAAGGATGTATTTCCTGACAGATAGTGATGTGTGATTCATCACCCCAGAAAATGCATTTCCATTGCTCCAGAGTCCGATGGCGGCTTACTTTACACCACTACAGCCGACACTTGGCATTGCACATATTGATCTTAGGTTTGTGTGTAGCTGGTCGGCCAATGTTACCCATTTCATGAAGCTCCCAATGCTCAGTTCTTGTGCTGATGTTCCTTCTAGAGGTAGTTTGGTATTCTTTTGTGAGTGATGCATCAAAGGATGGGTGACTTTTACACACTACGTACTTGAGCACTCAGCAACCCTATTAAAGGAGTTTGCGTGGTCTACCACTTTGTAGCTGAGCTACTGTTGCTCCTTAAAGCTTCCGCTTCACCTTAGTAGCACTTACAGTTGACCTGGGTAGATATAGTAGAGCGGGAATGACATATACTGATTTGTGACAAAGATGGCAGCCTACGACAGTGCCACATTTAAAGTCACTGAGCTCGTCAATATGACTCTTTCTACTGTCAGTAGTGTTTTGTCAGTGGAGATCGTATGACAGTGTGCTTGATTTTATGTACCTGTTAATGATGAAACACATGAAGTCAATAATTCGGAAGTGTCTCATACATTTAGCCATATAGTCTATAACGTATCTAATCTGTACCTTGTGTGCTACAAATGTGGTAATGAATTTGTGCTTGCATTGCTGTTCCTCCTTTACTTTGGTCAAGCACACAGTTATCTCAAGGTGGCCAATATAAAGAAAACAACGACACAGGCACTCTGCTTACAGAGCTATAGACATTGTTGTTTAAAGTGTGAAAAAACAGACTAATTTAATGTAAAGCATAGTCCCTGATGTGCCAAATTACTCTTCAAATAATTTAGGCACCTCTCAGTGCGCAGAATTCTGGGACAGTCTTCAGGAAAGTGTATGAAATTCTTTCTGTTTTATTTTTATGTATTATTTGTCTGTGATCATTTGCATTTTGTACATGGTTTGGTGAATGGCCATCAGGAATGATTAACACTTTGCATTTGCTATCCCCACATCTGAAATTCTGAGAATGTTTGAACCCATCACCAAGGACTCAGTGCTCACAACAAGAATGTGCCCAGTGCTCCATGACACCTGTCATATGTGTTATAAAATTCTTGCTTTGTGTTTTTGTTTTAGGGTCATATTCTACAGCTGCATTGGGAAGACCACCGCAACTCACACCGATGTTTACTTAAATGTGCTTTATATGAAATGTGAAACAGAGACCCAGGGCTGGCAGCTGGTTTCTAATGGCAAGCAGTTGCTCTGCATATTTTACACTCTTGAACTAGGTAGTGAAATTCATTGTGTACTTTTCACTTTTCCAAAACTTTCCCAACAAAGAATCTATATAGTCATCCTTCCTGTTACTTCTTCATACTCTCTCCTACTTTATGTTTTATAACAACGGAAATAGACTCTAAACTGGGCAAGCAATGCTGCATTTACATGCTATTGGACAGACAGTAAATAACAATTTTTGAATCAAAATTCCACGTGAATACCATACTCAGAGCTAAGAAGTGGACAATTTGGAAAAAACAACACTACCCGAAAGCATACAATAAAAAATATACAATACAGTATAACACAACTTACTTAATTCTTATATAGCTCTTCACTAAGTAAGGGAACAGAGTGCCGTGAACAATTCTCAGTTAAAATACAAGTACAAATTAAAAATTGTTAAATATAAAACCAACAATATCTGTCCATTAGTTTACTGATGAACTCTGGCCAGTTGACAACAGTGGAGATTAAAATCATACTGGAGAAAGTAAAAAATAAAGTCTTAAGACCTTGGTCAACTGGGTGCCTACCCGCTCCTGGTTTTCTATAGTGGAGCCTATGCTGGTTGTTCAGTCTGATGAAAAAATCTCCTATCTGATCATTTCAATGCCCCTTTATCAGAGATGACTTTATGCAGGAGAGCAGCCTGGCAATAGAGTGATGACATCAAGTGCCACATATCCAGATACCAAGAAGAGAAAAAGAATAGAGGGGGATTAATAATGTTGTAAAATATTGTATTATGTATATTTCTGTACAAATGACCAACAAATAGAAATACAGTAATCAGCAGCTCTAAGCAGGGTATGCTAGACTAAAGTTATGAGTCGTCAGCCTGGATTTAAAAGTTGAGACTTAAGGAGCTTCTCTTATATTAGCAGACAGATCATTTCACAGCTTTGGGGTGCTGTAACTAAAATCTTGACCTTCCACTGTTATTTCATTAATCTTAAATTGGCTGGCATCTTCAATGTGTGCTCTGGTTTGTAAGTAATGATAAGTTTAGATAAGTAAGCAGGCTTGGCTATTTAATGCTTTGTAAGTTAAAATGAGCATTTCAAAATCTTCCCTAAATTTAACTGGAAGCCAGTACCACAACTTGAGAACTAGAGTTATGTGTTCAAATTTTCTGGTTCATGTAATAATTATTGGAGCAGCATTTTGAATTAACTGAAAGCTGAATAAAGAGCAGTTATACCTATTAGTACTAAATGCATGAATTAATTTCTCAGTATTTTGCATATCAAAAAATGTCCTAATCTTTCAACATTTTCAAGATGGAAAAACATGTTTTGGATAATTTCGTAATATATGTTTTAAATGACATTTATAAAATAACATATATAACCTATATAATAAACTTCTTCTTTCAGCTGCTCCCATTAGGGGTTGCCACAGTGGATCATCTTCTTCCATATCTTTCTGTCCTCTGCATCTTGTTCTGTTACACCCATCACCTGCATGTCCTCTCTCACCACATCCATACACCTTTTCTTTTTCTCTTCCCTGGCAGCTTTATCCTTAGCATCCTTCTCCCAATATACTCAGCATCTCTCCTCTGCACATGTCCAAACCAATACAATCTCGCCTCTCTGACTTTGTCTCCCAACTGTCCAACTTGAGCTGACCCTCTAACATACTCATTTCTAATCCTATCCATCCTCGTCACACCCAGTGCAATTCTTAGCATCTTTAACTCTGCTACGTCCAGCTCTGCCTCCTGCTTTCTGGTCAGTGCCACCGTCTCCAACCCATATAACATAGCTGGTCTCACTACTGTCCTGTAGACCTTCCCTTTCACTCTTCCTGATATCTGTCTGTCACAGATTACTACTGACACTCTTCTCCATCCATTCCACCCTGCCTGCACTGTCTTTATCATCTCTCTTCCACAATCCACATTGCTCTATACTGTTGATCCCAAGTATTTAAACTCATCCACCTTCGCCAACTCTACTCCTTGCATCCTCACCATTCCACTGACCTCCCTCTCATTTACACACATGTATTCTGTCTTGTTCCTACTGACCTTCATTCCTCTCCTCTCTAGAGCATATCTCCACCTCTCCAGGGTCTCCTGAACCTGCTCCCTACTATCACTACAGATCACAATGTCATCCCCAAACATCATAGTCCACGGGGACTCCTGTCTAATCTCGTCTGTCAACCTGTCCATCACCATTGCAAATAAGAAAGGGCTCAGAGTCGATCCCTGATGTAATCCCACCTCCACCTTGAATGCATCAGTCACTCCTACCGCAGACCTTACCACTGTCACACTTCCCTCGTACATATCCTGTACAACTCTGACATACTCCCCGACTTCCTCATACAATACCACAACTCCTCTCAAGGCACCCTGTCATATGTTTTCTCCAGATCCACAAAGACTCCTTCTGGCCTTCTCTATACTTCTCCATCAACACCCTCAGAGCAAACATCACATCTGTGGTGCTCTTTCTTGGCATGAAACCATACTGCTGCTCAATTAATCATCACTTCACTTCTTAACCTAGATTCCACTTCTCTTTCCCATAACTTCATGGTGTGGCTCATCAATTTTATCCCCCTGTAGTTACTACATTCCTGCAAATCCCCCTTATTCTTACATATCGGCACCAGTACACTTCTTCTCCACTCCTCAGGCATCCTCTCACTTTCCAAGATTCCATTAAACAATCTGTTTAAAAACTCTACTGCCACCTCTCCTAAACACCTCCATGCTTCTGCAGGTATGTCATCTAGACCAATGACCTTTCCATTTTCCATCCTCTTCATAGCCGTCCTTACTTCCTCCTTGCTAATCCGTTGCACTTTCTGATTCACTATCTCCGCATCATCTAACCTCTTCTCTCTCTCATTCTCTTCATTCATTAGCCTCTCAAAGTATTCTTTCCATCTGTTCAACACACCCTCCTTGCTTTTGAGTATGTTTCCATCTTTATCCTTTATTACCCTAAACTGCTACACATCTTTCCCAGCTCAGTCCCTCTGTCTAGCCAATCGGTACAGGTCCTTTTCTCCCTCCTTAGTGTCCAACCTCTCATACAACTCATCATACGCCTTTTCTTTAGCCTTCGCCATCTCTCTCTTCACCTTGTGTCTTATCTCCTTGTACTCTTGTCTATTTTCTGCATCTTTCTGACTACCCCACTTCTTCTTTGCCATCCTCTTCCTCTGTATACTCTCCTGTACTTCCCCATTCCACCACCAGGTTTACTTTTCCTCCTTTCTCTGTCCAGATGTCACGCCAAGCACCCTTCTTGCTGCCACCCTTACTACTACTAAATTTTCTTTCTCATCCATCGAACACCCAACTTGCGGGGCATATGCACTAACAACATTCATCATTAAACCTCCAATTTCCAGCTTCATAATCATTACTCTGTCTGACACTCTTGTCACCTCCAAAACACTCTTGACATACTGTTCCTTCAGAATAACTCCTGCCCCATTTCTTCTCCCATCCACACCATAATAGAACAATTTGAATCCACCTCCAATCCACCTGGCTTTACTCCCCTTTCATTTAGTCTCTTGAACGCACAATATATCAACCTTCCTTCTCTCCATCATATCTGCTAACTCTCTCCCCTTACCAGTCATACTGCCAACATTCAAAGTTCCTACCCTCAGTTCCACTTTCTTTACCTTCTTCCTCTCCTCCTTCCTCCGGACACGTCTCCCCCCTCTTCTTCTCTTTATTCTTCTTCGGCCTACAGTAGCCCAATTTCCGCCAGCACCCTGTTGGCTAACAGTACTGGTAGCGGCCGTTGTTAACCCGTTGATTTGGCAAAATTTTACACCGGATGCCCTTACTGATGTAATCCTCCCCATTTATCCGGGCTTGGGACTGGAACGAAGAAACACACTGGTTTGTGCATCCCTTGTGGCTGTGTTAACCTATATAATATACACTGTACATATAAAATAACAAAATATAACTTGGTGTTAGCTATTATGGATGTAGTGAGAAGTCAAGGAAAATGACACCTTTTATTGACTAACTAAAAAGATTACAATATGCAAGCTTTCGAGGCAACTCAGGCCCCTTCTTCAGGCATGATTGTAAGTCAGAAATGCACTTTTTGTGGTTGAAATGCATTTGGAACAAGTGATACATATTTAATATATTTAGTTTACCCTATATCTTCATTGAAACATTCACTTTATCTTTCATTGCTTTTTTGCAAACCAAGTAACAAATCAACAGCAACCTTGCATCTCTCCAAAAGTCCCACTGGAAACTCATGTGAATGCACACATCCGATAGCAAAATTCCAATTGCACGTGAACACAACATTAGTCCAAAAAAGTGGATGGATTATTGAATTGTTGATTTAAATAACTTCTGAATGGCTGTAAAAAGATTATATTGTCATGAATAATTTCAAATAAAAGTATAAATATATGATATTGTAACAACCTGAGAAAGTGTGAGAGGAATGGAATTAGCCTGTTTATGGCAATCGCTGAAGAGCAATCCTTAACAATACCTTTGTCATTTCTTCAGAACACCTCCACCGGCGCTGTACAGGTAACTGATGGCGCCTCATGCTTCCAGCTATTTTGTTCTGTTGTTCGCTCATTCTGCTCACTTGGGATCAGAGATAACTCATATATAGTCCTGTTCCCCAACAAATTAAGCTCCAATGTCCACTGGTGGCTTCACATGTCAGCCAGTGGGCTTTAGCAGTTGGGAGATGTGTCCAAAGTGCTGTCTAAATACTGTCGCTGGCCCCCCCTCAACTCCTAGTCATGGGGCTGCTATATAGCTGGCTTCACCAGGTATTTCTGCCACCTCAGACAGTGTGCCATCTGAGGAGAAGTCTGCCCCTCTGAGATCTGAACCAAGAGACATATATATACGACTTAAGGACACATCGTTTTCTGACAGAATCAGAGAATTAAACCTGTTTAGTATCAAAAAGAGAAGACTGAATGGGGACTTAATCCAGATCTTCAAAATCCTCAAAGACATCGACATTGATATCAATAAAATAGACCCAGAGTGAATCACATACTCAAGGACAAATTAAGCTAAAGTGCATTTAGGACTGAAGCCAGAAAGCACTTCTTTATGTAAAGAGTAGTAGGAATCTGGAACAAACTACCGAGACATGGAATTGAATCATAAACCGTGACAACGTTTTAGAAATACCTGCATGAAATATTAGGACAGCCTAGCTCTTACACAAGCAAGATTGATGCACTGAATGGTCTCCTCTCATTTGTCATGTTTCTTCATCTAATCCAAATTTAAGGCTGAGAAAAACTAGCGCCCATCCCAGCGTGCATCGAATGCAAGATAAGGGCCAACCCTTGATGCACTTTGCATTCTTACTCATACAAGGCCAGTCTGAAGTCACCAGTTACAGTGAATCCAACACACATTTCTTTAGGAATTAAGGAGAAAGCCACATTAGCGAAAAGAAAAGAACTTGCAATCTCCATACAGGCCATGTCTGGGCCAGTATTTGAGCATTGTGGAGCCATGAGGGCTAATCACTGTGCCACTCCATTACAATAATCCATCACCATTGTCAATAAAAAAAGAAAACAGCTTCAGCTAAAACAAGGCTTCAGTGCTTGGTCCAGAGAGCATGCGTGCCAGTTTATTGGTGACTCAGAATGAAACTGGTGGGAGTGGGTGTCTGTGTATTTGCTCTGTGTGGAACTGTCATCTTGTCTAGAATTGCTTTGCTACCAGAACACAATCTGATTTTTTTTCCTGTAATTGAAAAGTATGTGTAGGAGATAGATAGATGAATGGGAGAATCATTTTTTTTCTCAGATTTCCTATAAATTAAGTATCCACCTCTTTCCCCATGGACTGAAAAATGTAGCAAATCAGTCCTCCACAAAATAATGAGCAAAACATCAGTCTAAGTAGAAACTTTTTTAAGTGTGACAAAGCAGGTATGGCCCACAACCCATAAATCACTGGTAAAATTCATGATCCCAGAGGGATGCGGAGAGCCCTTGGTGATTTCTAAGTAAGATATGGTGCAGTGGTTAAGGCTTTGAACTTTGAACCCCAAAGCTGCCAGTTCTGTCTTACTATGGGCTCAATGTGTGACCCTGAGTATGTCACTTAACGTGCCTGTGATTTGTTATACAAGTTCATGTGAGCAACTGTAATTGTTGTGGTCTTCTATATCATCAGCAAAGAACAGAGTATAATACTTAAATAAAAATGGAATTCTCCCTTTCCAGAAAAGTGGTCAAAAGAACTTTCAAAATTATCAATGATAACTATGCATACTTAAGAACAAGAAATTAAATCTGAAAACATATTCTGTAGACTTTAGTTATGCTAATCAGCCCTGCTCAAAGGCCATGGCTTATAAATATAAATAAAGATACAAGTAGCAGTAGACCTCTGCCTGCAACAGAAATAAAATATCAGAAAATCCACAGTGGGAATTTTATACTAATATCACGCCCACTGGACATGATTGAAATCTCCTCTCCTATTGTGTTCCTTAAAATTAAATTAAAATATGAACCCCTTCCCTGCGGTGAATCTAATGGACCCCACATGGGGTTCCCTTGGATGGGCCGCACTGGAGACAGGCCTACATGAGGATATATCTCTTGCTAGTGACTCTCCCGGGCAGTGAGAGGCTTCCTGGGCTTCAATGTCCCCTGTACCCCAGCTTTATTCCCTGGGGTGGCACGAAAAAGGATGAGCCATTTGCACGCAGCAGCGCCCTCGGAAACTAGAATGGTATAATGCGTGCGTTAATTAGCCTTTTAATTCAAGCGAATGGAGAATTTCATGGCTCAAAGATAAATGAGAGAGATAATTGCAAAATTGGTCATGGATTCGATTTGGTGCCCTTTTCAATTTCCCCTTAAATTGAAAGCAACAGAAAATGAAACACAGACAGCGAGAAGAGTAAGAAAGCAGAGAGAGTGAAAATAGAGACAGGAGAAAGCAAGAAGGAGAGAAAAGGCTGCTTTTTGACCTTAACTAGTTTATGATTAACAAAATAAAAACTTACATTATAATTTACTTTGAAACTTTCTAATTTTGCTTGTTTTTTCTTCACTTTGCATCAAATGATAGAAGACAACAGATAGTCATGCTCTGATTGGCTGAAAGAACATAGGGCGGAGTCGGAGACTGGTGAGTTAAAATATGAATGTCTATTGATGTGTTGCACTGCCAGCAATAATGCTTAGCAGTTCTAATGGTGGCTTGTCATGGGTGGGAGTGGAGTGATAAGGTTGTGCAGGACCACAGCACAGAATAGATCCTACCTTGTTTCCTGATGAGGACAGATATCAAGGGTACACCAGGATAGCATGGGGGTGCCCTAACAATCGGTCCTCTCTTCTTCTCTGTATACACTTCTCACCAGGTCCTATCATCATGTGCCACCTTTTAATCAGTGCTGTGCCAAAGATATGCAGCTGTACCTGTTGTTCCCTCCAGAGGACCACATGGTATCAGCTAGAATCTCTGCATGGAGTGAAACTGCAGCCTGGATGAGGAACATCCATCTCCAGCTCAACCTAGCAAAGAAGACAGACCTTCCTTTTATTGCGGGTCATCTGTCTGTTCAGCACTCCATTTTTGTACAGCTTGGCTCATCATTGCTAACAGCCACCAAAGCTATGTGTAACCTTCGGTCTTGCACTCTTAAAAGAAATCACTTTTTTCATTTTGCCGTTTTGTAACCTCATTTAGTTCTTTCTTTAATCACTTAGATATGCATAGACTTATCATTTTCTTTAGTCAATCTGTAATCATTATTAATCTTTACTTTTCTCTGTTTCTTTATGATGTCTGTATGAATGTGGATACTTCTGGTTATCACAATACTCTCTGTGGCGAGTCCTCTAAGACAAAAAATAAATAAATAAATAAATAAATAAATAGATTACTTAAGAACACTGGGGGCTGGATGGTCTTTTGTCCTTGGAATCCCTGCTGATTTTATTTTTTTCTTCACCTTAACTGGAGGGGTTTTTTCCTCATTTAGAAATCTCTCATTTAGAAACCTAAAAACAATTTGATATTTAAGGGCTCTACTGTCTTAATTATATATCGTTCTTATATAAGTGTGCATTTTCTTGATCTTTTGTATACTATTTATTCATTATAATTCTTATCTAAATTGAATTTGTTTATGTTTGCATGTAACAACCTTTTTGACATATTGTGAAGCACTTTGAGCTACATCCTTTGTCTTAAAATGTACTATAGGAATGTTGTTGTTGCAATTTCATTCAAGGCAGCATTTGCAAGATGAGATTGTACCTGATTGAATATGCAGCACAGCTTCTGATCTTATCATGCCTGGACTACTGCAACTTTCTGCTAGTAGAAGTACCAGCATGTGTAACCAAGCTACAGCCAATGATTCAAAATGTCTGGTATTCAAGCAGACGAGGCTGGCACAGTTCACTCCTATTTGCACGATCACTATATTGGCTCCCTTTAGCGGCAAATAATTAAGTTCAGATCCTTCATGGATGCCTACAGAGTAGTCAGTATGTAAGCGCCTATGTATATGCAGACTCTTTTCACATGTAGCTCTTAGTTGGTGGACCAAACTTCTCATTTAAATTCAAACTACTGACTCAATGTGTATTTGGGAAGTGTTTGAAGGCTATCTTGTTTGGTGAATTTCTCTCTGAATGATGTTAGGTCTGTGGTGGGCTGGTGCTCTGCCCGGGATTTGCTCCCTGTCTTGTGCCCTGTGTTGGCTGGGATTGGCTCCAGCAGACCCCCGTGACCCTGTAGTTAGGATGTAGAGGGTTGGGTAATGGATGGATGGATGATGTTAGGTTTTTAGAAGTGATAAGTGTAACTCACTCATATTTTGTTCTTCACTTGTGATGATTAGTTTTGTAACCTTGTCCTGTAACACTTGTTCTCATACAGTCCCACAGACTGATGTTATTCAATTATGTTGACTTCTTTTGTAAGTCAATAAAAATTCAAGCTATTCAGCTAAGAGAATAAGTGTGAATGTATCTGTAACATAAGTCTGACTAGAGGATACAGACAGTGAGCCAGCAAATGGAACAAAAGGAACAAACACACTACTGTTCACAGCTATAGTACTAGTGGCAGTAGTGGGAGGATTGTCACACCTACAGAGAGGAGTAAAATTCTTATTGACATGTTTGACCAAAATTTAAAAAATCCCCACTGTCTGGTACTGTAATAAACTATGCAGGATGCAGTGATTGAGCGTGCTGTGTTTTTGCTCTTTATCAATAAATATCTAAATATAAAATGATTCCTTGTTGGACTTGTCAGGTCAAGCCAAAGGTTTTAATGGTTCCTCTTTCTCAGTAGGTATTTTTGTGTATTTGGATCTTTTAAAAATAGTTGCCCATTTTTTTGGTCTGATGACAGCATGCAGTTAGCAGTTGAGGACCTGCTGACTTGGTGTGAGCCTCTTCTGAATAAGCTAGATAAGTTCCTGGCCCGACGTTGTGTCTCATTTTAGAGGCCTTGAGCTCCCTTCATCACATTTGAGACAGGAAATTTCACCCCATTTCACAGGAAATTTCATATATATATATACACACACACTATGGTCTGAACACACATCAGAACAACTAATAAGGAAGAAAAATTGAGAAGAAAGAAAATACCATTTCTGACTTGGGACTCCCAGTCCCAGTGAGCCATTATGCAGGTGTATTGCTGTTGGTGTAAAGGAGCCCCAATTATGTTCCTTGACAAAGCTGTGCTGAAAAATTTGTTGGCTGAAAATCCTCAGTGTGAGTGTGTCAGAGAGAGGATGTGCAGCATTGTCCATAATGGCACTCAGTTTTGTTTTAATTCTCTCCTTTGCCACAACCTCCAGGGGGTCCAGAGTGTGTCCTTTAACTGAGCTTGCCCCTTTAATTACCTCAGTGAGCCTCTCTTAAAGTGATGTCACTGGCCCAGCCCACCACAATGTAATAAATCACACTGGTCATCACAGAGTTATAGAAGATGTGAAGGATGTCACTTCCGACATTAAAGGAACCCAGTCTCCTAAGGAAGAAGAGCCCGTTCTGTGTTCTGTCCTTTCTTTTATAGTTCCTCTGTGTTCAGAGGCCAGTCCAAACTGTCATTGATTTGGACCCCCCAATTACTCATAGGAGTGGACCACGTCTACATGCACTCCTTGAACAGTGACCGGTGTGAACCACCCAGGCTGGCACCGCCAGCTGAGCCTGTCACAGACAAGTGTGGGACACAAGTTCAAGTCACACACATTGGTTTTTATTTTCTTTTTTCCTCATGAGAAACGCCTTCTCCCATTTCCCATGCCTACAACACAGTCTCAGCACAAGCACGGTGCAAACTCAATAGTCTCCTCTCTCTTTTCCTTCTCCTCCACTCCTCAGGTCAAGTTTAGTCTTCCTCCTCCTGACTCTGGCTCTCCAAGTAGTGGCTGCTGGCTCCTTTCATAAGGCACCCGGAAGTGCTCCAGGTGCTTGATGACTCATTTGCGGCAGCACTTCCATAAGGGCTTAGCAGCTTCTGCTGCAGCTGCCCCTGGCGGCGCCTGTGGATCCCAATGGGGCTGCACCAAACTCCCAACTCTCATTTAGCCCTGTGGAAGTCTGAGGCACCGCTGCAACCCAGGGGGATTGCCATCAAGCATCCCGGGGGAGGTAACACTCTGGCCACACTTGCTCCCCTGGTCCTCCCAGTGTGAAGGTGCACTCTACCTTGGACATAGAGACTCTAACCAGGACGGTGATCATCAAGTGTTCAAAAAACCTTTCGCCGTATAGTGTGCATTTACAAAGATGTCTGCATTAAGAAAATGATCAGCTCTAAATTGTGAGTGTGGGTGTACGCATGAGTTGTCATTGTAGTGGGCTGATGCCCATGGCTGGGCTAGCTTTTCACCTTGTGACTATTAATGCTGGGATAGACTCTGGCACTGCCTTGACCCTGATGTGGACTAACTGGGTTGGAGATTATTATCTGAAAGTTTCATTATGCGTTTATAGGAAAAAGATGGCAACACTGGGTGTGGGGCAAGAAAAAAACCCTCAGTAATAAAAACATAAATAAATAAACTAGAAAATCTGGATGATGAATTAAGAAATCTACAACCCTGAACTGGTGTTTTCACAGTATGAAGCATTCAATGTGTGTTCTACAGCTGAAGAGATAAGAAAGCAGTGAGCGTGACCTGAGCTGAAGTGCTAAGACGGTATTTCCTTTCCAGTGAGCTGGCTGAGCCGGTGCCTAATGAGACCTAATGAGAAGGCTACTCGGCCAGGAAACTGTGCCTCTGGGAATCCCATTGGGATTGTTGGACTTAACTACTCCCCAGCTCACCGCGTGCTTCGCTGATATCTCAAACAGATGCAGAGAGAAGATGAGCAGCTCCTTAGAGCGGAGAACTAAAGATCTCTGCTCAACTTAATAAAGCTCCTTTCATGCAGACCACACACATTAGAAAGCAGCAGAGAACATTACGTGATGTAGTGGGTGTCAGAATATTCAAAATACAGAAGGGGCCATGGTTGCTTGCAAATCTTCACAAAAATTCTGTTAGCCATCAGACAATGAGGAAGCAGCTGTTATTCCTGACCAAACAGGTCTGTAACATCAAGAATGTATATATAGAGTGCCAGAAAATGGATGTCTTTAACTCCTGGTGAACCAGAACCTGTGGTCTACTGGGTGGCTTTTCTAACTTGTTTGGTTGTGTTACTACAGCATGCGGTGATGCCTCGGTTAAGTAATTTCCTTACATAAAGTGATAAAAATTCTCCACCATTTCCCTATTCACTCCATGTTGCTGGTCAGCCGTCCACTTAGCCATCTGTACACGAGACTTGCTCTTTTATCCAGCTTGCAATAGACGGTTGTTTGCTTACTCACTTTGCTCTTGCCAGGTGTTCCTGTGTCTCATCCATTATCTACTGTCAGATGTTCAGTTATCCATCAACCATCCCTTTGTCTTTCCTACCTTGTACTGGTGAGCTGTTCACTTATCCACTTTGTTCTGGCATGCATTTCTTTTTCTGTTGCCCAACATTTGTTATTTGATTAGTTATCCATCTTGAACTGGTTGATTTTTAACTTTATTATCTCATGCTGTGTTGCTTTTTCATGCATCACATTGCATGAGTTCATCTTTTTAATTTTCTTCCCTGCAGTGGCCATTTGTTTTTGTCTTCCTGGCACTGCACTGGCCAGATTATCTTGTGTCTTATCCATTTTGCACTGTCCAGTTTGTTGTTGATTTTTGCTGGTTATCTGTTGATGTATCCTCCATGCATTGACCACTTGTTTCTGTCTCCTCTCAACCTTTTATTGGCCAGTTGTGTTTGTCCCTTGTCTGCCTTGGACCTTAATTCATTTCAGCTCCTCACAATATCCTGCTAATCCAGACTCTTGTCAGCCTGGCACTGTTTATCTCTTTGTGTTTCTTCTTCACCTTGAACTGGGCAGCTTTTCAGGTCCCTTGACTACCTTGTTACTGTTCAGTTGTCCCCGCTGCTTGTCCACTTTTTCTTTGGTTATCAGTTCACCTATCCCTTTTACACTGGCCAGTTGCTCCTCTATTATGTCCACTTTTTTCCAGTTACCAGTTCACCTTTTCCTGACTAGTTGTCCTTGTCTATCTTGTACTGACCAGTTGTTTATGTATCATATCTGGTATTATCTAGTTATCAGTTCATCTATCCTGCTTGTACCTGCCAATTGTTTCTGTCTCTTGTCCACCAAGTACTTGCCAATTGCTCCTTTCCATTGTCAGCCTTGGTACTAGCCAGTTGTTTCTGTCTGTTGTCCACCTTTTCCAGTTTTCAGTTCACTTTTTGTCCACTCACTGGACATTTGTTTCTGTCTCTTGTGCACATTGTACCCACCAGTTATTTCTGTGTATTGTCTACCTTGGTACTGACCAGTTGTCTCTTTTCCACATTTTCCACTGGTTATCAGTTCATTTATTCTTCTTGCAATGACCAGTTGTTCCTACTTCTTGTCCATCTTATACTGGTCGGCTATTTCTATATCTTGTTCCTCTTTATATTGGCCTAGTTATTCCTGTCCCCTGTCTTGTTACTGACCATTTCTTCTTGTTTCTTGCCCATTTCTTTCTCATTTTCAGTTTACTTATCCTACTTTCATTGGCCTGATGTTTCTGTCTATTGTCCGCATTGTTCAGTCCAGTCGTTCCTGACCCTTGTCTGCCTTGTTACTGACCTTTCCTTCCTGTCTCTTTTGTATTTTGTCTGACTATCAGTTCAATTATTCTGCTTGCACTGGCCAGATGTTTCAGTCTCTTGTCCACTTTGTACTATCCAGCTGTTCCTGTCTGTTGCCTTCAATGCCAATAACCACAAGTTCTTGTCCCTTGTCCACTTTCTTACTGGTTATCAGTTACTTATCATCCTTGCACTCAGCAGCTGTCCTTTTCTCTTGTCCACCTTCTTTTGGTTATCTTTTCCTGTCTCTCATGCTGTTCTTTCTGGTTATGTATTTACTTATCCTCCTAGTTACAGTCCTCTCTGGTTGTTCCTGTTTCTTGTACATCTTATGCTGGCCAGTTTTTCAAGTTTCATGTCCATCATTTTTTCTTGTTTTCAGTCTTCTTATCCTACTTACACTGGCCAGCTGTTCCAAACACTTGTCCAGCTTGTACTGCCCACTTGTTCCTCTATGTTGTCCATCTTTTTTTGTTGTTATTAGTTCATTTATGGTTCTTGCACTGGCCAGTTGCTCCTATCTCTTGTCCAGCTTGTACTGCCCACTTGGTCCTCTATCTTGTCCATCTTTTTTTCTTGTTATCAGTTCACTTGTGGTTCTTGCACTGGCAAGTTATTTCTGTCTCTTGTCCACCTCGTACTTGTTATCTGTGTACCATTTATCCTTCATCTACCAGTTTACTCCCAAGTCATCCCTATCACGGTGGTTAGTCCCCACCCTGTGCTGTTCAGCTCAGTTTTCCGTCACCTGTGTGGTTCACTTCTTGTCGAGTGAATCAGCTCCTTCCAAGTGCCCCCTCTGTCCCCTGATTCCAGCCGTGCGTCGCTGGATGTATGTGAGTCAGCAGCAGTTCACTGCGCCTAATTAGTGGTGTTTTTTGCTCTCAGAAGTTCGCTGCTTGGGCGGCCCTCACCCATGCTCTCAAATGCTGATTGCTTTATTTTCTGAATCCCACACTGTTGCTTTATTTGGTTTTTCTGTGGTATTTATTGTATCAAACGAACCACTTGGTGATGGGGTCACCATGAAACACGCCTCAGAAAATAGAGCAAAAATGATTGATTCTCCCTGAAAGTGATTACCGAGGACCCGTTTAGTGAAAAATGTAAACAAATTACCGACTGATTGACGGACTCTCACAGAGAGCGCTGGCTTGCTGTTTGCAATTAGCAAATTGGCAATGGAATGCTGGGGATTCTCACACTAGTACAACTCCTCCATTCTTTTAGAAACTTTCTCCTGGGAAGCAAAATTAAACTTTTATTTAAAGTTCTGACCAAAGCTCTTATCCAGTAATGTGCATTTCTTTTCGTCACATCAAATTCAAGTTGCTGGAATTCACCTGCCACAAGTAGCCTTAAAGTGGCACACCATCATGTAACAGCGTCCAGATGCTGAAGTGACTTCACTGCCATCAACACAGCAGCGATGCCAGTCACTTTGAGGGGCACTTTTGAACAATTATTTGGTGTATCAACTTTCATATTATAATAGTCTATTTCACTGGCATTGTTGTGGTGATAAAGCATGTAGTAGGAAGAACTTTAAGGTTTAGTACAAAACCTTTCACTATAACTTTCCAGAACCTTGAAGTCTCCTAAATAGTCCAGTCTTCATAGGTTGTAAGTCTGCATAGACAGAAATACATTTTGCAACAGCCCAGGATCAGAAGGAGCACACTGATTAGTAGAAGGTTCAAGAATATAAATCATGTCTAGCCAATACTGATTCAAGAGCTCAAAGCATGTACATGAGAAGAGAGATGGCCCTTAAACTACAATGCCCAACTGGTCCAAGGGGTGCAGTAAGGAAGAAGAAAGCCAACTTAAATAGAGCTGATTGTCAGCCTTGTCCAGGAATACAATACAATACAATTTATTTTTGTATAATCCAAAATGACACAAGGAGTGCCGCAATGAGTATTAACAGGCCCTGCCTTTTGACAGCCCCCCAGTCTTGACTCTCTAAGAAGACAAGGAAAAACTCCCAAAAAAAAAACTTTGGAGTGAGAAAATGGAAGAAACCTTGGGAAAGGCAGTTCCAGGTGTGTTGGGCATGCAGTGAGTGTCAAAAAAGGGGTGTAAATACAATACAATACACAGATCAGAACACAAGTAATCATTAATACAATATAATAGTGCAATAGAAATATTATAAGTACAATACAGGAAATGCAACCAAGTCTAAAGGCATGACCTGGGGTGTCATGTATAAACAGTGCATATGCACAAAAATGTTGTGTACTCAAGTTTCCACACTCAGATCGCGATGTATAAAACCTAAACTTGGCATAAAGCCACGCACATTTTCACAGTAGCTGAAACCCTGGCGTACGCAAGTTCTCTACTCGGTTTTGCAAACTGGCAGCACCCAGCATCAAAGCAGTGCTTTTGTTCCAGTGTTGTTTCCCTTTCATTTTTAGATCCACATCCCTGACGCGGCTTTATTATATACACTGAAATTAACCACATATTGTTTATTAGTTTAAAGGATCTAATTGAAATTAACCTGTAACAATATAATGGTCCACGGAATGACCAAACTATTCCAAATACCATAGCTGCTTTAGCGTTGTTACTCTCACTGCACCTTCTTCTTCTTCTTTCAGCTGCTCCCATTAGGAGATGCCACAGTGGATCATCTTTTTCCATATTACTCTCACTGCACCACTCAGAGTATTTACATCACTGTATCTGAGCGTGGAATCACAGCTCTGTAGCAGCTGATCAGAAAGAGAATTATCAGTATACAGCATCTAGTACACACTGCCTCAGCCATGCTGCCTATTTGAACTGCTCTCATGCGACAAACGCATCAGAGCCTTTCCTGTACTGACCTCTCGTTTCAGAAACAGTTTCATCCCAAGAACTATAAACACAATCAATCAGTCCATCAAGTGCTCCTTGTAGAACTGTTTGTACTTTAATAATAAAGTACATTTATCTCACTGTAAACATGTGATACAGTTATAATATTGCACAACCTGAGCCACTTTATAAAGTGCCTATTTACATATGATGATGATATCATTTTTAAGATGAAATGCAGCAAAATATGTTTATTATATAATTTTATATTTTTTATTTTGGGCACTGTGCGACTTTGTGAACTTGAGCTTTCGAGTTTCTCCGATACGCTATGTCACTCGATCAACTTCCTTTTGTTGTTTATACCACTGTTTAAACCAACAAATATTATGATTTTCCTTGCCTCCACTTGGTATTTGCTGAAATTCTTCTATTTTCCCCCATGCTTTTGCCATTGCTTTTTCACAGAACGCTGAGCTTAAGGGCTATTTATATTGATTTGCATATTCAAAGAGGCATAATTCTGGGAGGAGTTTGGGGAGTGGCAGCAAGCATGAACAAATACGAACATTTCCACTTTTGTCCGTACGCCATGTTTAGTGTAAATTCTACACACGCATTATGCATAAGGCCCCAGGAGAGGATTCTTAAGGCAAACAGAGAATCAAAAACAAGCCACAGCCAAACCACTAATCAAAGAATCAAAGTAAGGAAACAGAAAGCAAAAGTCAAGAACTCAAAAGTCTAAATAGCAATGCTAATGTATGCGCAAAAGTTGTTTTTCTTTGAGTATCTACAGACTTGTATAGTGACCCTGATTCTTAAAGCTCCACACTGGAAGTATCAATGATGCAACTTCTAGTAACCATTAGCGTGTTGTGATGACAGTGATGACATTTATGTCTCTGGTGAGACATGGACGCTCTCCAGTGACCTGAGATGAAGACTGGACTCTTTTGGTGATGTGTCTCGTTGGAGAATCCTTGAGTAATGCTGGTTTGACTTTGGGTCAAATGAGCGGTTGATCACAGAGTCCCTAATGAGGCACATTCCCTGTATTGTGAGGGATATGGCACTATGGCCATGTGGTGTAATTCCACGACTGTGATCCTGCTTGCAGGATCCTCCTCATTGTTGAGGAACAGAACGATTGGACCAGACCAAGGAGACACCCATGAAACACCGGGCTGTGGCAGAAAGAGGGTCATTTCCTGTGGGTGGGATTGGACCACATGTCTGCCTGGGAGGATGTCAAACAGAATTCCGAGTTGTTTCATCATGTGGTGGGTGCGGCAACGAGCTGTACCAGTCCATGCTCCCCAAACTGATGCAAATGGTGGCACGCCAGAGAAAACAAAATGGCAGCAAACACTGCAAAATAATTTCTAATAACTGAAAACAATTTCCACTATGCAAAAAAAAAAATACTTAATTCATATTCAAGATCAAAACCAATCATGGAAGATAACCAGTAAGAAAAGCAGCTTAAAAAATGAACAGAAAAATTACCACCTTATCTAAATGATTATCATTTGTCTCTAACATTTATATCAAAAGGTGACTTACAACATTTGAGACCTAATTAGTTACATTTCTTTTGTTTTCCAGTTGGAGCATAGTCAGGTGAAGCGGTCAGACAGTGTCAGCAGCAGGATTTGAACCTTCAGTTTGAGGGTTTGGAGTCCAAAGCCTTAACACTCCTCTTCCTGCCTATATAATCGTAACATATATAACATATATAATCATAACACTGGTTGTCGCTTTCTTTCATTCCGTCAATTCCATCCAGTGACCACACCAGATCAAGGATGATCAGCTTAACAGCACAACACAAGATGATTGAAAGCCCCACCTGACCCTCGAACACATTGAGTGTTTCAACTCCAGCAAGTAGAGCTGCAGTCCATCCAGGTTTTACTGTTATGATACTGTTTACTGTTAACTCTGGTTCTTCCTGACAGTGACTACAATTGGAGGTGAATTTCCATAATAGACTCAAAGGTCTGGAGATACTTAGTCCACAAAGAAATTTGTAACGTGAGGTTAGCGTCACCATTGGACCCTGTGAAAAAAATAAGTGAATAAGCTATTCAGTCAGTAAGATTAACCTTGATCACAGTTGAAGTAAGACTGCGGTCATTCAAACAGATTCAATGTCCTTAAAAACACCGACATAAGACTTAAATGGATCCTTTGGTTTGAAGTAAAGGTTAAATTATGATTAGAAAACTCTCAAATGGTGGAGACATTTAAAGATACATCTCTCATTGAAAATGGCTGTAGAAAAATTTTGATGTACTTGAATAACCCTTGAACCTGAAATGACTGACGCTTTCAAAATTTGGAAAGGAATTAGTACAACGCATCCCAGCCGTTACTTTAAAAAGAGTCCAACAACAACATGAGGACACATATGGAAACCTGTTAGGGTTACATTTTGCACAAATGTTAGAAACTTTTTCTACACGCAGAGAACCATAGACACATGAAATCCAAGTGTTGGGTGGTGGAGAGGAGGACTCTGGGGACATTCCAAACTCGACTTGATGTTATTTTGGAGGAGTCAGGTGGCTAGGATTAGTGAGCTTTGCTGGGCTGAATAGCCTGTTCCATCAAAAAATTTCTAATGTTCTCATGTACTTAAATGACTCATGAACAACTTGTTGATGGGCTGCTCATAATGTATTGTATCGCTTTTAACTTCTTTATTTTACTTGGCACTACCTGAAGTAGATTATGTGAGTTTCAGAATGTTAGGTTACTTTGGAGTGGGATGTCTGTTGGTCACCTTTATCTTTTAATACAGTGATCATCAACTTTTATAGCCATTACATTTACTTATTTGGCCAATGCCTTTATCCAAAGCAACTTACATTTGAGATACAGTTGGTTACATTTGTTTTCTTTTTTCAGTTGGAGCACAGGCATGTCAAGTGACTTGCTCAGGGTCCCACAGTGTCAGTGGTGGGATTTGAACACACAACCTCGTCGTATGAAGTCCAAAGCCTTAACCACTACACCACACTGCCTGCCATAAGACCTCCTTTTGATATCAAAGCCTTTACTATAGTTACATTTACATTTGTTCACATTTGTCAAATATCACTGTCTACTCACTTTATTAAGATACTTTAAAGTATTGGAAATCATGGAGTTAACACACAGTCTGTGGCCACATATGATCTGCAAGAGGTTTGTGGTCAGGAGTACAGTGTGGAATAGAAAGTCTAATGCTGTCTTTTAGGCAGGTAGAATACAGACAGACTTTTGTAGCAAGCAATTTCCTGCTTTAGCCTTCATTTTCACCTTCTTTTTCGACAGTTCCTACTACAGCAAAACAGTAATTCAGATAGACGTGTGTAATGTCACCTATTAGCTAGTGAACTTCGTGACTCAGAGTGAAGTGCAGTGCATTCTTGGGATAATGGACTGTATTTCCTATGTTTTGTGTATTCATATAAACACACATAATAATAATGATACATTTTATTTGCATAGCACCTTTCACATGTTTTCATAGATATGTAAACTGAAAGCTATTATATTAAATTATAAACAAATATACTCATATTGCATTTTTCACAAATTTCAACACCGAAAATCCTTTTTAAGCTTTTCAATTACTCCAGCCAACCCCTCAACGGCAGCATTTTTTTCTACTGAGAGTCTCGCTCCTTTTCAGAGCTTCATGAGACATGGGTCACGTGCCAACCTTGCTCTGACTGGCTGATATATAATACTAGCTGTGTAAGCCCGAGCTGTAAAAAGCCCGGGGTCCTAGAAACTATTGAAATCGTCAGAAAAAAAAACTGAAATGTAGAGATGTCAGGTAATTTGTAAGGTACTACTCTGGGCATCTCTCTCCTAGGAGGTTTCGTTTTGCGGACGTGCTCACATCACTTGTGCATTAGCAGTTAAGTGACTTTGTCTTTCTTCGGAGGTTTTGTTTTGCTGGCATGCTCCCCTCACTTCTGTATTAGCAGCAGAAGGAAAAGTCAAAGGGATACCGTTTTGCCGATGTGCTCGCCTCGCTTTTGTATTAGTGGCTAAGTGAGTGTCTTTTTCTTTGGATGTTTCATTTTGCCGATGTGCTCCCCTCATTTGTGTATTAGCAGCTAAGCAAGTTTCTATTTCCTCGGCGGTGGAGCCCTTACCCCAACTCCACCTCTCACTTCCAGGCTGGACAGACAGACATACACACATCCACGCATAGACATTTATATATAAGACAAGATTAGTGTGATCCTCACAAATTGACTCATCTGAAGCAGCAGTATAAAGCAAGATGGAATAAGAAGATTGATCCTATGTTTTATAATCAAGATCATAACAGGGAGAGCAGGAATGAAATTAACAAAGGACAAGATGTAAGACAAAATTGAAGACTGAGAAATGTAATGAAAGAGCCAGTAATGAGAATATTATATGCAGCCAAAGCCAAGGCACACAATGACACAAAGAGAACAGAATTTGTAACCAGAGACAACTTTAACAATGATAACCTGAGGAGCTTTTGATTTTGATTTATCCACAATCTTGGACAGTCAGGAAGCGTGTGATGCTAACATTGATACCATCCTAATAATGACATCATGCATCTCATACACCAGGTCATTGTCCTGCCTAGCAACCTCCTGCATCACAAACTGCGGGACCTATAACAAAAACTTGGTGCCACGGTACTTCAAAAGTATTTCAAAAATAACGTCTTCAAACATGTTCTAAATCAGAAAACCGACCTGAGCGTCAAATTCCTTGACCTCTAAAGCTCCCAAAATGGTATCTCCATGATTTCTATAGCCAAAGAAAAGGCTGGAAAAACTTAAAATGAAGTTTAGGTCTTGACAGCCTGCAAATTGTACTTTTGAAGGCACATGTGCCTACACATTTGTGTGTGTTTGTTTGTAGCTTTTTATTGTTTTTTAAGCTAATCCTTTTTTTTTACTTCATTATTATTATATATTTTTAGTTCATTGGTCAAAAACATGCACGTTAAGTTTCTGTTGCTTAATTTACCCAGATACATGTGTTTGTGTGTGCGTCTGTGTGTTCATGTGTGTGTGTGTGTTCACCCTACTGGCACCCTGTCCAGGTATTGCTCCTAACTCGTGCCCAATGATTGCTGGGTTAGGCTCCAGCTGCCTTGTGACTTTAGTCTAGATAAGTGGGTTTACAAAATGAACAGATGGATTAGTATTTTGAAGTCTTCAGCTCCAAGAATGAACAACTCAAGCAGTGTCAATCACGATCGACTGGTTGGTGACCACTGACTTAATACACTATAATGAGTGTCCTGTCTGTGGTCACAGTCAACTGAGTTGTGGCTCAGTCATTGGAATCATTGCACTTACCAACATGTTAGTCAGCTTCTCTGCTGAATTATCAGGGAATAGACATTTTAAAGGTGGCACTGTGCCACTGTGATTTATGCCAGCCCTTGTGAATGATGGAAAGAGTTTTGCCCAATGGGTTGGAGTGAGGCTGTGTTAAAAACCCCATCCTTAGTTATCACTAAACAGAAGTGCCATTTGCAAAGGGGGTGCACCAACTATTACTAAAGAATTTCATTAAAAGTAAACAAAAATGTAACTGGACAGGGCACTAGACATAAAGCACATTACATCTTTTTACCCAGGACTGTAGAAGTGGACTTGCCCACCAGAAATGTGGATGTGAAGTGTTCATGTAGGCAGGTAATATATAAAAGAAAAAAAATGGAAGGAAGAATGCTTCAATAATTATTAAAATCTAATCAACACAAATATTTTAGCAAGAGGGACCCTAATCTGTTTAACCTTTATCCAATCCTTAAAGAAACACTTGACCCAAAAAAAGATATTTTTTATTTGTTACTTATCCGTGTAGTTTGTAGTGATGGCCAAAAACATGTGTGACCGTATGTTTTCATGCATAATGAGAGGAAACATTTTATAATATACTGTAATAGAACCCAATGGTGATCAGTGCTGTACAAAGGCAAACAATGAGATAAATGTCAATGGACTAAAGAAAAAATCTCACGTTCCTCAGGTTGCATAATCCACATGTCCATTATCGAGTTACATGCTGAAAACATGCAAAACACATGCATTTTTTCCTATAATATTATTAACCAGTAATGGCGCGCTGCATCATTGTGCATACACATGACTTATAGTTTTCATACTCTTTCTCTGTACGTTTAGCATTCGTTTCCTCAGAATTTGATGTACTTGCTGCTTCTTGAGCAGCTCTTCTTTTCTCCACCCCAACGGCCCGCTTCTTCTCTTCTTTCATTTGCATCTTTTCACGTTAAAACTGATTAAGTCAGTGTTTGTATTACAATTACTCAGTGCATTTTCCTTAATTTTTCACTTAAGCTGGCACTTAACTCTTCAATGTGCCTCAAGAATGATTTAAGATATGAAGAGGTAGGGGAAGTGACAGCGAAGGTGGTAAGGATGAGAACGGCACACGCACGCATGCGCCACACGGCCGCCCTTCTGGCCACTGCTGAGAGTTGATTTTGCAATAAAATCAAATAAAAATAAAAAGAGGAATAACCTTGGAGGTCAATCATCAATCTGAAAGTGGATAGTAGATGTCACGTAGTATATGTGTACCAAATTCAGGTAAATAGGTCAAACAGTTGGCGAGCTTAAAATCCTGGACAGAGAAATGGACAGCCACAGTAGGGTATTATATAAGAAGATAATTATTTACATCAGTGTATAACATAAACAGGAAAGATATTCCCATAATACCGTGCTTTTGAATTGAAGGCAGATGTATGCTATTTGAGCTACTTCAGTATTACCTTTAGTTAGCAGCTCTTTACTCTTATTATTGTGTATATGGCTATGTCTTTCTTCTTTACTAACTGTCATATTTTAACCAGAAATTGCACTGCCTTGGCTCTTCTTGAGTTAATTTATTGCGATTTTACCATTTAGGTATTGCATGATTGTGAGGCCCTGCTGTGGGCTGGCGCCCTGCCCAGGGTTTTGTTTCCTGCCTTGCGCCTTGTGTTGGCTGGGATTGGCTCCAGCAGACCCCCGTGACCCTTTAGTTAAGATATAATGGGATTGGATAATGGATGGATGGGTGATTGTGACACCATCATCTGTTACCATTAAAGTTTGGTTGCTGTTGCATCACGTAATTCATCGTATTTAGAGGAAGGCTATAAGCTCAAGAATTTGTTTTGCTGGCCATCTCACAATTAGGAAATGTGAATGTTAAGGGTAAATTTTGCACAAATTTTAGAAGGTTTTTCCTTCACATAGAAATCCATAGACACATGGAATAAGTTATCAGGTTAGAGATTAGGACTTCAGGGACCTTCAAAATTTGACTGTTTTGGAGAAATTAGGTGGATAGAAGCAAGCTTGGTTGGGCTCAATGTCAAATATTTTCTAGTGTTCTAATGTTTTAAAGTTTCTGTCCATTGTTTTTCCAGGTGGTTCTCCAATTTAGCCTTTGACAGTACAAAAAAGGGGAATTGCAGCTTGTGCAAACTTACTGTCATAGTATACAGCTGGTGCATTCTCCAGGGCTGTTGAAAATAACATACAGTAAATTATTAACTATTAGCAGTTATCTAGTATTACCAAAGAGCAGAATGGAGACTCTTACATCTCCTGAGTTTTGAGTGATCTGGTTCCTCAGACTACCAACCATTCATGAAGCCAAAGAATTCTAACAGACAGACTCAGTGACACACAGTGAATGACATGAACATTCATATCGTTCAACAGATGATGATCACAAGAAGCTCGGGATCCCAAAGTGCCATTCCCTGGGTCCTTGCCACCACTTTTGCTTGACATCTTTCCTTATATATCTGACGTGGAGTCAGTAGGGGGCATCAGCACCATTTTTGGTATAACAAGAAGACCCCCTCCCTAGGTTCCACTTCCTACTTAATTAAAGCTCAGAAGCTGGCCGGCACGTCTCTGACGTAGCCATTACTGGATTCAGCACACACCGCCTGTAGCACAGAGATTCTCTCCTCATTTCCCTTTCTCCTGTTGACACCAGCTGACCCCCTGACTTTGATAACATCTCATTATTTTCTGCCTTCGCCTCCTGTGGTTCCACATATTGTTGCAAATTTCCTTTTTTTGTCAAAGATACAATTTTATATAATATAAAGAGAAAAACCTCACCCTCTTGTGTTTTGCAGCATGTCTGTCTTTAAAGAGGATGACCCCAAGACTGATTTCACATTTAAAAAACAAGACATCATAGATATACATTTTTGGTTGAAAAGAAAAAGTGGTAGCAAGGTGTTTGGGATCATAGCAGAGCTATTTTTCATTGGTTTATGGACTGGAGAGGCTGAAGAAAAGATACCAAGGCATTCCCTCAATATCTTTGTTTAATGTGAATGGTGTCCTTTGCAGTTCAGACATCAGGCCTTATCAGGCACATCATGTGTAAGCGAACTGTAAAGAAGTTCAGGCTGTCTAATGACAGAAGCAGCAAAGAGATGCAAGTGTACGTCAGTCTGTCAGTAAGGTTCAGGTTAAGGTTAGGCAGAGGCTCTTAACTTCACTGGGGTGCCCCTATGTATGTTAGGTCATTTCTCATGATGAGGTCCCTCATTTACTTCATGTTAGCCAGGAGCAGGTTTGGGAAAGCGCTTTAGCCTCTGTCCAAAAATGAATTGCTTGATTTTGCTTTTTATAAATTGTTTTCTCAACTTTTTTGGACAATTTTGTGTTTTGCAACACTAATGTGACATTTACTTTACACACATTCCAAACTAGGTGGCTAGGCAGAGACACATGAATGAAGCAGGCCCTTGTAGACCTGACCGTTAGAGCTCTTAAGGGCTCCCTTTTTTATATATGCGATAGAGTCTGTGTTTTTACACCATATACTACTGTGTTTGATTTGTCAGCCTTTAGTTCCTCCTTGGTGACTGAAAGGAATTGTGTTTAGTACAGTACTTCTTTTTTTTTTTGTACATTTTAACTCTTTTTATGGTTTTTTTTCAGCTAAATTGTGATACTTGATAAGCCTTTCTACAGCAATAACCATTGAAAAATCTCCAACCTCAATCAATTTGAAGATCACCAAAATGGCGTAACTATAGACGCTGCTGGAAGGGCAGTTGCACCTTGGCTCATAGGGTTGTGAGACTAGCGGTGACTGCACAGTAAGCTTTACTTATTAATAACTTCCTTCATCTATCTTATTGATGATGGTGAGATTTTAATTACATTTAACTTAATTTCACATGAAGATCTATCAATTTTTAATTACACCACTGGAAGTAGGGAATCCATTCCCGGACGGGTTGATCGATTCCCAGGAATTCATGAAATCCCGCATGCCATTCCCAGGAATCCCGGGGATGACACAATGCACGGGCATCTCACATGTGAATGGTTTTAGAACGACTGACACTTATTTTTAATAAAACTACTGCAACATGTTGACACCAATAAAGGACTAACCTTATCTACAAGCAGTTCATGCTGTCATATGAGTACATGTATCTAGTTTAGGGGTGCCCACACTTTCTCAGCTTGCGAGCTACTTTTAAAATGACCAGGTCAAAATGATCTACCTACATTAAAAATGCTATATATATATATATATATATACAGTGGGTATGGAAAGTATTCAGACCCCCTTTAATTTTTCACTCTTTGTTATATTGCAGCCATTTGCTAAAATCATTTAAATTAATTTTTTCCCTCATTAATGAACACACAGCACCCCATATTGACAGACAAAAAAAAGAATTTTTGAAATTGTTGCAGATTTATTAAAAAACAAAAACTGAAATATCACATGGTCCTAAGTATTCAGACCCTTTGCTCAGTATTTAGTAGAAGCACCCTTTTGAGCTAATACAGCCATGAGTCTTCTTGGGAAAGATGCAACAAGTTTTCACACCTGGATTTGGGGATCCTCTGCCATTCCTCCTTGCAGATCCTCTCCAGTTCTGTCAGGTTGGATGGTAAATGTTGGTGGACAGCCATTTCTAGGTCTCTCCATAGATGCTCAAATGGGTTTAAGTCAGGGCTCTAGCTGGGCCATTCAAGAACAGTCACAGAGTTGTTGTGAAGCCACTCTTTCGTTATTTTAGCTGTGTGCTTAGGGTCATTGTCTTGTTGGAAGGTAAACCTTCGGCCCAGTCTGAGGTCCTTAGCACTCTGGAGAAGGTTTTTGTCCAGGATATCCCTGTACTTGGCCGTATTCATCTTTCCCTCGATTGCAACCAGTCGTCCTGTCCCTGCAGCTGAAAAACACCCCCACAGCATGATGCTGCCACTGCCATGCTTCACTGTGGGGACTGTATTGGACAAGTGATGAGCAGTGCCTGGTTGTCTTCACACATACCGCTTAGAATTAAGGCCAAAAAGTTATATTGGTCTCATCAGACCAGAGAATCTTATTTCTTACCATCTCAGAGTCCTTCAGGTGTCTGATGAGACCAAGATAGACTTTTATCTGGTGTCTGACGTGTGGTCCGAGGGTACA
>JANRMT010062791.1:136591700-136613444 GCA_026402145.1 Polypterus bichir lapradei
AGAGAGAGAGAGAGAGAGAGAGAGAGAGAGAGAGAGATGACAACAACACTCATATCAATGACAAAACAATTACATTAACAATCATGTTACGTTATTTTTAAAATATTTCCTTTTCTTTTTCATTGCTTCTTTAACACACTACTTCTCCGCTGCGAAGCGCGGGTATTCTGCTAGTGTTTTTATATACCTACTATTATATAGATGTCACACCTGTGACAGGTAAAAACATGCTTTTTTGGAAAACAGCGCCATCTGTTGGACGTAAAAGCAACACACGCTATACTAAATAATGCCTCGCAGAAGATCAAACTTGTGTCGTCGTACTCGCGGAGCGGAAGCAGTGTGACAAGTAATTGCAAATCAAACTAAGAAAAAACAGGCATCAGCAAATGAGCGAAACAGACAAAGAATGGCTCAAATACGTGCCGAGGAAGCAGCACAGTGACGTGCAGCCAGACTTGAGGATGCATGGTTGGTAGCACGGCGATCGCGTTCTGCAGCTTCAGATCTGCTTTGTTCTCAACAGAATGAACGCGACAGACTGAGAGTGGCTGAAAGACATCAATGAGAAACAGCAGATCAGCGTCAAACATGACTCCATGATCAGCAATCACGCGATTACAATCGCCTTGCATTCTGGTACAACCCAGCTGATGATTATAGTTTGAGCCGGCATGTTCTCATCGGCACTATGACTGAAGTGTGTCCTTATTGCAAGGCTCTGAAATTTAATGGAGAAACGAAAGGAATGTGTTGCGCCGCCGGAAAAATTAAACTGCCTCAATTTGGAGAACCGCCAGAGCAAATAAAAACTTTGTTTGCCGGATATTCTGCCGAATCAAAGCATTTCCCATCTAACATTAGGAAATACAACTCATGCTTCCAAATGACGTCGTTCGGCGCAGAAATCGTAACAGCTCAATTCATGCCAACTTTCAAAGTGAAAGGACAAATTTATCATAAAGCCAGCTCCCTGCTTCCGTTCCCAGATGGTCAACAAAAATTCCTACAAATGTATTTCATTGGTGATGGCAATGATGAATTGAACGCACGCTGCGGAATTTCTACCGGCATAAAAAGGATCATCGTTTCCCAACTGCAAGTGCTTCTTCACGAAAAAAACAATTTAGTTTGTTTGTTCAAAACAGCAATTGACATGATGCCATCTGATACACACAAGATTGTTATTCATGCTGACAAAATGCCTGCTGGAGAACATGTGCAAAGATTCAATGCTCCAACTATAGACGAAGTGGCAATTGTTATAGTCGGAGATCAATTCCAACCTAGAGATATTGTTCTTCATCGGAGAAACGATCAATTGACAAAAGTTGCAGAAACTCATCGATGCTACGATGCCCTGCAATATCCAATCATTTTTTGGGATGGTGCCAATGGATATCACTTAAGATGATAAATCCAGTCAGTGGCGAAGAAACAAATATGAAATGCAGCGCAATGAACTATTTTCATACCGATTAATGATTTGAGAGAATGAAGACAATCACATTTTGAAATGCCGTCAATTGTTTCACCAATACATCGTAGATATGTATGCAAAAATCAAAACAGAACGTTTGATATTCATCCGTTTGAATCAGACCAAGCTTCGCTCTGAAGAATACGTTCATTTGCGAGATGCAGTTGTAAATGACGGTAATACAACTAACGTTGGAAGACTAACGATTTTGCCATCTTCATATACAGGCAGTCCAAGTCATATGCACGAGTACGCTCAAGATGCAATTGCGTATGTTCGTCACTATGGGCGTCCAGACCTATTCATTACATTCACATGCAATCCAGCTTGGGACGATATACATCAGCTGTTACTTCCTGGGCAATCGCCGGTGACATCACAGCACGTGTTTTCAGACAGAAGCTGAAATCGCTGATGGATTTCGTGGTAAAACATGAAGTGTTTGGGTCTGTGCACTGCTGGATGTACACAGTGGAATGGTAAAAGAGAGGATTGCCACACGCACATATACTAATCTGGCTCTATAACAAAATCACTTCAAACGAAATTAACGATGTAATATGCGCTGAAATACCCAATGCCGACGTCGATAAGTATTTGCATGAAGTTGTGATGAAAAATATGATACATGAACCTTGCGGTACACTGAATCCAAATTCACCATGCATGATAGACGGAAAATGCTCTAAGTGATATCCTCGAGCATTAGTATCCAACACAGTTACAGGAAACGATGGACATTCTTTATACAGAAGAAGATCAGCAGAAGATGGCGGTAAATTAGCAACCATACAAATGCAAAACGGTGACATCGAAGTAGATAACCGGTGGGTTGTTCCATATTCGCCTTTGCAATCAAAAACATACAAAGCGCACATAAATGTGGAATACTGTAACTCTGTTAAATCGATCAAATACATTTGTAAGTACGTGAATAAAAGCAGCGACATGGCAGTTTTTGGCATGCAACCAGAAAGAAGTGATAGGAATGCAGTGATACATATCGATGAAATTGCACAGTATCAGGCTGGAAGATACATAAGCAGCAATGAAGTTGTATGGTGAATTCTTTCATTTCCCATACATGAACGAAGTCCAGCTGTTGTTCACTTAGCAGTACATCTAGAAAATGGACAACACAATTATTTCACAGCTGCAAATGTGCAACAAATAGCCCTGAATCCACTGGCTACAACGTTAACTGCTTTCTTCACGTTATGTCAAAATGACGCGTTTGCGAAAACACTGCTGTATTCGGAAGTGCCTACATATTACACATGGAATGCGAGTAGAAAATCACTTGAATGACGCAAATGAGGAGAACGAGTCGACAGACAACCTGGCATATTCAAAGAAACTACGATAGGAAAACTGTACACCATGCATCCCAATCAAGATGAATGCTTCTTTCTTCGCATGCTGTTGGTAAATGTGCCCGGTCCAATGTCTTTCCAGCAATTGAGAATTGTCAACGGCGTTACACATGCCACTTTCCGCAGTGCATGTCAAGCTCTGAATTTATTGGAGAACAACCTACACTGGGATGTATGCATTAATGACGCGTGCAACACGTCACATCCAAATCAAATTCGTGCATTGTTTGCAATCATATTGACCGCCTGCTCTCCTTCATCTCCAACAGAGTTATGGGAGAAATATAAATCGCACATGGCTGAAGATATTTTCTGTCGAATACGCAAGGAAAATTCAAATATGAACATGGATTTCACAGCAGAAATCTACAACGAAGCGTTGATAATGATTGAAGATTTTTGCTTAGAAATTACAAAGTTCTCAATCAATTGGGAATGCCATCACCGAATTGATCTGCTGCTGCTTCGTTCAATGTAGACTTGCATCGTGAACAAAATTACAACATGGGTGATCTTTTCTCGTATGTGCAATCAAATATTCCTAAGCTAACGCTTGAACAAAAAGGCATTTACGATCAAATAGTGCAAACTGTCAATAACGGGGTTGGAAAAATCTTCTTCTTAGATGCGCCAGGAGGAACTGGTGAAATATTCCTAATTAGATTGATTGTGTCAGCAATTCGATCCCAAAATGACATAGCCTTAGCTCTTGCGTTGTCCGGAATAGCTGTGACATCGCTACCAGGTGGAAGAACCACTCATTCCGCTTTGAAATTGCCATTGAACATGCAATTCATTAAAACTCCCACGTGTAACATTTCCAAAGCATCCGGCATGGGAAAAGTATTGCAGAAATGCAAAGTTATTGTTTGGGATGAATGCACAATGGCGCCCAAAAAATCACTCGAGGCACTTGATCGATCATTGCAAGATTTGCGTGGAAACATCACACCATTTGGGAACGCATTAATATTGCTTGCAGGAGATTTCAGGCAAACATTACCTGTAATTCCTCGATCGACACTAGCGGACGAAATAAATGCTTGCCTGTACTTTGTGGTGACACGTAAAGACGTTAAAATGAACTACAAATATGCGTGTCCAGCTGCAAAACGATCGATCAGCTGAGATATTCTCACATCAATTGCTGGAAATTGGGAACGGAAAGGTGCCGGTTGATCTGACCTTAGGATGAATTTCATTGCCTCATAACTTCTGTAATTTAGTGACGTCAAAAGAAGAATTGGTTAAAAAAGTATTTCCCAATATTCAAACCAATTATAAGAATCACGATTGGCTGAGTGAACAAGCTATTCTTGCGGCCAAGAACAAAGACGTCTACGAACTTAACAATATTATTCAGTTTAACATTCAAAGCAAGGTAGTCACATACAAGTCCGTTGACACTGTTGTGGAAGTAGATGAAGCAGTTAATTATCCACCAGAATTTTTGAATTCACTCGATCTGCCAGACATGCCACCGCACGTACTGCAATTGAAAATCGGCGTCCCAATTATCATGTTGCGAAATATCAACCAGCCAAAGCTTTGCAATGGCATGCAGCTTGCAGTAAAAAAATTAATGAGCAACATCGTAGAAGCAACAATCTTGACAGGACCTTTCAAAGGTGAAGATGTTCTCATTCCTCGCATTCCTATGATTCCAACGGATATGCCATTTCAATTTAAGAGATTGCAATTCCCAATTCGATTGGTGTTTGCAATCACCATCAACAAAGCTCAGGGCCAGTCTTTAGAATTGTGCAGTTTAGATCTAGACTCGGATTGCTTCTCACATGGACAATTATATGCTGCGTGTTCTAGAGTCGGCAAACCAGACAATCTCTATATCTGCACACACAATGGAACAACAAAAAATATTGTATACCCACAAGCATTGTGAAATTAAACATATTAGAAACGTGCGCTTTCTCTTTTCTTTCTTTTCCATTTAACCAGACTGAGCTACAGCAACGCGTGGCCGGGTGCAGGTAGTAACTAATAAAACAAAACACTTAGTCCAATAAAACATGGCACAGTCATTAGCATTGTAAAACACTGGAAGTGGTGATAAGCAAAGCGACTTCCACAAATTGAATTCACAGTGGTGGTGTAGCTTCATGAAAAAATTTCCAACAAACTTTGCTGGAGAGTCCTGCTTATTCATGGAGATAAGTATTTTATTTTCCAGCCTATGTTTTCAGGAATTAATTTCACATTAATTTTTCTGTTTAGTATTTAAATAAAGATCAAAACACCAGGGGCCTCATGTATACATGGTGCGTATGCACAAAAATGTTGCGTACACCTGTTTCCACACTCACATCGCGATGTATAAAAATTAAACTTGACGTAAAGCCACGTACATTTTCACACCAGCTCAATTCCTTGCATACACAAGTTCTCCACTCAGTTTTGCAAACTGGTGGCACCTAACATCAAAGTAGTGCTACTGTTCCTGTGTGGTTTCCCTTTAGTTTTTAGATTCACATCCCTGATGCGGCTTTATCAAATACACAGAAATTAACCACATATAGTTCAAGGCATCTAATTATAATGAACCTTTAACAATATAATGGTGCACAGAATGGTGAAACTATTCCAAATACTATAGCTGCGTTGTTACTCTCAGTGCACCACTCAGTATACAGCTTCTAGCACACGCTGCCTCAGCCATGCACACAGTCTATTTGAACTCCTCCCATTTGGCAAACACATCAGAGCCTTTCCTGCACGGACCTCGCCGTTCAGAGACAGTTTCATTCCAAGAGCTCTAAATGCATTCAATCAGTCCATGAAATGCTCCTGGTAGAACTGTTTGTACTTAAAAGTACAATTGCCTCACTGTAAACTTGTACTACAGTTGTAATATAGCACAACCTGAGCCACTTATGTTTTCATATTGTATATTTTTCACTGTTTTTATCCTATTATTATTATTATTGTTGTTGTTATTTTATCATTTTATAGGAAAATAAGTTTATGGAGGATTTGCATATTGAATCTCATTGTACCATACAATAATAATAAAGCAATTCAGTTCAATTCAATAGAAGATAGTGTGTATTTACAGGTGATGATGACTGGATTCTAAGTCAATTTCCAGGCACTATCTTCTTGGAGCTCTTGATATCATTTGATGAAATGCAGTATATATATTACATTATACAGATTCATTTTTAACTTTATTTAAATAATGTATATTGTTAATGATTAAATATGCAAGGACTCAGTGGCGCAGTGGTAGCAATGAGCTGGCACCCCGTTCAGGGCATCTTGTGGGAGGCAGGAACAATCTCTGGACAGGGCACCAACTCGTCCCTCCCACTACGTCAACGTGCCTCATTGTTTTATACATGCTTTCATTTCTATCATCATGAAAAGGATTTCAAGTATATGTCTTAGTACTTAAATTGTTCATAGAGCTGTAACATTATGAATGTAACGCATTCTGTTTCCTGTCGGCATAAGAGAAAGCCCATTTAAGAAGCACGTAGTGATTCACACACATAAGAATACATAGAAGAAAACATAGAATACGAAGCATTTAACATGCTACTTTAGTTACGATGGGATTTGAGAAACTATTAGATTAAATAATTTTAAGATGAAGTTTATGATGTTCTACTTTAATGACAAAATAAACTACGTGGTTAAAATGGAAATTTTGATTTTTTTTTCCACTGTGTCCCAGTTTTTTTACGCTTCCATATGACATTCAGATGGTGGGCTACAACTGGCCTTTTCACAGTGACTTTGATATCTGTCCATCCATCCATCCATCCTTCCTCTTCCGCTTATCCAAGATCGGGTCACGGGGGCAGCAGCTGGAGCAGAGATGCCCAAACTTTCTTCTCCCTGGCCACTTCTACTAGCTCTTCCAGGGGAATACAGAAGCGTTCCCAGGCCAGCCGAGAGACATAGCCTCTTCAGCGTGTCCTGTGTCTTCCCCGGGGCCTCCTCCAGGTTAGACGTGCCTGGCAAACCTCACCAGGGAGGCATCCATGAGGCATCCTGATCAGATGCCCAAGCCACCTCATCTGACTCCTCTTGATGCGGAGGAGCAGTGGCTCTACTCTGAGCTCCTCCCAGGTGACTGAGCTTCTCATCCTATCTTTAAGGGAAAACCCAGACACCCTGCAAAAAAAACTAATTGTATTTGCGATCTCGTTCTTTCGGTCAATACCCACAGCTCATGACCATAGGTGAGGGAAGGAACTTAGATCGACCAGTAAATTGAGAGCTTTGCCTTTCGGCTCAGCTCCTTTATCACCATGACAGACCAATGCAGAGCCTGCATCACTGCGGACGCCGCACCAATCCGCCTGTCGATCTCCAGGATCTTGTTCCAAACCCTGAGAGGGCACTCCACCATTTTCCAGGTGTGGACCATGGTCACGGATTTGGAGGTGCTGATTCCCATCCCAGCCGCTTCACACTCGGCTGCAAATCGATCCAGTGAGAGCTGAAGATCATGGCCTGATGAAGCAAATAGGACAGCATCATCTGCAAAAAGCAGTGACCCAATTCTGAGCCTACCAAACCAGACCCCCTCAATGCCCTGGCTGCGCCTCGAAATTCTGTCCATAAAAGTTATGAACAGAATCGGAGACAAAGGGCAGCCATGGCAGAGTACAACACCGGAGTACACCGGAAACGGGTTCGACTTGCTACTGGCAATGCGAACCAAGCTCTTACACCAGTTGTACAGGGACCGAGCAGCCCTTATCAGGGGGTCCGGTATCCCATACTCCTGGAGCACCCCCTACAGGATTCCCCAAGGGACACGGTCGAACGCTTTTTCCAAGTCTACAAAACACATGTAGACTGGTTGGGCAAACTCCCATGCACCCCCGGGGCCCTGCCACCAAGGAGTTTTTTGACCACCTCGGTGACCTCAGTCCCAGAGATGAGAAAGCCCACCTCCGAGTTCCCAGGCTTCCTCATTGGAAGGCATGTTAGTGGGATTGAGGAGGTCTTCGAAGTACTCCCCCCACCAACCCACAACATCCCGAGTCAAGGTCAGCAGTGCACCATCCCCACCATACAGTGTTGACACTGCACCGCTTCCCCCTCCTGAGATGCTGGATGGTGGACCAGAATCTCCTCGAAGCCGTCCAGAAGTTGTTCTCCATGACCACCCCAAACTCCTTCCACGCCCAAGTTTTTGCCTCAGCAACCACCAAAGCCGCATTTTGCTTGGCCTGCCGGTACCTATTAGCTGCCTCTAGAGTCCCACAGGACAAAAGGGTCCCGTGGGACTCCTTCTTCAGTTTGATGGCATCCCTCACCGCCTGTGTCCACCAACATGTTCGGGGACTGCTGCCACAACAGGCACCGACCACCTTACAGCCAAAGCTCCGGTCAGCCGCCTCAACAATAGAGGCAGTAAACATGGCCATCGGACGTGGTCAAAGTTCTGCCGGAGGTGGGAGTTGAAGCTACTTCTGACAGGGGACTCTACCAGACGTTCCCAGCAGACCCTCACAATATGTTTAGGCCTACCAGGCCTGACCAGCATCCTCCTCCACCATCAAAGCCAACTTACCACCAGGTGGTGATCAGTTGACAGCTCCTCCCCTCTCTTCGCCCGAGTGTCCAAGACATGTGGCCACAAGTCCGACGACAGTACCATGAAGTCGATCATCAAACTGAGGCCTAGGGTGTCCTGGTGCCAGGTGCACATATGGACACCCCTATGCTTGAACATATTGTCCGTTATGGACAATCCATGACAAGCACAGAAGTCCAATAAAAAAACGCCACTCGGGTTCAGATCAGGGGGTCCATTCCTCCCAATCACGCCCTTCCAGGTCTTACTGTCATTGCCCACGTGAGCATTGAAGTCTCCCAGCAGAACGAGGGAGTCCCCAGCAGGTGTGCCCTCTAGCACCCCCTCCAGGGACTCCAAAATGGGTGGGTACTCCAGACTGCTGTTCGGCGAATACGGAGAGAGGCTACACTCTCATCTACTGGAGTGAACCCCAATGAACAGGGTCCAAGTCGGGGGCAATAAGTATGCCCACACCCGCTCGGCGCCTCTCACTGGGGGCAACTCCAGAGTAGTAGAGATTCCAGCTCCTCTCAAGGAGATTGGTTCCAGAGTCCACTTTGTGCGTTGAGATGAGCCTGACTATATCTAGCTGGAACTTCTCAACCTTGCACATTAGCTCAGGCTCCTTCCCCTTCACAGAGGTGACATTCCACATCCCAAGAGCCAGCTTCTGTAGCCAAGGATCAGATCGCCACGATCACCGCCTTCGGCCACCACCTGACTCACACTGCACCCAACCTCTTTGGCCCCTCCTACAGGCCCCATGGGTGCAGGTCCAGCCTCCAGGCACTCGCCATTAAGACCCAGCTCCAGAATTGGCTCCAGAGGGGGGCCCCTGGGACCCACATCCAGGCGGGGAAAAAGTCATCCAAAGTTTTTCTTCATCATAGGAGGTTCTTTGTTTCGTACCTCACCTAGGACCAGTTGCCTTGGGTGACCCTACCAGCAGCATAAAGCCCCCAACAACAGAGCTCCTAGGATCATTGGGACACGCAAACCCCTCCTCCACGATAAGGTGATATCTGATCAGATATCTGTCTACTTCTTATTTATTTTGGGCAGTGTGCGACTTTCTGAACTTGAACTTTAAAGTTTTACCGCCACTTTGTCACTCGATCAACTTCCTTTTGTGGCTTATATCACTGCTTAAACCAAAGAATAGTATGTTTTTTCTTGCCTCTGCTCAGTATTTGCTGAAATTCTTCTTTTTCCCATGTGCTTTTGCCATTGTCTTTTCACAGAACACAAAACATAAGGGACTATTCATGTTGATTTGCATATTCAAAGAGGCGTAATTCTGGGAGGAGTTGGTGAGGGGAGGCAGACACATGCACGAGCATTACTTTTCAGGCTGACCATGATTTATGGAGCGGAAAAATGTGGAAGTTGCCATACGCTCTGTATTTTTTTGTGCGTTTGCACATTTCCGCTTTTGTCCGTACACCATGTTTTAGAGTGAATTCTACGCACGCCATTATGCATGAGACCCCAAATGTGTGCATATCCATTGCTAGTTAGCTGTACAAGAAAAGAGCAGAAACGACTTTCCTATGAACACAGTAATGTGCACTATGGTGTGTTTAAGTTTGTCTTCATATTGAAAATGTCTTAATTAAGACACAATTCTGCTTTCCTCCCCGCTGATGTCATGAGAGGCATAAATAGCATTGATTTTACGGTGTAATATGGATTACATGCTTTACGCAGCTGCAGAAAAAACATGTGAACACAAAATTGTGAATGAGGCTTCAAGGAGCAATACTCCTTTGTTTTCTACCCCAAGAAATTCCTTTAAGACCTCCAAAAAAGTTTTTTTGTGATTTTCATGTTTTGCAAAATCATTTGCTCAATGAATTTTAGTTTCAGTTTTGCCAGACTTTATGCAAATCAAATCTAGCATGTTTCACTCCTAACTAACTAGAAGCTAGCTGATAATTAATTAAAACTGTACATTTTGCACACATTGATTTGCTAAAAACACTTCTTTAATAGGGAGGATCAAATGTTGTGCAGATGCAATGTTTTAAATAACTTCTTGACTCTAGTTTCTGGTTCAGTGACCCTTGCCCACCTTCCTACTGTAGTATGCTGGAGATGAAAAGGCAGTAGTTTTGAAATTAAGTGACCAGGAGAGAAGATGTGAACTAGAATAGTGTGGGCCTTTCTAGCTTTTGATTAATTTATGCATTTATTAATTTAGCATTTATTTTTATTATTTTGTTTATTTCATCAACCTTTAAGCTACAGTTGACACATCACTTAACAAATAATAGAAAAAGGGGGCAGATCTCTTAATATGATTTGGATTTATTATTAATATTTAAGGTTTAGTTTTACTGAATGTTAAGAATTGATTATAAGCTACTGTAATATTTTAGTTAGCATTGACTTACTATCATTTGCAAAGATTTAGGGTATGCATCCTTAAAAATACAAAGATGGTTAATAATTATCTTCTATGTATAACTTCAGAGGTTAAGGGCAGTTTAAGTAACGTGTGCTTTTCAATGAAACCTCAGAACTAAGAAGCTATCTTAGTGTGTGTTACATGAATAATAGTTCACATGCAGCCTGAGGGGCTAATCGCTGTTCCTTAGAATGCATTTCAGAATAAAACCTCAAAGGCTAGGCATCCTAACTTAATGTAGGTTACACTTTTTATGAATATTCAGTCTGTGAACCTCAGTGGCTGAGTTTCCAGCATGCATCCATAGAGACAAAGGGTTATATGTTTTCAGCATTAATAGTTTTAATAGCAGAGTCAAAGATCAAACATACTTTACAGTAATTAACAAAGCATTAACTACCAACATTAATATTATATACAGCAACAGAAATAATATTTACAAAAATATAGTATATGGTAAAGAATGGCTAAGAACACAGACATACATTCTGGGACACCGCCCAAGAATATTCCAAGTTGCAGCAGTTCTTTTCCATTAGATGGAGCTGGTTCTCTCACTCTTTGATGTGTGGTGAAGGTTACTGCTGATGCAGTGCATAGAATACGCCTATACATTCAATTCATTTATGATTAATAAAATATTTCCCTGTACCCTCGCTCCAATATCCTGCAATAAGCAGGCTACAAATGGTGTAGCTCAAAGTGCTTTAGAAGATAAAGACAGGAAAGTTTATATGAAACTAAGATTAGGCAAAAATTAAAATTAATAATTAAAATTAAAATTAGGCAAAAAAAAAAAAACAAAACCTGCAGAAGTTCCAAGGCCAAGAGACCACCCAGTCCCCACTAGGCATTTTACCTAACATACTGTAAATGATCTCAATCAGTCCTCATGGTTTTCAGGCTTCACGTGGAAGAATTAGATGATGATAGAATAGAATATCATGAAAATAGAATAGAATATGATGTGTCTTTGAAGTATAATTACTATAATTAAATCAAAGATTTTGCCCAAAGGATATGACCCCACCACTATGTGTTCATTTTTAAACAGGGCTTCTAAATGAAAATGATTTTCGTCCACTATAACATTATCACTTTACCAGTAACAGCACACTGCATGATAATGTACAATGAATACATGTAGTTTTCATTCTCTTTCTCCGTCTCTGTTTAGCATTCGTTTGCTCAGCGGTTGATGCGCTTGCTGCTTCCAGAGCAGCTCTTCTTTTCTACACCCTAGTGGCCCAATGCTTTTTTTTTCGTTGGCATCTTTCCGCGTTAAAACTGATTAAGTTAGTTTTTGTGCTACAATTAATATGTTTTCTTTAATTTTTCACTTAAGCTGGCACTTAAGTCTGCAATCTGCCACAAGAATGATTAAAGATATGAAGAGGTAGGGGAAGTGACCGCAAAGGTGGTAGGAATGAGAACGGCGCCCATATGCATGCGCCGCATGGCCGCCGTGCTGGCAACTGCCGAGAATTGATTCTACAATAAAATAAAAAGAGGAATAACCTTGGAGGTCAATCAACACACTGAAAGCGGACAGTACAGGTCACGTAGTATATGTGTAAAGAATTTCCGGTCAATAGGTTAAACGGTTTGCGAGCTACAGGTGATTTAAAATCCTGGACAGACAAACGGACAGCCATGGTAGCGTGTTATATATGAAGATTTGTAAAAGCCTCACCGTCCACACTAAAATAGGTGATAGCGCATATGATGTAGACATTCAACCTACACTGGGCATTTATTTGCATATCAGGTGGAAAATCCTTTAAGGGACTGCACAGTAAAATATTCTGAGCCCCATGAAAATCAAATTTTCTTGTGATTTTCAAGACTACAGTAATCCCTTGCTATATCGTGCTTCGACTTTCGCGGCTTCACTCAATCGCGGATTTCATATGTAAGCATATCTAAATATATAACGCGGATTTTTCACTGCTTCTCGGGTTTCTGCGGACAATGGGTCTTTTTACTTCTGGTACATGCTTCCTCAGTTGGTTTGCCCAGTTGATTTCATACAAGGGACACTCTTGGTGGATGGCTGAGAAGCTAACCAATCAGAGCATGCAGTTAAGTTCCTGTGTGCTGATTGGCTCAGCGACGAAGCGGCGAATTCGATTCCACGGCGTTAACCAGGAAGTCTCGTCTCGCTCATTCAGCATCAACGTGTTTCGCTGTGTAAAGAGTTAACTTTTGTGCTCTTTTGTGTTTACCTTTGTGCGTAGTCAAGCACTTCATTATGGTCCCAAAACGATCTGCTCCTGCTACTGCTTCAGGGGCCATGCCCAAGCGCCAACAGAAGATGCTAACGATTGCCAAAAAGGTAAAAGTTTTGGATATGTTGAAGGAAGGGAAAAGCTACACCGCTGTAGGACGCCATTACGGCATCAATGAGTCCACGATTCTTTTTATTTAAAAAGGAGGAAAAGAATATAAGATCTACGGCTGCAGCTTCCTTTTAACCAGGGTGCAAAACGAGTTGTAAGTGTACGTAATAAGGCAGTAGTCCGGATGGAATCTGCTTTAGGGATTTGGATTGAAGATTGCCGGAAAAAGAACAATGGCAGTGCTACACAATCGCCTGAAGAGGCTCCTTTAGAAGAGCTGTAACGCTGTCCTTTGTTGTGCAGTAAAACTAAACTCATCGTTATCGGACAAGTTGTCGTGTCATTGTTGGTGAGTAACCATAATTAATTTTCTATGTACAGTACTTAGTACATGTATGTACATTTAGTGTCACTGTACACACATTTACTGTATACAATTTTTCTTGCATTGTACGTATTTATTGCTGGTGGCCTGTCTATCGTAATGGCTGTAACATATGTGATATCGGAGACGCTCGATATCTTTAAAATAATATTTAGGTTTTACTGTATATAAACTGTGTGTTTACATACATAATTTCAATGAATCTTACCTAATATCTAAGAGAATACAAAGGGTTTATGCTGTATAACTGTGCGGGGAATATTTATAAACAGTGTGGGAGAGTTTATAAGGGCTTAAAATATAAAAAAATAACCATACAAACATATGGTTTCTACTTCACGGATTTTCACCTATCGCGGGGGGGTTCTGGAACGCAACCCCCACGATCGAGGAGGGATTACTGTACTAGCATGTGCAAGATTCTTATAGCACATTCAGAGCATAGAAAAATGACCCCCTGTGGAAAGTAACATTCTTCAGAACTGGGGATGGTCATCTTGTCACTGTAAATGTTAAAGCAACAGTTAAAAAGGGGATTGATTATAAGCAGTCCACAGCAATTGGAGTGCATCTTGTACCGGACAGCATTTGCAAAACGAACTTAGTAAAGAAAATAAATAAATGCTCGCATCCATGTCTTCAGTGTACTGCATTATGCTATCATGACTATGTCCTGTAATATCATGAGCTCAGCTGCATTTTACACCCTTCATTTCATTAAGCACCTTGTTATTAATTTTGCTGAACAGATTAGGTTTAAGGAATAAACTTTAGCAAAAGGCTGCCAATTGAGTTATTTACAGTCTGATTTTAATGGGACTCTGAAGTTTTTCACCTAAATGGTAACGCCACTGGCCTGCTAGGAAGAGATCTGGCAGACCCAAAGTCACAACCCAATCAGAAGACAAGTTCCTGAGGGTCACCAGCTTGCGTGATTGGCACCTAACAGCACAACAGCTTCAAGTATAGTTTAGCAGTGGTTGAAAAAAGCAACAGGTTTGACAATGCAAGTGGCAGTAAGAAAGCCATTCTTTAAAGGACAAAATCGGGCCTTGAAATGCCAGCTGTGGACTACTGCAGACTGGACAAAGTCTCCGCTTCACAGTAGAAACTGAGACTGCTAGCCTAAAGTTTAAAATGAAATCTCTGGCAGTTTACTGCTTACCTCTTCACCATTTTATGTCATTCGTTGCATTTCAGCTGATTAGATTTGAATGAAAAGCTAAGGTGTTCTAAAACTTTTGACCGGTAGTGTATATATGCATTTTAAATGAAAACACAGTTGTGTGAATAGTGCCTGTTTACTTGCCAGGAAATCTTTGAACGAACCTTTTTGTTTTCTCTGTAAACTCGGGTAGAACATGGCACTGACCTTTATATTGTGTCATCCCACTTCCAGTGATTATTTTTTTAGCAGCGCAGTACCAAGCACTTCACAAAATGGCAGTGCTTGTGGAAAACAGAATGGCATCAAAAAAGAGGCAAGAGTTCAAAAACTGTATTATACACACTTTATATAATTTTAATGGAAAAGCCATTATGAAAATCAAACTCAACATCTTCCAAAATGAGAAATAGGCACACAAAATGTAACTTGCTTCATTACCACTTGCCAGCTGAGCTGACTTGTCTTTTGCGGATCTCTATTTGCTTTCTTGAATTAGTACTCTCTGTTAGTCTCCATCTTGTTCCAAGCTGGCATCACGTGAGGGGTGAGGAGTCTTCTGTTGGACTGACAGACACACTAAGAAATGGCATCAGTCCTTTGAGATTTTTGCTCCAGTCACCTTTCTGTAAACCTCCCAGCCATACTGGGTCTAATAAAGTGAATTTTTTTTTTTTGTTTGGAATGAATATCCCATCGGTTGACTCTTCGCAACCTGGCATTTGGTCTGATGGACACCTGATTGTTCAGACAGTAATGATGTTGTGTTTGGCTGGTTAGTCATGGACGGCTCTCCATAATATGGGCTGGACAGGCCTGTCGGTACACACGGAGATCAGTTCTTTGGCGAGTCTTTCTGGATGTACAGTCACGTAGGATACCCCCAGCTGTTTGGCACGGGATGCCTCCTTCTAAATTTGGGACTGCATCAAAGGTGGAGAGCTCTATGGATAGGAACAGCATAGCCTTCTTTGTAAAGGAGTGCGTATTTCCAAATTGGCTTCATCTCAGATTTGGACTACCGTATTGAATAGATTGGCACAGACTGCTGATTTACAATGAATGATTCTCTCTAATTTGGCATCATATCCATGGTGGAGAGGACACAGACTCAGCTGTTTTAAAAAAAAAATGGCTCTTTCTATCTTGGCATCATCTCTGGGCTGGACAGCACTGTTGTGTAGCCAGAAATGTGATTTTTCTGTGCCAGAGTCTCTTTCTAAATTGGCATCCTGTCAGAGCTGGAAAGCCCTATTGGAATATCATATTGGAAAATTCAGCTGAGACAGGGCCCTTAACTGAACTGGTGTTAGCCCTGGTGCTTTTGTATAGGAACTGGCAGAGTAAGTTGTCAGGCATTGGGTATCTCTTTATAAGTTGGCATCAATTAGACAGACTTAATGTGTCCACAAAGAAGGTATCTGACTCTCTGACACTGGCTTTCTAAGTTGCATCATCACCACAGAGGTGAGCAGCCCCATTAAATGGGCAGGGGCAGATACAGCTGGTACCAATTTCTAATATGGCATCTCTTCAGCCTGACAGTCCTGGTGTACAGAGAGACAGAGAAGAGCCTGGACTCTTTGGTGGGTTTCTGTTTTCAAGGTGGTGTAATCTTGGGCCTGTAGTCCCCTGTTGGACAAACAGTTAAGTTGACACCTAGATGGCTCTTTTGTGGTGGTACCTGTCATGGACAGGGTTGGAAAAGCAGGGGCAGATTCTGCTGTTTGGTACTGGATGGCTCCTTCTAGCTTGGTTAGTAGTTGTAGTAACATTGGCATATTATGTATTTATAGAAGAGGTTGGACTATTTCAAGGAAGCACTTTACAAAGAAAGTGCAGTCCTACCAGTCAGGCTATGACACAAGATCATTCTTCATAAACTGGAGGTGGGCTGAAGGTGAATTTCCTGGTGCAGAACCAGGTGTGGGACTGGCACTAAGCATCAGGCCCACCCAACTGTAGAAAGCAAATTTGCGTGTAAAACAATACCTAGAGAAAGTATCCACTCCCCTTGGAAGTGTTCACATTTTATTGTTTTACAATATTGAATAACAGCATATTTAATTTGGCTTTTTCATTTTTTTAATATGAAATTAAAAACAGCTTTCTGTAAAGTCGTCTAAATGAATTACAAATATGAAATGCAAAATAACAAGTTAAATACACGTAAGTATGAGAGATGTTCATAAAGTTTCTGCACTTTTTTAACTCTATTTATTAAGAATTTCAAAAACAAATTACATCACTTTTCTACATAGTTACCTTCATTTGTGATGCAATTTTTCCAGCTTCGTGCCAACTTTTTAATGTCCAATGACTACTCCTCCCCGCCTTCACCGTTTCCAACGAAAATGTTAAAGTGTGGAAACTTTTTGAACGTCCCTTGTATTCCGCCCTTTCAAGTCAGTACTTAAGTAGTTGCACCTTTGGAAGCCATGATAAACTTGAGTCAGCATGGTCAGGTCTCTATGAGCTTTGCACATCTGCACACTGACATGTTTCTCCATTCTTCATTGATAATCTGCTCAGGCTCTGACAGGTTGAATGGTGATTGTGAGTGAACAGCCCTGTCCAGTCACAAATGACCAGTTGAATTGAGGCATGGACTCCAGCTCAGCCACTTTAGGGCATTAATTTTATTTCTAAGCCATTCCTGTGTAGCTTTGGCTTTATGCTTGGTGGTCATTGTCTTGTTGGAAAACAAATCCTTTCGCAAAGCGCAGATTTCATGGAGAATGGATCAGGTTTTCTTTGGGGATGTCCCTGTATTTTGGAGCATTCATTTTACTCACACATGCCTGCCATAGAGAAGCCTCCCCAGAGCACAATGCTGCCACCCCCCGGCTTTACAGTGGGGATGGTATGTTTTTAGTAATGTGCAGTGTTGAAACATGGCGTTTAGTCTGTTGGCCAAAAAGCTCAATTTTGGTCTCATCAAACCATGGAGCCATCTATCAAATGTCTTAAGTCTTCCATGTCACTCCTGCCAAACTGTAGCTATCATGTGTGTTTTTTCCTAACAATGTCTTTCTCTTTGCCACTCTCCAATAAAGCTGTGACTTGTGAAACAACAGTTGTTGCCTGCACAGTCTTATAACTCTCATCCAAGTTCTCATAGGTCTCTTGGTGGCCTCCCTCATCTTGGTAGTCATTTTGCACACTTAGTTTTTGTGGATGGTCTGCTCTACAGATTTACATCTCTGCTATACTCTTTCCATTTCTTCGTGACCGACTTAACTGGACTCCAAGGGATATTCAGGGACTTGGATATTTTTTTGTCTCCATCCCCTGACTTGTGTTTTTCAATCACCTTTCAATAAAGTTGATTGGAGTGTCCTGTTGTCTTCATTGAGTAGGTTAAGCCATGATACTGACTGACTGCAAGCTGAACATTCCAGATAAAGCGCGTTTAGACACCAACCAACTGAAACCGCAGACAGATGATCTCAGTTGCACTAATGATGTGACTTCTGAAATTGACTGGCTGCACCAGTGTTGACTTAGGTGTGTAATATTAAAGGGGGAGAATATTTGGTAATTGCTACACTGGATTAATCCTTATGAGATCAATTATTTTGTGGCTTACATTTGTAATTCATTTGGACCACTTTACAAAGATCTGTTTTCACTGTGACATTAAAAAGTCTTTTTCTATGGATTAGTGCAAATAAACCCAAATTAAATCCACTGTGATTCAATGTTGTATAACAATAAATTGTGAAAATATCCGGGCAGTTGAATACTTTTTATAGGCACTATATTATTTGTAAACTAGCACCTTCCTGTTTCAGGGCACACCAAAAGGCAGACAGAAGAACTGCTGTGCTCTTTTTATCTCTTATAAAATTGGAAGAAATAAAAAAAAATAAAGACAAGAAAAATAAGCACCGCGCTTGTATCTTTTTGGGAAGACTGCAATGTTATCAAAAGGCCCAGGCAATCCGGGCTAATGCTTCTGGTATTTGTGAGTCCGAGGTGAGTCGTTGGAGGCCTTTTAGGAGTTAATCGCGCGAGACATCAAGTGCACAAAGTTTTCTGTACTCCGTCACGCTTCCATCCTTCTCTAATGCTCAATCAGTCCAAGGGGATTGCAGAGAGACAGAGAGATGCTCCGGTACAGGTTACCGACTTGAAGATCTGAAGTGGCATGACGAATCGGAGTATCATAGCAACCTCCTGAGTTCACTCGGCATGTAACGTGGAGAAGGTGAGAAGGAGAGGTGAGAAAGAAAGAGAGTTGGAACTGCTCTGTATTGGGATGTCCGTGCTGCAGGATGCTTGCTGTGTATTTATCAGGCAGGACTGAAATTACAACACATTTTGAAAGGTTTAAGTAACTGCTGACAATGACTCCAATTAACCGACAGTCATCAAAAAGAAAGCAAGCGTGCAAGGCTGAGAACTCCGTACCTTAGCCATGTATAGACTTAGGAGGAAAGCAGTTTAAATATACATAGATATTCATAAAAGCAGGCTGGACGTTGACTTCAGTACCCTGAGGTTTCAGTCAGCTTGGCACTGGCATCTTGAAGGTATCAAATTTAACTCTTTAGGAGTCAATGGCAGGAGAAATTAGGAGGCTCACTAAATGAAGATTTATCGGAAGTTCTTCTTTACACAAAGACTTATGGGAGTCTGGAACAAACTCCCATGTCATGTATTTGAAGCAGAAACTTTGAAAACCTTAAAGACGTTTCTTGGGTCAGCTTATCTATTACCCATAAAAACAAGCTTGTTGGACTGAATGGACTCCTATCATCTGTCAAACACCTTATGTTCTGATGTAATTCATCTTGTGGCCAGTCTTAGACAAACAGGTCTCTTGAAATAAAACAGAACTTAGAGGGTAATGTGGTAACTCACTGACAATGGCTATTTATTCATCCCCTGTGTCCATGTGGGTTTATGGGTCCTAAATATGTTCAGGCTGGGTTCATTAACAATTTCAATCTGTCCCTGTGGGTCTATCTGAGTGGGTACTGAAGTGGTGTGCCACCTTATGCATAGTCCTATGATTGCCTACCAGCATTATGTTTAATCCAGTTACTTTGAAATGTGTTCTTTTTTGTGAAGAGTGCTATATGACGATTGATGGCTGGAAAGGTGGGCTCAGTAAATGCTTCATAATGAGCACTTTATTCACAAGTATGGCACCAAGCCTGTAAAACACAAAGGTAAAGCAACTTCAAATTCACATCAGTCTATACTGGTATGTGACTAGGATCTTTAGGAAACAAAAGACCATTTAGAAGCCAACTGGGCCCAATAGCCTTATCAAGTCACCTTTAATTATGCCAGAGGAACTTGTAAAACTTTGTTTCATATCGTGGCACACTCAACAACACACCTAGTATGCTGGTTAAGTAGCCCAACATGTATGTGCTTGGAACTTCAAACCAGTTGCCCTTTCTTCATACTGTACGTCATGAAGACCTTTGAGAGGCTGGTCCTGAAACAGCTCCAACCACTGGTTTTAGAATATCTGGATCCTCTGCAGTTTTTCTATCAGACACATATAGATGTGGAGGATGCTCTAATTTACATGTTCCACAAAGCCTAATCCCACCTGAACAAAGCCAATACCACAGTCAAGATAATGTTCTTTGATTTTTCCAGTGCCTCATTAACTGGGGAAAAAACTCAAGGCTTTGAATCTTGATGCTCCCACAGTCTCTTGGATCATGGACTACCCTGACCAACAAACAGCAGTTTGTGAGGCTGAAGGCTTGTGTGCCAGAAGTGGCAGTGTGTAATATTGGAGTACATCAGTAAACTGTCCTGTCTCCCTTCCTGTTCACTTTCAGCACAATACCAGCGCTTGCCACCTACAAACATTTTCAGGTGACTCCTCCATCATAGGCCATATTAATAAAGGAGATGAGTCAGAGTAGAGGAAGGTTGTGGAGGACTTTGTCTTGTGGTGCAGGGACAATCAGCAAAACAAAAATGCCGGTGGTGGACTTCCATGAAACCTCTTAGAGCAGTCACCATTCAGGGGGAGAACATGGAAGTGGTGCAGAGCTACAGGTACCTGGGGGATCACATAAAGAACAAACTGGATTGTCCTGACAACACAGTCATTCTGTACATGAAGGGCCAAAGCAGACTGTACTTACTAAGGAGACTCTGTTGTTTGGATGTGTGCAGCAAGCTGCTGGAAATGTTCTGCCAGTGCATAGTAGCCAGTGGTGGTGGTGTTCTATGCTATAGTCTCCTGGGGAAGCAATCTGAGTTTAAAAGAAGAACAATGCCTGAACAAACTAATCAGGAAAGCCTGCTCCATCACAGGGCAAACTCTGAACATACTAATAGCAGTTGTGGAAAAGTGGATGGTGGCAAACTTAGATGCCATCATGAAAAATCCCCTCCATCCTCTCCAGGAGGCGCTCTCTTGGAGCACTTTTAGCCACAGGCTCATTCCACCACGGTGTGCTAAGAAGAGCCTCTGGGGTTCTTTTCTGTCCACTGCTATCTGGAATTCAATGTTTCCTTCCAAACACCCAGACTAAATGTTGATTCTCTGTAAGTTCATTTTTTGCATAATATACATTATCAATTTTGATTGATCGATTCTTGATTGATTGTTTTATTTGTCATATGAGTCTCTATCTTATTTTTTAATGTTTCTTCTGGTCCAGTATGCATCTAAATTTTCCCTTGGGATTAATAATGGTTATCTGTCTAATCTAATCTAATATAAAGTACCCTAGTGACAGGGTAGGTGAAAATGTGCAAAATCCACAGTCAGCGACCATCAGTCCCATCCAGACCCCAGGCCCCATGAGGGGTTCACATTAACTACTGTGCCACTGTACCATAGAATGAAGCAGAAAAGAAAAACTTCAGTGATTACCTGGTAATGGTATTAAAAAGAGCTCATAATGCCATCCATTTTCCATTTAAGATCCTTGAGCATGGGAAAGGTGCAATATAAATAAAATGTTATTACAACAACAACAACAACATTTATTTATATAGCACATATTCATACAAACAGTAGCTCAAAGTGCTTTACATAATAAAGAATAGAAAAATAAA
>JANRMT010062791.1:136613844-136633753 GCA_026402145.1 Polypterus bichir lapradei
AAAAAAAAATAAAATCTGTAGGGATTCCAGACCATGAGACCGCCCAGTCCCTTCTGGGCAATTATTATTATTATTATTATTATTATTATTATTATTATTATTATTATTAACCTGTTATTCCATATTGAAGTCATAAGGGAGTACCAGTCTATCCCAACAATAGCAGGCACTAAGCAGGACCAAATTCTAATTACGGGGCGCATTCAGTCATTTCACTCAACTGTAGTTGCCAGTCATGTGAAAATGTTCCAGCTTTACCCAGACAGCAGCAGAGCTCGGATCTGAATCCAGAATTTTCAGCAATGAGTCAGCAGCACTAGATACTCTCTTTATCCATCTTGAGCCTTTAGGAAACAAATTGAGCTAAAGTAAGTTAAAATCTCAAGAACCAGACCCCCCATGACTGTCTGATTTGGTTTGCCTTGAGAACTGCAACTGACCAAGACCACTCTGCATCACACACACACCTAATACTGTAGATTTAGAAGTCTCTGCCTATTTGGATGGTAAAATGTATAGTAAAGTGCCGGGTTCTTGTGACTGATCGATTTTGGAAGATTTGTAGTGATTTATTTTTTATTATTCATTATTATTAATCTCAATTAATTTGTTTTTCAGTTTTTGTGAAAACTGAAAATTCTGTGAAGCGTCTTGAGCATGGGAAAGGCGCTATATAAATAAAGTGTATTTATTTATTTTTTTTTAATTTCAAAAAGTAATTTGAGCTACATCATGTGTATGACAATGTGCTACAGAAATATATATTGTTGTTCTTGACTTCATTTTGCATTTCAGTGCCTGGAGCCTTTTCTTCTAGTCCTGGATGCTAGACAGCGCCAAATCTAGACGGTGCCCAGTTAATTGCAGGGCACACTGTCACACACACAAACACATTGCAGTTTTAGTTTTGGCATGAAAATACCAGACTTTTCCTATATGTGTACAGACTTTTCTAAAATTCACATTAACATACTTGAGTAATGATGGCTGTTCTTGTTTTGTTAATGACTAGTGAAACATTCAAGTTTACACACCTTTCATGTCACAAAAAAATCAATCAAACAATGAGATTTTGATGTCTGATTTGTCTCGGTTGGCATCACATCATTATTACATTGTCATCATCAAACTAAATGCAACCATATAGATTCAAACACTATGAATCCACTACTCAGGAAAATGTATTGGATAATGACTTTCTACACTGAAATGGCAGCACTTCAGGTTTAGAAACGAAATGCTTTGAGCTGAAAACAGCAACGCTAACTACCGTGTGGCCAGGTCTCGGCAGGTCTGCAAAAAGCCAACGAGCAATTGAAAGAATGATTTTCTTTATACATACTTATTCTTTAATTGAAACAGGAGCACCTTACTGCTAGCTGTAAGGTTCAGCTGTCATATCTCAGCCAGGGTTTTATGCTTGCTTTATGTGTTTGTTATACATTTTTGATTTATTTGTATGTGTTACTGTTTCTTTTCTTGATGCTTTGTAGTATTCTGTTCATTTTATGTATCTGTAACTAAGCCTGCATTTTGGTTTGGACATGTGCAGAAGAGAGATGCTGAATATATTGGGAAAAGGATGTTAAGGATGGAGCTGCCAAGTAGATGTAGAGAGCAGGGAGATATGGAAAAAGATGATGTGCTGTGGCGACCCCTAACGGGAGCAGCCGAAAGAAGAAGAAGAAGAACTAAGCCTGTGTTATGTTCCATGCATTGCTGGTGGTCCCCGAAGAGGTGGGGCGACTTGCCAATTACCAACAGGACCTGCCCTCTGCTCTATAAGTGTTCCACAGTTCCTGGAAGTTCATTTTGAACACGTTTAGGAGTGTTGAGTTCTTGAACTTTGTGGTGCTCTGTGTGCTCTGTGCTACTGAATTTTTGACATTTCGCTCTACTTTTCGACTATTAGGACTTTTGGTTGTATTGGATTGCCTTATTGTTTTGGGAGATCCTTCAGTGATTCATTGAATGTCTTAGAGTGCATGATTTGTAATTATTGATTCTCTGGTTTCTGTGTATATTAAGTTTTTTTGAATTGTAGATTCTGGATTTGGACTTATTACTGTTTGTTGCCTTTTTAATGCATACCATTTTGCCTTTCTAGCATATTTGTTTATTGTATTGAATATGAGATTACTTGTTGGATTGGCCTCTCGAGCCAATGGTTTACACGTTCCTTTCCATAAAAAGGCATCTTTGGTGTATTTTGCAACTTTTAAGGTGTATTTTGATCTTTAAAATCCAGTTCTCCTTTTAGGGACAGTGCTGGTTGAAGCCAGCCATTGGGGATCAGGCTGCCTGGGGTTAGGTCTGTTCTAAGCAGACTCCGGACTGCTTTGTGCATCTTTTTGAAGATCTTACATGTTTTTGCTATTAGACTGCAATTAATTAATGGCAGATGGCTTCTTTTCCATAAACTGAAAGAAAAATTTGCAGGCTTCCATGGTGGCCAAAAATGAAGTGAAGGGTGAAAATCAAGATGCAGTGTAATGCCTTTTGAATGGCGTTCAAGGCTTTTAAAATAACAAATGGTGCTGGACTTTTTGTACTTCTTTGATACTGTGTGATGTGACTCAAACATATATATATACTATGGATCCAGAGAGCATTCAGAAATTTCACTTTCTGCACACTTTTTTGTGTTGTAGATTTAATTTTAAATGTATAAATTTGCCATTTTTGCAAGTCAGTCTACACTCCGTAACCAATAAATACAAACTAAAAACATGTTTTCAGAAAGATTAGCAAATATATTGAAAGTCAAAACCTGAAATCTCTCATTTCTAGAAGTATGTGGCATAGCAAATTGTGGCTCAGGTGCAACCTGTTTGTTTTAATTCTCCTTGAGATGGGTCTCAAACTTGATTGGAGGCCACCTGTGGCAAACTGAATTGATTGGACATCATTGTAAAAGGAATGTGTACTGTATAAATGGTCCCACAATTCACATTGCATGTCAGAACCAAAACCAAGCCCTAGGGTCTCTCTATAGACCACTGTGATCAAATTGTGATGAAGCATAGATCAGGGCAAGGGTATAAAACATTTCTAAAGTTTTAAGAGTTCCCAGGAGCACAATGTCCTCAATAAATGGGAAAAGAAAGAAGTTTGGAACTAGCAGAACTCCTCCTAGAGTTGGCCGTCTAGCCAAACTGATTAATGGAGTAAGAAGAGCCTCGGTCAAGGCCAAGACCCAGTGGTTACTCTAACAGAGCTTCATAATTCTTCTGTTGAGATGGGAGAACCTGTCAGAAGGACAACCATCCCATCAGTGCTCCATCAACCAGGCGTTTATGGTAGCATTTTTTAAGTTAAAGGCAAATAACAACATTTAAAGGACTCTGAGGGCATGAGAATAAAGATTCTCTAGTCTGATGAGACAAAACCTGAAGACTTCGGACACAACCCCAAGGACTATGTTTGGTAAAGACAAGGCACTGCTCTTCACCTGGCTCATGCCATCATTGCAATGAAGCATGGTGTTGGAAGCATCATGATATGGGGGTGCTTCTCAGTGGCAGGGACAAGGAGGTTGATCAGAATTGAGAGAAGGATGAATGCAGCAAAATACAGAGAAGTCCTTGAAGAAAACCTGCCCCAGAGTACACAGCACCTCAGACTTTCAGTTTCAGAGTGATGCAAACATACAGCCAAGACAATGCTGGAAAGGGTCTGAGACAAGTCTCTCACTGTCCTTGAGTAGTCCGGCCAAAGTCCAGACTTAAACCCCATAGAACATCTGTGGAGAGACTGAAAGATGGCAGCTTACAGAGGTATTCCACCCAATTTAACATAGCTTGCGACAAACTGCCTCATATAAAAGGATGAACTTCCCAAATGAAGGCGTGCAAATCTTATAGAGACAGACCCAAGAAGACTCAAAGCTGTAACTGCTGCCAAGTGGGCTTCTACAATTACAGAATTAAGCATCAAAGTACGTATATGAATTAAAGATCTAAATTTTTAATTTTAATAAATTTGCAAACCTTTCAGAAAACATGTTTTCACTTTGTCATTATGGATTATTTAATGTAGATTAAATGGCAAAAATGGCAAATTAATCCGTTAAAAATTAAATCTACAACACAGTAAAGTGTGCACATACTACAAAAAAGCAATATTTTTTTAAATAATAAATTACATTGAATATAAGTTAGAAACTTGGAAGAAATGTTCCTTATGAAGATATATAAATGTTTTTGTAAGAGAACCCTGCTATTATTTTGCACAACATCTGGTGGGGCTGTGCCCCACTTGCCCTAAAAGCAGAAACGCCACTGACTAACACACTTAGGGCCAAATTCTAGTGTCCAACTCACCTGATCAGCATGTCTTAGAAATATAAGAAGAAAACCAGAGTACTTGGAAAAAACCTATGCAGACACCTGGGAATGTGCAGACTCCACAAAGACAGTGCCCAGGTCTGGGATTTGAACTTAGAGCCCTGGGGCTAAAATATTGCAGTGCCAGCTACTGTGCCACCCTCACAGTTATTGTTAAGTAAAAGCCCTACGTGCTACAACTGACAGACTTGTAACGCCATACCTATTTCCACGGCAACACTAGAATGCCCTGCCCCACAGGTGATCAGTTTGTTAGGCCACACCCACTGCAGTGGCAAAACACCCAGGTAACCAGCAGTTCCACACGTCTCCTTGTTGCTCCAGTAACACACCGCAGATTCAGGGGGTGTACATTGTCAGCATGTGATGGAAAACCCAAAGGAGAAATGAGTGAGCAGGCATAGAATCCACAGTGAAGTGAAATATGAATCTCTTTTCCTTTGTTCCTTCTGTCCTTGCTGATTATTTTTTATTACTTTCATTATCCAATATTAAATCTCTTCTATGTCAATCATACACCAAACATTTTATGAGCAAAAGCGAAAAGTGTCTGAAGAAAGAACAATGTGAATGAGTCCACAGCTGTTTCTGCTTTTCTATCCCAGAATATAATTTTTATGTAAAAAGCACAGAAAATAGTCAAACACACTGTGTTGCATATTTATGAAACTTTTATTATTATTATTATTATCATTATTATTTAAAGGTAAAGCCAATAGGGTTATTTCATCACAAAAATGTAACAATGTTTACCACCCTGGACAGCGTAGTGCTCACAGAACTCATGTAACAATACTAAGTAGAACAGATTTCACACCAGCGCATGGCAGCAGGTCAGTGGGACTCTGTGCCCCCCGAACCGCAGTAATGCAGTACAGAACATCATTGGCTATATTTTAGATATAGAAAAAAAGAAATACACAACTAATAATGCAGGATTTCCTCCAGCTCCTGTGAAACAGGAGGAGCAGGGGCCATAGTGTTGGCGAAAGTGTTTGTCCACAACAGGACATGACTGAATGCTGGAAGTGTGGTGCACAAGGGGGGCTTTGACTTTGACTTGACATAAAATCAGAAAAGTCATAAACTTGAGTTTTATTCTATTCTTATTAAATCCTAAATGTGCTCAGACATAAAGAAACATGATTTCTGTGTAGGGGGGCAACTGGGTGTGCTTTGGACTCCTGAGCAGGAGGGATATGCTTTGCATTGTGGGTAATGAATGTTTGGCAAATTCAAAAATTAAGATTGGCTGATTTTTTTTTTTATTCCCAGCATCCACTTGGCACCAGCGTATTTTTAAGCTGTAACACAACAGGAGGGAGCAATAACAGAAAATGGGCCCAGCGTTGTCATGACAACCAAATGTCCTGTATTGCCTTAACTGCAGATCCTACAGCCCAGCTCCAATACTAGTTTTCGTTTTTTTGTTTTTTTTTATTCTTTAATTCTTCTCCAAAATTGTATCCAGTGCTATATTTTTGTTGCATAATTTAACTCTACAACATTTTTAACAAAAAAAATATTTTACAAAACAAAACCTCTTTTTTCAAGAAATAGCTAGAAAAGCAAATACAGTATTTACATGAATGTTAAAACATCCTCTTTCTGAAAACATTAAAAGCAATACATCTCCTTTTTCTTTCAGATTTTTTTTTCAGAATGTAGGAATATTTTCCCAAAAATACTTTTATTTTCTTTTATATATATAAAAGCCACTTGACTTTTTGTGGCACCCACTGATGGCTCTTCATTTGCCTTTGGCTGCACCATGAGTGGCTCCTGCCTCTGCTGCTTTGTGGATGTGCGTTGGTTTGTGTTTATCGCTTTTTCTATTGCAGCTAAAGTGACTCGGGCCGAAGCAGAGAAAAGCACACTTGGGCTTGCGCTAAAGCACTCAGAAAGTTGTGAGGGGATTTGGCATTTGAAGATATGCAGCACAAGTGCTTCAGAAGACATGCCCAGCCCGAGGAATAGAGGCTGACAGGAGGCAGGCTCCCTAGCAGTAATGGAGACATAATGACCCTGACAGTTTTCTGCAAGCCTTCCCTGGACTGAACGCAAACAGATTCATCCAATGTATGTGCAGAAGATGAACAAAAATAAAAGTGTGTTACTCCTCGGAGGCTGATGTTTAATTAATGTCCCTACCTGGACACTCGAGCACAAGCAGAAAAAGACCTTGGACCAAGACTGGAGTGGATAAGCAGAAAGTCAGATGGTGACTCCATCCCCAAATATCGGCAAACAGTGAAGCTGTGTCCTCAGTGGATGGACAACACATGGGCAGCAGGAAACAGTAAAGGCTGTCAATGCGTGCTAAAGGGTCATAGCAGTAGCACTCAGAAAATAAAGTCTCTCCAAAGGGGGTCTAAACTCCAAAATATGATCAGCAGGCATTTACCAAATGTATCACCACACACCTCAGTCTGAGAATTAGGACTGATAGTGGAAAATTAGAGCCCTTCCACTAGTGCTAGAGGGCGTCCTGCGGTCATCTCACCCGGCCACGAATGCAAACCATAGAACAAGGCAACCAACACAGGACAGAAGAACTAAAGGATAATGAGCAGAGGCTTCTTCATCCTTGACAAGAACCAAACAGAAACAAACTGTGTTCAAGAGGAGCTGTCCAGTGTATAGAGCTGTGATCTCCCATGGCGTCAGTAGAGAGAAGAATTGATTTACAGAGCCACCACACCACAACATCAGTGTAGTTTTAAGATAGATGTTTTATACTCATGGATAGAAAAGCACACATCAAATAGTGAGGGTGGAGGGCAGAGTGACAATTGTTTTTGTGTAACTTTATGTTATTGATTATACCGTTTTTGCAATATATGTGTGTAGTTTGGGAAAAAGAGAAAATTACAATAGTTAAACTGTTAGTTAGGTACATGTTGACGTGAACTTGTTAAATTAGCTGTGAAGTGTATGCCTTGAACACTGTGGATACATTTTATATTAACTACACTAACCCCTAACTCTAATGTAAAACTGTAGTACAGTGGTCTCCAACTCCAGTCCTGGAGGACCACAGTGGTTGCAGGTTTTCATTTGAACCCTTTTCTTAATTGGTGACCTGTTTTTGCTGCTAATTAACTCCTTTTCCTTTCATTTTCATTGACTTGTTTTTTAAGATTTGTTACCCTGAATTTCTTCATCGTTCCTCTGAATTGCTTCATTTGTTTCCTTAAATGGCACCCAAAAAGAAATGAAACGTGAAGTGAGTGAGCCAACAGAAGAACAGCTAAGTCAATTTCAACCAATTTCACTCCAACCAGTAGCTTAATTAGGCGCCGATTCTTGTTGTTAATTAAACCTGTTCTTTAATTTCATAGCTTGTTGCTGCTCTCATTATTGAATTGCATACATTTCCAAAATTATTGATTTTCTCTTTCCTAAGAGCACTGTTAAAATGTTTTGTGGACCTGAGCAGATCAACATTCCTGAGAGCTCCATCTTTCTTTATTTTCAGACATTGTTTGATGGACGCCAGTTGTTTTGGCTCATTTTGTATCTCATTATTGTTTGGCAGCTAATTAAGGAAAAAGAAACAATTGAGGGGTTTGAGTCTTCAAGAGCAAGTCAAATAAAATGAATTCAAAAGAAGTTAATTAGGAGCAAAAACAGGTCACTAATTAAGAAAAAGGTTAGAATGAAAACCTGCAGCCACTGGGAGTGCTCCAGGACCGGGGTTAGGTGACCCCTGCTGTAGTGGCATCATGGAATTACAAATCTGCGAAGAGATGATATTGCAGGTGAGCTGATTCAGAAAAAGGAGTCTGAAGGAGATCTGTCTGGGGGTTCTCACACTAGACATTACCAAAAGAGATGAACATCCAAGAAAATTAGGGGTTGCTCCATCTGAAGTTAGCAAAATGTAAATCCTTCAGACACCAAAACATGAGCGAGTTATTCCAGTTGGCATTGACAAAGCGTAAAACTTCATCCCCTAAAGCTGAATATTAAAACCAGGGGCCAAAGAAATGGGTGCCATACTACCTAGGGATTTAGGAAAAGTGAATATTCAAGAGGGGTCCTGAGAACAAATATTAACAGGGTCGTTCATTCAAGCATTAACCTAAGGTGAAGCTGAATGGTGGTCATAGATCAAATAAACTGGGACCGCACCAAAAGGAATTAATGAACAGTAATAGTTTTAGAGGAGTTTGAAGACCCCATATTATCAGGGGTCACTCATTTCAACTGCAAATTGCAATTTGTGTAAGTAAACACCTATACTGTAAGGGTTATTAGGTCTCAAATTTGCCTTGCCATTGAGCCATCCCTGCTGACTTTGGAAAAACTTTAAACTGCCACTTGTGGTACAAAAGTACAAAGGGAGATTGGGTGACAAAATACTAAAGTGGGCATCTTCATGCTCATTGAGCTCTGCACATCCGTTGCCAAAGTAAAATAGCTGGGCATGGTTTTTTTTTTTTTGCTTTCATGCCATAATACCCGTTCTGGCCAGACCCTATACCTGATCTGAAGATCCTGCAGTCTCTTGGTGGGGTTACATACATCACTAGTGATACCACATACTCAGCGTGAAGTGTGCTATACTGTGTTGCCAAGAGCCTAACAGGGTGGGTATAACCCTGGTGGAAAGGAAACCACGTCAATTAAAAATAATCTGTGCTTACTTGAGGTGCTGTTACCAAAACTCGTTTAATCCAGTTTAATCACGGGGTCTCAGCCTACCCTAGTTTTACATTATTCTTGCTGACTTAAAAGGGAAAAAAGAATAGGGAATCTTAGCCCGTCAATATCCAAGGAGTGCAGTCAGTCGTAGTGGATTGCAGGCTCCAACATCATCTTAAAACAGGTGGCCAGCAATGCCAAGTCACTACTTAATCCTCTTGGCCCTGACATCTTATTACTGGTACATAAATATGCAGCTGTTTTTGTAAAGCACAGGTACGTCTGCAGCCATTGGAACCAGGCGTGCTACTGGTATAGGCTTCACGAAGCATGGAAGTGAAAATGGATGCTTCCGGACTGTGCGCACCACATAGTAAGTAGCTCCACTTTCAATTTCATTTCAGTATTTGGCAGCTATTGTATAATAATGGTGATCTTTTTTTTTTTCTTCAGTTTTGAACTTCCTAGACACCCCAAAGGTAGAATATCTCACAAAATAATTTTTCCCATAAAAACAGAAAATCCAGGGCCGAAAGGGTTAATAAATAAAAACAGGCTATTTTTTAACATCCAACCCTTTTTGAGGTTTACTTCTTCCTTCAGCATGTGTTTGTCCTGTCTCCACTCCACCAGAGCTATCAGTCAGTAACAGAGATAAAAGCTAAAATTGTGTACACCCTTTGTCCTGTTTCAGCATGGCTCATGGAATTACAGGACTCCAAGCTTTCTTCTGCATTTCCATCCAACCAATTGCTGTTGAATTTTAGATATGGTCAATATTCTAACTCCTTATATGCAGAAAATATTCCATAGAGATTGATTTCAATAGTTTTAATGTCTTTTAAATCAAAGTAAACTGAATTAACAGTAAACAGACATGGCATCACACTTCCACAGGAGATGGTATAAATTGCTACGTTACCAGCCAGAAGGACATTTACTAGTGGAAAAGAAACCCTCTTTGTAGTAGAGAACTGGTAAGAACTGATTGTGCAGTTAACACAAAAGCTCCAGCAAGTGTGCTAAATTCCTGCTAAGATATTCAGGTCATCTCCCCAGGAATTAAAATATAAAGCTTGAAAAAGGGGCAATGGCCTAAATATCCTTTGATAAAGCTCAATAGAAGAGTCCAGAGACACCAAATTTGAACATCTTCATAAGCACCCTGGTGCTTCATTGAGCATTAAAGTACCCTAACGTGACTGAAGAGGGGCTTTTATATCAAGTACGTACTGGGGTCATCCCAGCCTGTCGTGACTGGTAGTCTTTGTTTCTTTTTATTAGTTCTTCCGAGCCATTTTGTTGTGTTGCATAAGCTGTTATAGATTTTTTGGGGGGTCACAGAGTTCTATTCTTTCTATTATGTTAATTTCTAATAGTCTTTTTTTTAGACAGCATCCTGATTTTCATCTGCGCTGTGATTTTGTGAGACCCCTTTGCCGAGTCCATGGCCTTGGTGGTCATGGTGCCAGACATCATTAATGTGGTGAGTTTAATTTCTTATCCTAGTTTGCAAATACTCAAATAAAAAAAAGAATATCTTTATATGCACACTAGTTTTGTCATTTAGATTTCCCATATCTCAACTTTTGCTTTGATTTTCCCCTCTACAATTTTCGTTTAATGATTTGGCTTAGTTGAAAGATAGGACTGGTTTTCTAATTTCGAATCTCTGTTTATTTTACGTTTCCTCTTTATTTCAGGTAGCCTTCTCTGTGAGGTTTACTATCGGCGGTCTCACTAAACTGCAGTTTGTTAAAAAGTAAGAAACTCAAACCAGTTCTGGCTACTAGATTTACATCCATCCCCTCCTCAGCAACAGAAGGAAAGAGTCAACTCTTCATCCCAATTGGACTATTAAGGCTTAATGAACCACTAAACTTAATAATTATCTTCACACCCTTCTAGATTGAGAGGAGGGTCCTCTGAGGCCAACATCTGTCCCAGCATCTGGTATAAGGCTTGAATTAACGCCATACGGGTGACTGTCACACACACCCTCGCACATACACAGCATCCAGGCTCGATTAAATTTCGTTCTTTTGGAGGTGTGTGCAGCGGGCCACCGTACCACCTCTTATCTCCACATGTACAGTATATAAAAATACAATATGAACTTGACAAACCCGTCCAATAGCTCGGGAGCTGGAAGTGTGGCTCCATTTAACATACGTGTTTTTCTTCTGAAATCAAAGCCAATCTATAAACCAGACTGCAATCAAAAGTGCATTTTGAAGGCATAGCAGCCATTCTCCAGCACTGGTATGTGCTTAACTCTGCAGTGGGCCAATTTAGGTTTTTCTTTCTTAATCAGACCCACACGTAGGGGTCAGTACACCATTAGCAATGCAGAGTTCTCAGGTCTGATTTGTTTATTGTAAGGAAGCAGCCTGGCCTGGCTCATATGTATGTGAAACTTTGAACCAATCTGGTAGACAGCAGAGTCCAAAAAAGGAGTTTTGGTTTAATATGGAAAGCTTGAGACATCATTAGATGTTAAAGAAAGCCAAATCATTGAATCTGAAAAGCTGAAAAAGAAGGCCATGTTATTCTACCCCATAGGAGGGTAGCTACAAAAAACAAAAAAAAAACAAAAATCAACCCAGCGACCAGGGGATGGGAACACGAGTGCCTTCCTGTGAACATTTTCTCATTTTGTTTTCTATGCACCTGCACAAAGGGAGGGGGCGGGTAGGGGGTCTCAGCTTAATGGTGCACAGTTTGAAAGAGCTTGAGACGCCAGCCATCGCCATGGTGACACAGGACAAGGCGGCCAGAGTACAGTGAGTGAGTCAGGCGGGGAGGGGGGGAGAGGGGGGGTGTTTATCACACTCATCACAACACAGCTGTGCCACCGCTGAGGTCATAGTTACTGTCGCCAGGCAACCATCCTCACCAGCAATAAGCAGGAAGAGAAAATGGTGAGAAGGAAGAAGGAGAGATAATTGGAAGGATGGCAAGGTGCAGAGGGAGAAAGTACAGACTTTGGAGAAGGCCTTTCGTTTCCGTTAACAAACTATTGATGTCTCGATAAGCTTTGCCCTGACCTTATTGTTTGAAGTGTTTGTTCATTTATTTACACTAAAAAACAAGGCCTTTAGGTTAGGGAGGCTTCCTTTGAAAGACAAAAGTTTGGTTTGTAGGCGCCAGGCCTAAAGGGAAGGGATGAAATCAACAGTTGAAGTTGTTGGAGACTCTATAGTCACTGGTTTAATGGGAAGGGCAGTCTGTTTGATTCGGTTGAAGTCTTTTTAACTTTCAACACCCTTCTTGGCCTGATCTACTTGCTGCTGATTTTGATAATTTAAATGTAATTCAGTCAGTACTGAACTCTCCTTTTTCCTCCATTTTGTAAGACAGCTAATAAGCTCACCGGACAAAAAAATGAGTCACTTCTGGATAAATCGTATCTACTGGTGCATAACTTCTCCATGAGTGGATATATGACTCATCGGTCTTTATCTACTCTTCCAGCAACCTATCCTGCAGTTTGGGCAAACAGATCAGATGGCTCCGCCAGTGTTTCACTCATTGCTCCTAATACTAAACACAGATTTTCTATGCAAGTTAAATCTGGGGATTCTGTGGGCCATTCAATGTAAGAATTCTTCAGAATGTTCCTTGTGCCAATCATACACAGCTCCAAACCCAGTGTACACAACAGCTGTCATCTTCAAAACCTGGGATAGTCATTCTGTGTTCACCAAAGATGAAACACCAAAGGTAACACAGTTTTTACACAAGCAGTGTGTTTGTAAGTAATCAACCAAAGTTGGGACACCTGTACAAATTGTTTGCTGCCACAATGAGTGACAGTCCCCATCTGTGGGCACCATCTTTCGACCTCTGCCCTGGCACTGATTACTAGATGATTGTGATATGTACAACTGCTGGATGACCCTGTGCACTATCCTGCACACAAAATCCTGTACGCTATGCTCTTCTTTACAGACGAACCCAAAACATACATGGCACACAACTACTCCTCATCACTATATGATCTCCATAGCACACAACCCAGCTGTTTGTCGGATGATATTCATACTGGGTACCCTCTGTTGGTATCTGATGTATCACCTCGGGTACTCTCTGTTTGTTGGTATCTGATTTATCACCTCACACAGGCAGTGACAATTTTTTTTTGGTTAGTGAGCGTATTCTACTAAGATTCATTCCTCGAGAATAAGCCTGACTTAGTTGGCTAGTCTGAGAGCACTTCAATTCCTTCACGCCTGGTACTATTGGACAGACTCAGCCTCATGGTGTTTCGTACTGTCTAAGCTAGGTTAATCCTGTTTGTTCCGGCTTTGACCCACTTTGACTTGTCAAGAGTGTTTTCACAAATACATTCTAATCTTGTTTTCCTCAGTCCAGCCAAATAGTGTCTGCACTGGTTTTGCTCATCATAGTCTCCTAGCATGTGTTTCAGCGTCTAGCATGACACAAGTTGTCGCATTCAGTTATTTCTACCATGCTCTGGTCCAACTCAGACTATTGTCATTTGCTTCAATCTCACCTAACTGCTTCAGGCCATCTTGTCCCATCAGGGTCTACTTCAGACTTGTCCAAACCATTTCCATATCCATTTCTCTAGGCCTTTATTCTTCTACTTCCAAGCAGGACTAGACAAAATTACTATGGAGATCTTATAATATATGCAACATTTACAATAAATGTGAATGTTACTACCAGAATAGGCTTCAGCCCAAATGACCATGACCTGGGGTTAGGTGGGTTAGAAAATAGATGGGTGGATGGATATGTAAGATGCCACTTTGTGAACCCAATGATGCTTTAACTTACAACCTCTCCTTTGATTGCAATAAAAATGAATAAAAGATAATAAATCACCCCAATGGACTTCTACATACTTTCAGAGGCTTACCTATTTATTTTTATGTTTTTGGCATACAATGTGTCGTATTCTGTAACTCCTTCAAACAGACAATATAGAGTAATAATACTGGGCACCACAGAACCACTCACTTCTGTCTTACAAATAACAGATCATCACTAACTGTAACCTGCAAGCATGTTGAGCAATTTCAATTTGATCAAATGCAACACCTGAGCAAATTCTAAATTACAATGTGGGCTCTGTACATGTAACTCAACTTAAGGAGCAACTGTCACCAAGTGTTGTCACCACGTGTCAGAGTAGGGAAGCAAATAAATGGGTGCATGGCAATAGTGATACATGTATGCGAATGCCATACTGCGAGAGTTTCAGTATATGCAGAGTGGCTAGTTGTTGTGATACCAGTGGATGGACAATGAACAGATACACAAGTATTGTGATGGGTGTGATAATTAACATGTTTTATATATGCAGTTTGTTTGGCTTTTTAAGGTTCAGAATGATTCATTTCAAATCTGTTTTTGATTTTAAGTAGTTTTAACTAGTTTTGGCAAAGAAATTTTTTTTTTTTTTTTACTTCTTATCTTTATTGTTTATGCGGCACTCCAAGTAACATTATGTGACTGTTTGGGTCACAGTTCTGACATTACAGACAGGGACTCTCTAAGCATGGTAGTGTTCACTGCATTCGTTATCCCTAGTTGGATACAGAGTCAATTCTTTGCAACTTGTAAGAAATAGTTCGCTTCAAATCCAAGTAGTCAATTGTGCTAGGTTTTTTCACTCATTTTTTGACTTTCCTTTTAGCGTTTTGGTTGCACAATCTTTCCATCTCACTAACAACCCCTGTCTGTCCTCAACTCTGACTCTTAGCTTGTGTCTTCATCTTCCAGTCCTTTTTTGGCTCACAGTGATCTCAGAATCTAAAACATCTTGCTGATATTTGTTGTTGGATATGTGTAAGTAAGGGGCATCTTTAGGGCTCTAATATGACATGTCATTTACTTTATGACCATAGGTTGATGCTGTCTCTAACTCTTTGTTCCCTTTCACTCTCAAAATGGAGTGCAATCAACTAGAAGAACATTGACTTGATTTCCTCTGACCTCACAAAGCTTCCATTTTCTTGGCATTCAGGTAGGAAACCTCAACTGAAAGAAGAGGACTCTTACTCCAGGCATGCTAAGTTCTGGGCCTATGAGGTCCCATGTTATCCTGTTTTCTGTTGTCATTTGATTTAATAGGCATGCTTATTAATTTGATTTTTGATTTGATATACTTTGTTAATCCCCAAGTGAAAAATTGTCTTTTTGCATGACCTTTTAGGGGTCTGAGTGCAGGGTCAGCCATTGTTCGGCGCCCCGGAGCAATTTTCAAGTTTAGGGTCTTGCTCAAGGGCCCAACGGAATAGGATCTCTTCTGGTAGTACACAGGTGCCCCAACCCTTTATCTCATCCAGTCTGAGTCTCTTACACCATAAAATAAAGCATTTTAATTATTAGTTACCGTATATATTCGTGGATAAGTCGGGACTTGATTTTATCGTATAATCTCTGGTATTTTATAATGTCGGTTGTATAAGTTGAATGCAGAAAACTCACGCTATTGATCCAAGAGATTATGATATGCTAACGCCCACCTGAGAGAGTAACCACGGAGCACACTGCCTTTTTTTCTATGTGGGTGCGGCAATGCACTGTATCTGTGTGTGCTCCTAACTTCTCTCTCTTTCTCTCTATTGTGCCTACGTGACCACACAATAATACACCTTTATCATAAGAGCATCCCTTATCTACGATTGTTTTAAATGAAACGTCGCTGAAGTAGTGAAAGAAATTGGTAACTGCGCTGCTACAACAAAATTCGATGCATCTGAGAAACTGATTCGAGATTGGAAGAGGCATGAAGATGTAAAAAAAAAAAAAAAATTAAGTGTTGCATTTTTGAATGGGCGTATAAGTCGGGGTCTAATTTTATGATCGATTTTTCAGGTTTCAAGACCCAACTTATATGTGAGTATATATGGTAACTCATATATCGAATGAGTCTGACCTAGCAACTGTTACTTACTAGATAATTAATTTATAGAAGCAGAGCAGCTGAAAAAAAATTTAAAATGATTTTCTATAAGTCACCGTCAGTCACTTAATACAAAGACAGGGCCACATTTTCACTTGTAAAAAGTTAGAAAGAAAACAAAGAATTAATTCATCGTCACGCTGACTACGGGAGTTGTGTCCTAACTTGGCAGAAAGTATGCTAACAAATCTCTGTGTTGTAACACCACAAAGTCTAAACGGAATCGCTGTCATTCTTTAACCCTGTTGCTCGACTAAAGATGAGAATAGTTTCAAGTAATCAGTGCAGAAAACAAGGACAGGTTGAAGAGACGCAGCATTTTTTAAACAAATAAAATATATATATTATTACCAACTTGAAATGTTAAATTAGATTTCACTGCCTGAGACTGAGTAGAAAACATCTCTTGTTTTTACCTCCTCAATGCAGCTCAGTTCCCTTTTAAGAGTCAAAGTAAGAGGAGGTCTTTGTCTTACGTGACTTTTGCAGTACTAATTTTTGTTTCCTGATTTCAAACTCCTTTATTTTTGAAAAAAAATAAAATAAAATGAATATTGCTAATAGACCGTGTAATGTTGATCACCATATAATGAAAAATCTGGATTTTTACATGGCTATTGTACTTGTGGCTATTTTGATCAGTCTGACTATGGAAACAAAAGACTACTAAACGGCTTATCGGAATGCAATTAATAAATCAAGTGTGAGTTAATTCCCAGCCTGTAAAAGACTTAAGTGGCGAATGTGGAGGAGATATGAGTTAGTAAAGAGCTTTAAAGGATGCATGCTGAGAACAGGGGCTTTCCACTGGACTGTGTGTTGTATAATTGCAGAAAATCTCCCATACAGTGCTGATAGTTTGGTTTAGTGCGCAACGATGGAAACGATATTCACAGAGGAGAAAGTAGTGCAGGACAAAACGGACATGAGACTGTTTCTGGTGCCCAAGCTTTCCTTTATCTGCTTGATGGCTCATTTTGTGTCTTTATTTTTGTAATTCTGTCATTTTTTTTATAGATAAACACTGGAAACCAATCGAATTTCACATTTCTTTCTTGCCTTGTGCACTCTTTGGCTAGCAATAAAGGGCTCAGCCACTTAGAAGGTACCATTCACACAGACACCTGACCCAGGGCCGTCTTAACAGCATCATAGGCCTCTGGGCAAAGTAGTGCGCCGGGGGCCCTGTTTTAATAGCAAAACAGAAACATACATAGGCATCAGAAACAGCGTGTGGCCCTGTGGTCCTCGGCCATTACCCATTGTGCCCATATGTTAAGACGACCCTGAGAATGTACTGAAATGACAGCCCCGAAAATCGAGATACTCTAAACAGAGGTCTTCCAAGATAATTCTGAAAAGAAGCCGGATCGTCTTTGATCCAAAAGGGCAGTGTGATCAGTTTAATTGGCCTTTTACTTTCACTGTTTGGGGAAGGATGTCACGTGAAGGTCTTTTTCCTGGTAAATCCAACAAGATATCATTACCTGGTTTATCTTCTCCGATCCCTGCTCCTCCGCCCCCACATCCCACCTCACTGATCTACACTCCTGAAAGCAACAGAAAATGTCTTACTGAGCTCATGTCAAGTTACAGCAGGAAAAGGGAGATTGTTAAAAAAAAAATGGCTTTGATTTCCAGCTTCCTTTTACGAGACATGGCAAAGATAGAAAGTAGAGAGTCCTACTGTGGCACTGCAGTGTGACAAGACCATGACATGAGCACATATTACAGAAACAATCAGCTCTTTTATTGATCATTCCCGGCTAGATAACAATGAACAAGACTTCTCCATCTCTCTGCCCTACATGAATGCTGCATAATTGATTTGTTAAGAAAGGTTTTCCTTAATAAATTCATTCAGAGAACACAGGCTTGTCTGATTAAGGAAACTAGATGTCAAGCAGAATACACAGTCCATAACTGCTATCCCAGAATGGGAATTTAAACTAAAACTTGTCCCCTGAACTCTTTAGGTATAACATTTCCCCACAACTTGCTCAGCTAAACTATGGGAAATACAGTAAAGCAAACACCCCCCCAGTTATGGCTAGACTAGTCAGTACTAATATTACGGGGAGTTTGTTTGAAAGAACCTTTAAATTAGAACGCAGCTAAATGACCCAGTTCAGCTACAGTGGGAAATGTAATGGGACAAGCCCTGGGCAAGACCTGGGGAGGTCTGTGAGACGACTAATCAGCAGACCGGGGCAGGAGCTGCAGTCCAAAAGCGAAAGCAAAGTCCACTGTATCGTCCTCACTTTGCTGTCCTCACTACCCGCAATAGGACAGGTGGCTTTTCAAATTGACAGAATGATTTATGGCTGACATTTTGGGCCGTCTTCTCTCAGCTTGGCTAGTACTGATTTTTTTTCCAATAAGCTTTAGCTCAGCTGGTAAAGTTCCATCAGACTAAAAGGTCCAAATTTTGTATGACATAGGTACAATAATGCCTTCCATTTACGCTACCACCCATCTGGATAAAAAGAGAGGGGTGACACATCCAAATACTCCACTGCCTTCCATCTACACTAACCAGCCAATCCAAGTTCCTAGGGGGTGAGATGGGGTGAAGACAGCAAAGGAAGGACTTCCCACCTAAAACAAACACTGAACTGCGTGCTTACAATGCGTTTTTCAAAAATAGCAGACCTCTTTGTGCAAATCTGCAGTGGCCCATAATTCAGCTTGATTTTCTAACTGACCCCAGTGTGGGGGCAAGGGGGGCCCTTGGTTAAGGCTGCTTTCAAAAAAGGAGGGTTTTTAGACCTCTGTTCTACATGGCACCTGCAAAATTTAAAGTCCCCCTACACCATCACTATGCGCCGGGGCCAATAAAGAAAAAATCACAATGGCAGAAGGCACAGAAATCCTCGGATCCCACCCTCCCACCCCAAAAACCCCTTTGACTAAGCGCACTCACATACTGTACACTCAAGCCTGTTGCTTTCACAAAACATAGAAGCGATTTTAGATATTCCCACATGGGGGCTTCTTGCCGAGCCCAGACCACAGGTACCCACAATGTGAACAATACAAAAAAAAAAAATAATAAAATAAAATAACAATAAGAGCAAACGTGTGTTTTACAAACAGAAAAAAGGTAAACAGCACAGAGGTCCATCTGCTCCCAACACGCTACCACCAAGAACACAGCACAATGTTGGGACATTTAGTACAACGGGTAAGGTGGCGTGCGCTCAGCGATGAGCAGAAGGACTGTTGGAGCCTGGCACTCCACGGGATGAAAATTCCAGTTCGACGATTTCTTTTTTTGTTTTTGTTTTTTTAATTTTTTTTGTTTGTTTTTTTGTGAAGTCCTTTTGTTTGCCAGAATGGTTGTTGTTTTATATAATTATTTCTGAAGACAGCAAACTGCAATGAAACAAGAAATGCTCCTGTGGCCTGTGGCTACGTTAGCAAATAAAGGTCCTTAAGCTTTAAGGTCCATTTATGAGAAAAGAAAGATGCCATCAGACCACCAGAAATTTGAGAATATCCCTTGGGCTTGACGCTCAGATCCAGAAACTCTCCTTGAGAAAGGCACAGCATGATAACAATATAAATATCAATAGGACCATACTGATATCCTTTAGTCGCTAGTTTGTTTTTCTAGAAGGGCTGGTTTTGGTTGTTGCCTGGTGCTGTATGCCAGACTGAAATAGCAGGAATGAGTCCCCGAAACAAAATACAAAATAACTAAAACAAAACAAAATAAAATGCAACGAGCTAAGGTGTCCTCTGCAGGCGATATGGCTGCATGCCATCGCCCTGGGTGAGTTCCTCCATTGCTCCGGCTGGGGTGGCAGACACTTGCTAGACATCCATCCTTTGCATTATCTTAGGGAGGAGGTGAGTGGGGTGCAGGGATGGGTGAATGTGGAGGTGCTCACAAATGGCTGCCCCCACTGTATCCATCTCAGCCATCCACCAAAGTCCAAATGCAACATACTTACAAGAAAAGAAAAAAAAAAAAAAA
>JANRMT010062791.1:136633853-136653239 GCA_026402145.1 Polypterus bichir lapradei
AAAGGGCACCATCATCTCAGTTGGTATCCCAGCTATAACATTTTCCACTCCGTTTTTTGTTCTTTGAATAGTAATAATTAAAAAAAAAGTGAAATGTAATTCCATCTCTTTTTTTCTTTCTTTATCCCAAGTGGAAAGCCCTTTGTAAACACAGAATGATGTTCCATTCCAGTGTCCTTTCTGAAAGGCCTCAGTCCCTGTGCGCTTTTTTATTTTCTTCACCCCCCCCACCCACCCCCTTTCACCAGAATGGAAATCAAAATGGTCCTGTGAAGGAGGAAGAGATGGGGCAAGAAAAAGGGGAATAAGTCAGCCTGCACTCTCCTCCCCACCTCTGGCACTTCAGCCTGCTTCAGAAAAGGGTCTTCCATTATCTGCCAGTGGATTTCTTTCCCTTTTTTTCTTATTCCTCCCTTTCAGTCTCTTTCTTCCCGATCGCAATCTCATTTGACATTCCATAATTCATATTTTCATAATTCATATTTTCTGCTTCACTTGTTTTGCAATTGTGTCTGTTACCCTTCAGCTGCCTGCTTGAAGAAGCACTGCACAAATCTACTGGTAACAGTCTGAAACGAATGGGGAGGGGATTGGTGATGGTGGGGTCTGGGGGGGGGGTTGTTCATAAAGCAAAAAAGTTGCAAAGAAAGTCTGCGCTTCTTACAGCAGACTGTACAAAAGAAAAATGTAAAAGCTGTTACAAAACGCAGCCAGACCAGTTTAAAACAAAAAAAAAAAGGAAAAATGTACTCCTAGAGCAACACAGTGTGTTCATACTTTATAATAAATATTGGCTGGGCTCTGGGGGGGCATTTCCTGGACTATATAGACTGGGTGTCCATAATCCCCGCTGACCTTCTCATAGTGTGGGCAGAAGGCACTGTCGGAAGTCCGTAGCGGGATAATGATATCGCTCGGCTCCGATCCGTTGTTGTTGCCACCTCTCTTGGGGCTGGTTAGAGTAGACAAGGACAGTGGTGGGTGGTGCGTGTCAGAGTGCTTGGACTGTCGTCTCCGATAGCAAACCACTGCGATGATGATGGCGATGATGAGGAGAAAGGCTGACCCTCCAGCTGCACCGGCGATGATGGGAATGTTGGAGGCTGGAAGTGGCCCATTCTCACCATTTCCCTTATTGGTTGAATTTCCAGAAGAACCTGTGAAAGAAAACAAGAAACAAATTAAATGGGTTTTGAAAACAGAAGGAGCTGTTCTATGTCTGATCCCTAAACATTGCTAAGCCACGTCCCCAAACTACAACCATGTGAGAAAGTAAGTACACTCCATGGAGACTGTTGACCTCTTCAACATATTTGAACAGGCAAATGTTAAATCTACTGATAAAGATGATACACTTGAACAAGTGAGACATAAAATTGACATGGTGTTTTCATTCTCATATTCTGAATTATGAGAAATGCAGATTTGTTACCTAGAGAAAGTAAGTCCGCCCCTACATTTATCACCACTTAACACCCATAAAATTAAAATCAGGTGTTTCAGATTAGGTGCCAATGATTAGAACCTCCTTAGGCAGTGGGCAGGTGGACCCTGTCTTACTTAAAGCACAGATATATCAAGGATCTGGTGTTCTCTTTGCTATTGACATGTGTGGTATTATCATGCCAAGATCAAAAGAGCTCTGTAAGGCTCTCCGATATAAGGTTGTGGGTGCCTGTAATTCTGGCAAAGAATTTAAAAAGATCACCAAAGTATTAAAAATCAATCATTCCACTGTAAGGAAAATCATCTACAAGTGGCGCATATTTGAAATGACTGCTAATTTGTCCAGCAGATTCAGCCCAAGAATGAACTAATTGATGCTAAAAGAAGTATCCAGGAACCTCAAACTTTGCGGTATCTGCGAGTAACACAAGTGCAGGCATACACAATCAGAAAGAGATTACACAAAAATAAATGACCTCCTTGAGAGGAATGCCAGGAAAAAGCTTTTGTTGTCCAAAGAGAACATCAGAGCAGGACTACAGTTTGGTATGGAACATCTAGGCAAAGACCAGGCTGGAACAATGTGCTCTGGACAGATGACTTGTTTGGCTACAGTCACAGTAGACATGAATGGCATAATCCAAAGACAGCATTTCCAGGTAAGAACCTCATACCAGCTGTGAAATATGATGGTGGAAATATTATAGCCTCAGGACCTGAGCAGCTTATAGTCAGTCATTGAATCAACTATGAATTCTGCATCTTAGCAAAGTGTGCTTGAGGAGAATGTGGGGCCATCTGTCTGAACGTTAAAGTTAAACCAGGAATGGACCTTTCATTATGACAATGATCTAAAGCACACTATTAAATCCACCAAAGAATGGCTCAAAAAGAAGAAGTAAAGGGCTATCGGGACTGACCTAGTCAAAGTCCTGATTTGAATCCCACTGAAATGTTGTGGGGAGATTTTAAATAAGCAGTATGCGGAAAAAAAAAGCTCTAGCACAAACATCTTGCAAGGGAAGCAATATGGCATGCCGGAATGGTGAAAAATTCCACTGATTAAATGTCAGAGAGTGGTGGGCTGTTATGGAAAACGATCATTTCTACTAAAAGAGGAAATACCAGCTTCTGAGGCAAAGGGTGTAGAATATTGGTGCAGTGAGTGAACATCTATGGAGTTTTTTTGTTGAATAAAATATTAAAAAGACACTTTTTTCTTGTGTTATTATTCAGCTAAATCACCTTTAGCTGTTGACACTGTTTGCATGAAGATCTACTGTTTGCCTGGTTGAAAAGTCATTTTGATGGGGGTACTTACTTTTTCACAAGACTGTACGTCTTATGGTGACCTCATTAAAAAGGCAAAACTGGAAAACCTCTGAATGAAGCTGAGCCCAGTCACATCACTTGTGACTGAAGAGCCTGACCCTGGGATGCTTTCCATTCAGCCCCTGATGTTCAAGCTCTTCAAACAGGCCCATGATAATTCATGGAGGGTGGGGTCCTATTCACATTCCACTTCAGACATTGATTGATCACCTGACTTGACCCTAAGATAACCAATGGTTTTCTCATCCATCACTGAGGCTAAATTGTTAACTGCCATGTTTTGGGAATGCAAAGTAGATTAGCCAGTGGATCACAGTCTCAATGTAGAAGAGGAAGACATGATAAAAGTGAGAACTTTAAACAAATGAAAACCTTGACTTAAAATGTAACTGGAGTACAAACAAGATAAGATACAAAGTCTAAAACCAGTTCAAACATTTTCATAACAGCATCTGCTGCTTCTGACCTCAGCTATGCTCATTTCAAACTTGAGCTGAACTCAAGTTACTTTGTGTTCCCCAGCAAGGTCATCTGGTGCAGCGAGTAAACCAGCAGACTCCCAGTTTAATTCACAGTGTGACCTCCAAGTCACTTAGTTATTAAGGAAATCCTAAAGCCATCTGGTCAAGTAGTTTGAAACCAGAAAATTCCCAATTTACCCATTAATTCTCTGTGATTGAGTTCAGAGAAGTGTTTCTGAGGCCCACTGGTCCAAGACAGCACATCTAGGGTGCCTCTTACCATATGTGTAAGACAGAGTTTTACTACTTGAATATTCCCAAAATCCTTGACAGAAATCTCTTAGGCTAAATTTTTAAACAGTGTGGTCCCCGGCCGGGGCTGGAGCCCGGCCGGGACGCCCAGGAGGACGTGAGGAGGGCTTGTGCCTCCTCCAGACCGTGAGGGGGCGTCCGTCCTGGTTCTGTTGGGGGCCACGGGTTGAGGGCATGGAAGCCCTACCCTGTAGGGGCCCCGTGGTCACCGCCAGGCGGCGCCCCGATGCCGGTTTATCCCATGTGGTCCTCAGCCGGGGCTGGAGCCCGGTCGGGACGCCTTGGAGGACCAGAGGAGGGCGTGTGCCTCCTCCAGACCGAGTGGGGGCGTCCGTCCTGGTTATGCAGGGGGCCTCGGGTACAGGGCTTGGAAGCCCAGCCCTGTAGGGACCCGTGGCCACCGCCAGGCGGCGCCCCAGTGCCTAATTATCCCGGGAGCCCGGCACTTCCGCCACACCAGGAAGTGCCGGGGGGAAGACGACAGGGGACACACGGACGGCTTCCGGGTGCGCAGCCGGCACTTCCGCCACACAGGGGTGTGGCCAACGTTAAGTGCCGGGAAGCAGCTGGAGCCCATCCGGGTTCCCATAAAAGGGGCCGCCTCTCTCCAGTCGACAGGTGGAAGTCGGGAGGAAGTAGACTGAACTGGAGAGAGAGGACGGGAGGCGGCCAGGAAGGCACAGAGACTGTGGGCCCTGGACATTGGGGAAATCGGTGCTGAAGGCACTGGGGTTCGTGAGTGCATGTGATCTGGACAGTTGTAAATAGTGTAAATAAACAGTGTGTTGGGTGCGAAAATGTTGTCCGTCTGTCTGTGCCGGGGCCAGCGTTCACAACAGTCTAAAACCAGGAGACTCCAGGAAACTGTCACTAATTCTCGGTGTACTCCATAGGCAAGTCATTTTACAATTCTGAACCTTCAGATGAGGTCCTGAGGCCCATCAATTTGAAACAAGAATATTTCCATTTTCAGCCACTGATTGTCTATGTGACCCCCTTAACTATCTTGAATCGTTCAGAGGAGTTCCTGTGGTCCAACGGTTATGGGATACAAATCTAAAGGGATCTGGACAGCCTCTGGACAACCTCAAGAGGAGGTCCTTTAGCTAAAAGGTTAAACATTCAAAAAAACAGCAGTTGTATGTTAGAAACCATTTTCCAGTGTACTTCAAAGCCATGTCATTTTATAATGCTGAGCCCTTCAGAGGAGGTCCAGAGGCCTCATTACTTGAAACCAAAAGTTTCTTAGTTCTGCCACAGATTTACTGTGTGACTTTGAGGTAAATCATTTCTGTATCTAGAGTTTTCTCAATCAGGTGTGGCTAAAGAGCAAAAATCTAGGAGGTTATTATCACTTCAGGTTTTGTGGGAGTCAAATTACTTGAGAGAAGGCCCTTTTGTGAAATGGTTAAAAAGTCTAAAGTAAGGAGGCTTCCATTTTAACCAGCAATTACCTATGTGGCCTAAATCCAAGTTACCTCACTATTCTAAACTCTTCAGGGGAGATCCTGAGCCCTAGTGCCTAAAGTTATTAAAGAGTATAAATCAAGAAAGTTACCATTTCATTTACTGGCTCACTGTGTAATACTAAATCATATACCTTTAACACATTTAATACTTCTTAGTTAAATGGAAATAAAGTGTCTAAAACCAGGAGACTCCCAGTTAAGCCACCTATTCAAAGCATCAAGTCACTTCTTTATCTTGAGTCCTTCAGACGTACAGGGTACAAATCTAAGGGGCCATTGGTTCAATCTTTGGTCAGCATCGAGAGGAGGTCCTTTGACTAAAAAGTTAATCACTCAAAAAACAGAAAACCACTATTTTAGAAGCTAATTCCCAGCATATTTCAAAGCCAAGTCATTTTATAATTCTGAGCCCTTCAGAGGAGGTCCAGATTCCCCATTGCTTCAGATGAGTTCCTGAGGTCCAGCAGTTATGGGATACAAAGGGCTATCAGATCAACTTCTGGACAATTTCAAGAGAAGGTCCTTTGGCTAAAAGGTTAAACACTTGTTTGTTAGAAACTGCTTTCCAGTGTACAGTACTTCAAAGCCAAGTCATTTTACAATACTGAACCTTTCAGAGGAGGTCCAGATTCCACATTGCTTGAAACTAGAAGACTCCCAGTTCTGTCATGAATTTTCTGCGTGATCTTGAGACAAGCCACTTCTCTATCTAGAGTCTTCTCAAACAGGTGTGACTGAAGATCAAAAATGTAGGGGTTTATCAATTCAGCCTCATACTTACTGTTGGAGTCAAACTACTTAACTATCCCAAACTCCTCAGAAGGTTTTTCTTTGTCAAATGGCTAAAAAGCTTAAATCCAGGATACTACTAATTTAACCAATTTCCTCTGTGGCCTAAATGCAACTTACTTCACCATTCTGAACTTTTCAGAGTAGGTCCTGACACAGTCACTGGTTCTGTATGTAACAGTAAGCTATATATCTTTAATACATTTAATACTTCATAGAATAACTTTAGGTAAATAGGAATCAGTGATCTACAACCAGGAGACACCCAGTTTAGCCACTAATTCTAAGAGTAATGGAGAGCCAAAGTCACTTCTTAAACTTGAGTCATTCAGAGTTGATCCTGAGGCCCACTGGATATAACTTCTCTACTTTCTTATATTGATCCTCTGAATGACTTAAAGTGAACATCTCATTTCTTGTGCCCCTCAGAGGAAGTCATGTGAATCACTAAGGCCTCAAACCACTGAGTGCCCCAGTTCAACCACTGATCCAGACACTTCTCGAGAGCTTGCAAGTGTCCTAAAGAATGGCTAAACATGAGGTTTCAAGTCATTCATTTTCTAGACAGAACCCATCTGGCACTGCAGTATATAAGCAATTGTTAAAAGTAATCAGACTAACCGTTTCCTCCATAATCCCCTACAATGAGTAAATGACTGTGCTTATGGTTGTCACTCAGGTGGCAGTTGTAAGAGGATGAGATGCAGGCCTCCATCCCTCCAGCTTCACCTTCACAGTACCTCACTCTGTGTGTGTGTGTGTGGCCACTTAACGCTAGCAGTCCTTCGTCAAACCAAAGACCGAACCGCAGTAATGCATTTACACTGCCACAGAGTGGGTTCTCTTCTAGTAGTGTGTGCCTTGGGCAAACCCATTTGTGTAAGTCAGTCCTGTCACTAATTCAATGTTATTAAAAAGAAAGGGAGGGGGCACAGCCATAAATAAAAAAAAAAAAAAAAAGCAAAGAGCACAGAGGCACATGTCTGGCAGTGCTGGGCTCTGTGATGCTAAAATGCTCCAACAAATCTCTGTAAATCTTTATAAATCCCAATAAATCTCCATTATGTCACAATTCCTCTCGCCTAGCTGGCAAAGTCACAAGGCCGGCAGAAGTAATAATTGTGTTTCTGTTATATAACTTGTTATCTTGCTTTAAAGACCAAAAGTGCCAAAGGCGTTACCCTTGTTTAGGACATGTTTGTGTAAGTTAGTGAAGGAGCAGCAGGACACAATTCATATGCATTTGCACATCTAGCGGTAGAATATGGTGTGGTAAGAGGGACTGTGGTGGGGTGGGATGTGATTTGTGCCACGGGGGTTCAGACTACTGGGTTCAAGGATGTAGGTCATCATGGAACTGGTGTGACAGATACATAAGAAACATTCCAAACTGTACAGACGAGAGGAGGTCAAGTCCAAAGTCAGTTCAGGCTGTCATGATGAGAATGCAAAACTGTTGGGGGGCTTGTAGAGATGACAAAAGGTCAACTAATTGATTTGATTTTTGATTTGATATTCTTTATTAATCCCAGAGGGTAAATTGTCTTTTCTCATGACCTTTGCTGGTTGTAGCCATTGTACAGCACACCTGGAACAATTTTCAGGTTAAGGGTCTTGCTCGAGGTAACAAAGGAGTAAAGTCGCTTCTGGCTGTAATGGGATTTGAACCAGCAACCTTCCAGATACCAGAACAAATCCTTAGCTTCAGCGATATTATGGAAATGTCAAAAAGAAACTCACTAAACGGCTGCTGTGGTGAGAAGATCCTGCATACTCCTAGTTTGGGACATCCATGTACAGTAATTGTTTGACATGTGGTATCAAAAAGATTTTAAATTGATAGATTGCACCTTTTAGTCTAGCGAGTTGCTGAGTAGGCAGTTTCATTCAGAATTTTACAAAGCTGCCATGAATGACAAACAAGATTTTTGAATAGAGGAGTTGACCAGGGGAAGAAAAGGCAAAACACTAGAAAAAGAGTTGATGCCAAGAGACATTCCTATCTTTCAACAAACCAGAAATCAAAGCCAAGGACATGTCATGGCAATGGGATGCACAAAATTGTTGGGGCCTGTGAAAAACAAAGATTGTGTCAGAAAACTAACCGAAATGATTTCTAAGCAAAAAAGTAATAGCATAATCGGGTACACCGATCCCAAAACCATATAATCTGGTCAAAATACGAGAGGAGACCCAAAACTTCCCATAACTGGTCATTAGCACCAAAGTAGGGTATAGTTATAGAATATTTTAATCACTATTGTATGCCTACATTCTTCGCTGAGTAGCATTGAGCTGAGTTGATTAAGTGCATATTTCTGGCATTTATTCTACAATCATTTGCATGACTTTGATGATTTAGGAGGAGGTGGCTCCAGTCTGAGGGGTGTATAATGCTGAGGAGGGGCGCGCCATCCAATTGAAGGAACAGTACGGTAAAAGGTAGGCATCATTAGTTGATAAATGTTCTATAGCCAAGATTGTTGAGCCTCTGAATGTCTAAATATATTATTGGAGTAATATTTAGGTCTGAAATATATCTAAGACACCATAAGTTATTTGTGTCAATTAGGGCTGTGTATTGGCAAGAATACAGGGGTTACAATTCAATATATTCTGATATATTGTAATACTGTAAGCAAGGTGATATATTGCCATTTTTTTTTAAACCTAGTAAAAAAAGTTTACATTATTTTGTAATCAGAACAGTGGGATCTTCAACTGAATTTATCACAGTCCGTGTAAATTCAAACATCATAGCACTATTTTTTTGCAATCTGTGTGAAGGAGTTAAAATGTACCTATATCAGTAAAAAATAAAAGTGCTTGTGCTTTTAGATCCTTCTTTAAATGTTCACAGTAAGCTACAGCATTTCTCAAGTAGTTAAGTAAGATAGATAAAAAATCATTGTCCTTGTAACATCCAGCTTCAATAGCACTGAATTTAAACAAAAGAATTAACATTTGTCTAGATAAGTAAAAAAATAAAAGTGCTTGCAGGATTATTTAGATAACAAATTAAGTAAATAAAAAATATCATAGACAGTCTTACATATGTGTGTCTGCGTGGGTTTCCTCCGGGCGCTCCGGTTTCCTCCCACAGTCCAAAGACATGCAGGTTAGGTGGATTGGCGATTCTAAATAGGCCCTAGTGTGTGCTTGGTGTGTGGGTGTGTTTGTGTGTGTCCTGCGGTGGGTTGGCACCCTGACCGGGATTGGTTCCTGCCTTGTGCCCTGTGTTGGCTGGGATTGGCTCCAGCAGACCCCCATGACCCTGTGATCGGATTCAGCGGGTTGGACAATGGATGGATGGATGTTACATATGTATACAGGCAGTATTTATATATATGCTTTAAAGGTTCACATTCTGTTGAACATTTTTTACACCCACTGCACTCCCAACCTACCTGGAACGGGGGTCTCCCTCTCTGAATTACCTTTCCCAATATGTCTTCCATTTTTTCCCTATAAGGGTTTTTTTGGGAATTTTTTTTTGTTTTCTTAGGGAGTCAAGGCTGGGGGGCTGTCAAAAAACAGGGCCTGTTAAAGCCCATTGCAGCACTTCTTGTGTGATTTTGGGCTATACAAAAATAAATGGTTGTCGTTGTTGTGGATTAGTAAGTCTCTTAAAGTGCTAGGGAGTGACAGGCTGTGCATAGGTCATTTATACAGAGCATTTGTGGTTAGGGTCTGTGTGTATGTGTATATTTATGTACTGTATGTGTGTGCAAGAGCAGACCAATCCATTAAATGCATCTAGTACACACAAGAAAGTAAGAAAGGATAGTTCTAGGAAAATATCATTAAAATACACTCGCAAACAGACTTTTACATTGAAGTGCTGAGGCGTTTATGGGAAAGCATCAGGAAAAAAATGTCTGGAGATGAAGTGTATGAAAAAACGTATTTTTCAGCATGACAATGCACCTGCACACACTGTGCTATCAGTCAAAGAGAGTTTTGATCAAAAACAATGTGGTTCTTGGTTCACACCTCCTGTACTCACCAGATCTCGCTCTCTGTGAGTTTTTTTTTTGGTTTATTAAATTAAAAATTCAGACTGAAGTGAAGACATGTTGCTACTGTGAAAGAAATTCTGGAAAAAACAGAGGAGGCGGTTACAGACAGCGACACTGTAACAAAAAAAAGTACAAGAAATGTTTCCAGTCACAATATTAGTCTGTAGTCAGCCACACATTTCATTAGATGTACTTGAGCATAACGTTTTGTCTTCGAGAGTAGCCTATATTCAGTCCCCAATCTGCCCAATATAATGTTGAGGCCATGTAGACAGTGAATAACCACCCATGGGAGACTTGGGCATTGCTCAGGGAATTGGGTCAGAGTTGTTTAGTCATTGGAATACTGGTTACCAGTGTTACAAGGTGGGTGGTTTGATGGGTATGAGGCATTTTCAGGGGATAGATGCATCTCCTTGAAATGATGAATGCAGATTGAGGAAATCTGGGATCCTACTCTCTACGCTAGCCATCAGAATAGAATTTGGAAGTAGTTTCTGGCATTTTATGTCTATTCAAGCGTGGTGGTCTCCTGGCGAAGCTTTCTCCTATTGTGATGGTAATTTGACCTTCTCCAGTGGTGCTGCAGTTGCTTGTGTTTGGGAAAAGCCCTGGTCTGAGCCTCACACTGCTCTGCTGCACAAGTGTTTTCTTCTCTATCTCTGCAGCCTTGTCTCCACTTTTCTTGACTCCTTTCATCTTTTTCACCCATATGATGAAAATGATGAAATAAAACATCACCCATGGGCACTGCTTTTGAATGGATTAAAAAAACAGTCTTGCAGGAATTGCCTTACTGAGAGGTTTCTTGGAAATAATGCTGACAGATGGGCAGGAGGAAACAAAGCTGGGTGAAGCAGATCTGCTGATTAAATTGATAGATGCTGCTAATGTCAAGCTGATAATAAGAGTAATTATGTTTCTCAATTAGAAGCCCAAACTGAAACAACTACGATGGCAATATTGTGCCCCCGAGCCTTTCGCTTGACGTGCCTGCTTTCCCCTGGCACACTCATCTGCTCTCTACCCTGTCCTACCACTTTTCTTAGCTCTGTTAATGTCAATTACATCTGAGGATGTCGTCCATTCAGATCACGCACAAAGCCTCCTGAGAAAGCTTAGACGCTTGGCTCCCTTGATACCTAAGCATTCACCTATGCCTCCTGGATGTTGGAATGGTACACAGAGGATGAGTGCCATCAATTTGTACCCCTCTACTTTAAGTACAAGTCAATATACAGAAGATGAGCTGAATATCTGATCAAGAAAGGGGCTGAACTGACAGGCATAAGAGCATTGTCTGTCTGGTGCACCTCCAACTTTATTGTATTATAAGTGCAGTAGCCTTTGGCTAAGATAGAGAAAACAGTTCCACAGTGGGAGTTTTACTCCACAAACACTAATTCATACAGGGGCAAATTATTGTGGTAAGAGGGGCTGCAGTATTTTGATTTTTTAGTTCCTTGTGAAACTGCATTTTTGGTGGGGTTTGCATTATTTTCAGGTATTGGAAAGGTCAAAGTATTATTCACAATTTGGTGTTTTAATTATTATTGCATTTCTGAAAGTCATTACATTATTATACTGTACATGGTTATGTGGGTAAATTACCACTGGCAGTCAAAGGGGGTCATATTATCATTTGTGATTATGGGAATTAAATGATCATTTGCAGTCATATTATTATTCCTGATTACAGGGATTAAATTATCATTGGATTGAAGGTCATATTACGTTTTGTGATTACAGGGATTAAATTATCACTGGCAGTCACGGACAGTCATTAATTATTTCTGATGATATTATCACTATCAAGTGGACACATTATTATTCATGATTACAAGGATTAAATGTTCACTGGAAATAATAGAAGGTCATATTAATATTAGCGATTACAGTGATTATCACTGGCAGCCATAACAGATTATATTTCTGTGTCTGTTTTTGGGGATTAGATTTTCACCGGAAGTCATTGAGGGTTAAACTATATATATTTATAGGGATTTAATTACCACTGGAATTCACTGGAGGACATATTATGCTTGAATTATTGTGACTAAATTATGAATGAATGCTGTAGGAGTTAATTTGTGATTACAAGGATTATATTATCATAGATAGTGATAGAACAGTTTGTAATTGTTTGTAGATCTTGAGATTAATTTATCATTGGCAGTCATAAGGGATCATGTTATTATTCATGATTGTAGGAATAATGTATCATTGGAAGTCATATTATCAATCATACTTATGGGGATTAAATTGTTATTGGTATTCATTGGGGGTCCTACCATTATCTGGGATTATTGAGATTACATTAACATTAGCAGCCATTAATAGCACTAATATTATTATGTCTGTATTAAGTAGGCCTTACTATTATCAAGGGACTTTTTACTATAAACCAACCTGGGATCATATAATTGGTGATTAAGAGATTAAAATCCTACTGGTATTATTATTAGGGACTTAAATTATTATCAGTTTTGGGGTTTGGGTTATGTTATCATTCCTAATCTGGATGTCATTGTTTCAGTCTCTCTATGTCAATCATGGGAAGTCATATTAATACTAATAATGATGGGAATTAAATTTTCATTGTCATTCAGAGAGGGGTTTACTATAATTGGCTATTATAGGGAATAAATTATCATTGCAGGTTATAGAAGACCATATTGTAATTCATGTTTACAGAGATTGCATTATCAATTAGCAGCAGATTATGGAGACTAGTATTTAATGGACAGTAATAGAAAAGTAAAATTTTATCCTCTATTAATAACACATTATTATTGTTTAGGGACTCTTTATTATGAACCTACACAATGATCGTACTAAAACTGAGCAGTAAGTAGAAAAGTTAATGGCAGCCATAGAGATGACAGTTGCATTTATATCACTTTTCAGAGGCTAAACTTATTGTCGTATTTGGGGAGTTGTGTTATTTTTGAACATTTGGGTTGTTAAACTGCTGTTCTCAGTATGGAGGTCATTGTATCATTCTAAGTGACTATGTTGGTAAATTATCTTTGACAGGGTAGACCTATTGACATTTTAGAGATTAAATTATCACTGACATTCCAGGTATTAAATTATTACTGGCAGTTTTAGGGATTCACATTTTTATGTTTGTCTCCATTATGAGCAGACACAATAATTTTATTAATGGTTTGTGGAGTTACAAGTTATATTTAGCTGGGAGTGGATATTTTAAATGTTATCAGTGTATTAGATTATTCTCAGGAGTTAGGGATACAGTATATTGCTTTTGTCATTTAGGGGGCTAAAGTATTATTTCCTTCCATTTTATAAGTTGTTATAAATTAGTATTAGTAGTAAAATGGGTCTTATTATTATTTGTGATTATAGGGACTAAATCATCATTGATAGTCATAGGGGATCATATTATTTGTGATTATAGAGATTAAATTATCATTGGCAGTCATGAAGGTTGTATTATTAGTGATTACAGGGCTTTAATTGTTACTGCCAGTTAAAGGAGGTCGTATTACTGTTTGTAATTGCAGGAATTAAACTATTATTGCAATTTTTGTGTCTGTAAGGGATGTGGTGTTATTATTATCTGGGAATTTCTTCAGTATAAGCAACATTCTGATCATCGGTATTTATGAGATTAAAAATTGTTGGCAGCCATCAGAGGATCATATTTTATTATGATTAAAGCTTAAATCATGGTAACGGTCATATTATTATTCTGCATTAGTTGGCTGGAACTACTATTGTCTGTATGATAGGGTGGTTCCATAATTATTTGCAGTTTTAGGTGTGTAAGGCCTCAGAAAGACAATCTGTCCGCCATCCATCATTACTATGTTTGTAGTCTTCTGTAGTCTTTATAGTTGCACAAATAGGTGAGGTTACTTCGAGGTCATTAATGACATGAGAGAGAACTGCTGGTCCCTAAAAACTTCAAAGAGAGAAGCGTGTGTAGGTGAGGATCTTTATACTGATGAAGACAATCAAGAATGAAAATAACCATGAGTCCCCTAATTAAACAAACAGAGAGGAGATAAGAAACTAATCGTACAAGATGGCTGAAAGACTGAGCCAGAAATCATAATCCCTTCAATAGGGATAACTAAAAAGGTATGTGTAAACATGTTAAAACATTGTTACTGTCAATTAGGGAATTAGTCTCTTATTAGTATTATTATTATATATTATTAGAGGGTCAGCTCAAGTTGGACGGTTGGGAGACAAAGTCAGAGAGGCGAGATTGCGTTGGTTTGGACATGTGCAGAGGAGAGATGCTGGGTATATTGGAAGATGTTATTAGGATGTTAAAGATAGAGTTGCCAGGGAAGAGGAAAAGAGGAAGGACTAAGAGAAGGTGTAAGAATGTGGTGAGAAAGGACATGCTGGTGATGGGTGGAACAGAACAAGATGCAAAGGACAGAAAGATATGGAAGAAGATGATCCGCTGTGGCAACCCATAACGGGAACAGCCGAAAGAAGAAGAAGAAGAAAAGAAGATTATTATTATTATCATCAGTTCAGTTTTTTGTCTGCTGCCTCCTGACTTAACGATACGAGAAAACTGTTTGACTTGTCTTGATGTCTGGTTATGCAGGTCATTAAGTTTTTTGTAGCTCCGTCCTATTTTTGACCCTGCAGACCTGAAAAACTATTTTTAGGCCATTCTTGAACTATATTTTGTATATGAAATTACAACGTTTATCATAAAGAGTAAACCAATAAGTGTCTTGCCTCCTTAATTGACCCCATAGGTTCAGCACCCAATGGAATGTGAAAAGTCAAAGCTAATCCTTTTCACAAAAATTTAATAAAAATTGGATCAGTAATATAGCACAAAATGATACTCCACATGTCTATTTGAAGGTTGCCGATCATTAAATTTGATAATGATTTTCATATACAGTACAGGCCAAAAGTTTGGACACACCTCCTCATTCAATGTGTTTTCTTTATTTTCATGACTGAAGGCATCAAAACTATGAATGAACACATGTGGAGTTATGTACTTAACAAAAAAAGGTGAAATAACTGAAAACATGTTTTATATTCTAGTTTCTTCAAAATAGCCACCCTTTGCTCTGATTACTGCTTTGCACACTTTTGGCATTCTCTCGATGAGCTTCAACAGGTAGTCACCTGAAATGGGTTTCATTTCACAGGTGTGCCTTATCAGGGTTATTTAGTGGAATTTCTTGCTTTATCAATAGGGTTGGGACCAGCAGTTGTGTTGTGCAGAAGTCAGGTTAGTTGGACGATCATTTATTTTTCAACAGGACAATGAGCCCAAACACACCTCCAGGCTGTGTAAGGGCTATTTGACCAAGAAGGAGAGTGATGGAGTGCTGTAAATGGGCATGAAAATAAAGAAAACACATTGAATGAGGAGGTGTGGCCAAACTTTTGGCCTGTACTGTATGATTCTTTATCGGTGATTCTAGCCTTCTAAGAGATGTTCCCTGATGATTAAAAAGGACAAATTTCAAACATAAGCATATGGGGTATCATTTTAGATTGTTTGAAGGGCAGTGATTACAAATATTATGTCATTTCATCCTTTAGTAGGGATCAAGCCCATTCTGGCTCTCTATTAGAGGGCAAAAAATGACAAATTTCTATTATAATCAAGAATAGTTGGATTTTAAACATTTAAAGTGAAGCACACATTAAATATTTTAAATATATGAGGCAATTACTAAAATTTATTATGTAATTGTGCTTCATGAAGTAAATCATTAACACCCCAAATTAGGGTGGCTGATGCCAATTCTCATTTAAATATGTAAGTGATAATGTAATAAAGTTGTTAGCTTATTTTTCATGAAAATATCTATGGTCACACTGCAAAAGAGGAAAGCAAAGCAAAAATGTATGGCTGGTAAAACCAAGTTAAAATTCACCATTGGGGAGCCATGGTCTTCAGTACTTCAACAATTCAAAGTTCTAGGCTGAATGGCTGCCTTGATCCTCCTCATCACTATATATTCCCAAACTATGGCTATTAGATTACTGGGGTGGCAAATTATAGCATTCAATTGGCTGGTCAAAGTATTACTGGATGTCTTACAATTGGTATTTAAAAGTTTAATTACTATTGGCAGTCAGCACAACATCACATAATTATATGTGATTAGGTGTCCGTTGGGAATGCATAAATATGATCAGTCTTTAGTGTTACTGCTTTTAGAATAATAGACACAGAGATCTGCATGTCTGTGATGGGCTTTTTGCTGGCCCATGGCCCCGAATTACCCTGATTTGGATTAAACAGTTTTAGGAATAGAATGTTAAATTCTATACATATAAAAAATAGAAGATCTGTTGCAGAGTCACATTAAAACAGCTATCATTAATGATCATGAGAATTGTATTATAATTGTCAGTTATGAAGTTCAAATACTGGAGGTAAAAGGAGTCTTATTATTTTAGTGATTATTTAGTCATCATTGGTAGTTTAGAACATTAGAAGAATTGTTATGAGAACAAGCCCATTCATCTAGAATGTGGAGATTTAAAGGTCCCTAAAGTCCTACTGTTCACCACTACTTTCTAATTTACTCCATGTGTCTGTGGTTCTTTCCATGACGGAAAACTTTCTAACTTTGGCTAAAACGTGCCCTTAATGTGTTTCCAATCGTCTCCCTGGGATATTATTGAATCCAACAGGTGTCCCTGAGTTATTTTCTGAAGTACAGTTTCAGGCATTCATAATATTATTGGTAATAAGAGGTCCAATTAAATGTTTTGGTGGTGTCTCCTGAAAAGGCAGGCGGTTCGGTATGGTGGCTAAGGCTTAGGACCTCGAACACAGAGGCTGTGGATTCAAATTCCACAACTGACATTGTGTGACCACGAGCAAGTTAACTCAGCAAGCCAAACTGGAAAAACAAAAAAGAAATGTGGCCTATTGCATCTCAGATATTGTAAGCTGCACCAAATAAAGATGTCAGCAAAGCAATAATGTATGGAAATGTTGTCATTGATAATTCATTTATTGGAAATCCTCTTACTGGACAACAAGGGGTAATTTATTATTATAAGAAAGGATCATTTTTCATTTAGAGGCTAAATAAAAAGATTTTTTGGGGTATCATACATTATTTTTGGTTAGCCATTTTAAAATCCTTGCACTAATGCATAATGAGTATAGGTAGAGTTAGTTTACTTTGAATCTAATATAAAATTTTTAATCTGTGGACCTCACCCAATTGATGGGTTAATATTGTTAACCCATCTACCACTGGCATTTGGTAGAAAGATGGAGTTACCGGAGTGCTATGATGAGGAGCAAGCAATCTTCTATGGTGTACCAAAAAGTTGACACACTTAGGTGTCTGATGGACCAAATTCTCTTTAACTGGCCCCCTTACCAAAACACAACCTCATAACTCATGTGTCTACCACAGTCTGCCACCAAGACCTTTTATACTTTGTAAGGAGAGGAGATGGTAGAAACTGCCTGGATGTGGTCAGATCACATGTGACACAAGGACTCAGTAAGCCTCTGGCGACTGGAGTGAAGACCAAGCACCATCTCCAAGAGTTTCTGCTTTCTCCGACTCTTCAAAGTTACACTGCCGTTTACATTTCTTACACAAAGTGCTTTCAGCCTCGGAGCAGAATGTCATTGACTTGAAACAATGGCTCTTACAGTCCTTTTGTGGAATAGTGAAGCTTATTTTTTATTCATTGTTTGTTTTTATTTCAGCTTGGGTGATGACAATCTGGAAAGAAGCTGGGGGGGTTAGAAAGAAGAGCCACTAAAATCTCTGCTAAAGTGGAAAATAAATAAATAGATAAATAAATAAATAAATAAATAAATAAACACAAAGAAAAGAAATGCTGCAGCAGAGAAATTGTTTGATACAGCTTTTATTACTGCAATAATGAATCTAATAGCCCAGCTGGGCTTTGCGGTTAGTGGAAGGCCGCTCTGTTTAATAACAGAGGCTCAGCGCGGCTGCGGCTTCGCTAGGCCGCTTGGGATAGTTCTCCTGGCAACGGGCCCAGGGCTTGGCGGTAGTGTTAATAATATCATCAGAAAGCTTTGCTCCCCCAAGACCGGGTAGGAAGATAAGACATTGAGAGGCGGCTTAGCCCACTGCCCGTCTGCTGTACCACGAATGCAGAGGGGGGCGCCAACTGGATTGCTCTTTGTTCCTCATTCACTCCTTGTTTGTTTGCAGATTCTGTCTGACCCTGGTCTCTAATTCTTCAGTGCTAACTTGAACAAGAAGACAACTCCTTTCTTGTGTAACCTGGAAATGGAAGGAAACTACACACACACCCACCTACACAGTAGTGTGTGAAAGGTGGTAAGGCTATATAGATTCTACCTGCCTGCAGTCATTCTTTCTCTTGGACAAATAATGCACTTCATATAAGAATGGCTCCTTCCTTTGGCCACTGTAGTGCAAACAAGTATGTCTTCTCTGCCTTTCTTTCAGCCGGGCCAAATACCCTTAAATGTGATAAATCAGAATAATGCCTGAAGAATGCAGACCTCACATTTTATTGTGCAGGCAAACATGTCACTGTCGTAAAGTAACTGTGTGGAAAAACAGGATTTATTTCCTAAAGGAGTTGTTACACATGCAGTGCATTAATTTACATGTTCATTAAAAATGTTGGAGTATTAAAAATACTACTAATAATAGCAAATTAAAAAAATACTAATATTTTGCAATATTTTATATTGTATCCTTGTCATGCTCTGGATATGCAGACCGGGATCATCAATAGCATAGCAATGCTTAATTCAACTCATAGTTGCAGGTAGAAGAGAGTCTAACACTACAGCAACAGGCAAAAGGCAGAAAGAACCCCTGAACGGACTGGTACTCCATCACTAGACCTACTCTTGTGCACACTGACATGGAGCCAGTTTAGAATTAACCTAACACACAGGTCTTTAGGACTTGAAATGTTAAAGGAAAACTGGAATATCTTGTGGAAAAACACACGATGAACGGACTGAAAAACATCCACATGGCCAGAAACAAGGTGTGGGATTTAAACGCAGTACAGCGGATCCACAATCTACTATATCATCAAATGCTACTGTGTATGTGAGCGTGTGTGTGGCTGTCTGTATCTGATCTCCTCAAGCAATCTGATTGGTCAGTTCGTTTTTGGTTTCTCACTCAAATAAGACTGAGACTTGAAGCACCAGGCAAAACAGGTTGAGACACAAGATAAAACAGGAAAGCTGCCGGAGGAACGCTGAGAGTCGACTTCAAAGACGGGAAGAAGCAGGTAATAGGGACCCGTCTGCCTTTAGTGATACTCAAAAAGCAGTCAAGGTGCATTGAAGTGACAGTAGTGTGAGAAGCAGGCTTTATGGGAATGCAATTGAGGGAGAAAGTGCAGGCCAAGAGAGGCTGAAAGACAAGGCTATCAAGGAAAAGGGTAGGGGGAATACTGAGGGTACATGTAAGGCAGGAAATATCAAAGATTTTAAATTTTATTCTCTCACCTTTATTCAACATGTAACATAGATAATATAATATAATATAATATAATATAATATAATATAATATAATATAATATAATATAATATAATAT
>JANRMT010062791.1:136666966-136723507 GCA_026402145.1 Polypterus bichir lapradei
CTATCTATCTATCTATCTATCTATCTATCTATCTATCTATCTATCTATCTATCTATTATATAGTGCCTTTCATATCTCTCTATGTTTATCCTCACAAAGCATTTTACCAAGTAAAGAGAAATTTGAGAGATTTGAACCATTCTTATGTTTTCCAATAATCTAAAGTCATTGTCACTTTGTTTTTTACAAATACAAATGGATGTCATCTTTATTTCCAATGAGATTATCCCATTTAAAGTGCCCAGATATGTGATACGATGGCCTTTGTTAAGTGTGTTACATTAAATCAAGACTGGTTGTCTGATGAATTCCTCCTAAGTGTTTGGTGCACTCAAAGGAGGCACTGGCAGTACACAAGATGCCACATTCATTTGCACGATTTTTTTAGAGATAAGATAAGACAAGTGTTGACGAGGGTTGGTACATGGATCTGAATGATGAAAGGAAGGATAGCTTCAGGACAGGACTATAAGCCCCACTGAGACAAGGCAGCCAAAATGCGTCTTTTGCCATGCTGAGCTCAGGGGTGTCTGACTGTCTTGTATCCTCTGTCTATATACAGACATTCAGAAGTGATTCTTCACACTGATCATTACTAAGCATTAACAGCTCAAAGGCATGGCTGAAATGTGCCACGGCGAGGCAGACTAGGCCTGAGGAGTTCCCAAGGGATAAGAGTAGTGATTTAAAATGGAGCTGCATGTATGAAGTCTTGTAAAATGTGACACACATCAGCAGTAATTAGTAAAGATGCTTGGCCTTGTGTCCCCAGCACGCCACACACACGCTCAACTCCAGCTTATGTTGTTCCTTCCACTGGATGGTTTTTCAGTAATGTATTTGTTAATTCTTTTTTCCTAAGAAGCCCATCTAAACACCTGGTGGAGTCAGGTGGAATGCCAGGGGGAACTTGATATCTCCTTGTTTTAAATTGAGTCTGTCTTGTTATCTGAGTTTCACAGATATTTCAGTAAACAGGTGCCCCGGTGAAGGCACACACACACACACACACACACACACACACACATCCTGCCCACTACATGCCTCCCACTTAGAGGCTACAGACGAAGGACATCGCTGTTGTTCAAGGACAACAAAAGGACTTCACACATGGGACTTTCAAGGAATACTTGGAAAGTACAAGCTTTTTAGGTGGACAGGGTGTGCATATGCAGACTCTTGCACATCCTATTTTTGCTTTTGAACAGTTTTCACAAGAACCTATTCCAGTGAAGATTTTTAACTGATAAACACCATGTGCTGAAGCAAATATACATTAATTAAAGGAACTCCCCAACCATTCATCTAATTTCATCCATTTCTCTCTACTCTCATCCATTTTCTCACTCTGTTTATCCACTCATCATGTTGGCAACAAGAAGAATAGTCAGATTGAACCTAAAAAACTTTTTCTTCCATTTTTACGCCCTGACCTGGGTAGACCATGCCAGCTCTAAGCTGTAACCCATCAAGCACCTCCAATGTCAGCCTAAAGCAGTTGATTAATCAGGGAGGCTCCTTGAAGATTTGTAACCCTACTGAGAAACTCCACTTCTGTTTTAGGTGCCAGCCATCTTATCCACACATGGTCCATGATGCAGGTGAAGATAACATGGCTCAAAAGGCATCCACAGCAAATAGTGAAAGATGCTACATACAAGAAAAACTGGATCATTTATGAAAGAGTTCAAGGCTTTTTTACCCGTTGGAAGGCTAATTTTAGAAATGTTACAGTTATGATGATGAATTGGTGGAGCCACTGAGGTTGACAAAGGAAATCCAAATCAAATATAGTCTATCCTTTAGGATTTATGGGAAGATGCCATCTCTACACGCAGTTCCACTAGCAAGACACCACTGAATGCATTTCACATTTACATACAGTAGGCCTGCTAGTAGTGGGGGTGGTCCGGAAAGCACAAAGATGCTGGTTTGAGCCACGTCTGTCCACTTTGAGCCAGCATAGAAACAATGATGTTGTGCCTGCAAGAAGCCAAGGTGCCATTTGAAATTTGACTTTCCCATTCATGCATTAAGGAGTTGGAAGGTGAGACTTCTTGTTGGCCTGATTGTGTATGTGACAGGTGGGCTTTGTCCATTCTTGGCTGCTAGTGCAAAACACAGCACTTGATATTACTAGGACATTTTCCACTTGTTTTATTAAAATACTGCAGGTAATATCAAGAGGAATAAATAAATAATCATTGGAATTATAATGGGAACAAGGGCACTGCTCTGAATGAAGCTTTCATGTTCACGAGTCTGCTCTGCCCCTGTTAAGTGATCTTAAAGGAATGTGCTAACATTTTAATAACCTTCAGTGGATTCATAATTATAATTTTACTGTCACTAAAAGGTTACAGTCTACTTTAAAATGCATATTTGTTAAAACATGTGGATTTTTTTCACCCTTAAGTGTTTAATTTATGCATTTTCCAATGCTACCCTGTGGCAGTGCATTGCATCAAACAACGGATTTGAGAATGTAATCAGGGTTGGAAAGTTGCAAATAAATCTAGAAGAGGTGTCTCCTCACACAGATCATCCATTCTGCAAACCCATCCATCCAGTCATACATTTAATGGAGCTGCTTAATCCACTTTAAGGTTTGCAGGAAGCTGCAGCCTTTCTTAGCCACAAAGTGGTCATCAGCTCTGGATGGGATGCCAGTCGTTCACAGGGTATGCACAAACACACGTCAAGGTAGTTTAAAGCCACCTAACTTCACAGGTAACCAGATAAAGATCAACAGAGACATTGGGAGAACATGCAAACTCCACACAGGAAGAGTCTTGAACCTCATCTGTTGGGGGTGTGAGGAGGTTAATTCTAGGAAAGTATTGTGTAGTCATTGGGAGGCCCTGGGTGAATCACATCACATTCCGCTTTGTTAGTTTTAAGATATACTAGGAAACATGCACACCTCAAATAAAGGTGCTTTACAGCAAGATGAACATTTCCCTTTTGGCTACACAATCTGTTGTTTTCAATATGAAGTGCGCCTCATCACAGATATAACTTTCTTAATTAGTGCTCTTTAGCTAGACATTGATGTAAGGCAGGGTCATCTTAACAGCATCATAGGCCCCCAGGCAAAGTAGCACACTGGGGCCCCTATTTTGATAGCAAAACAGAAACATACATAGGCATCAGAAACAGTGTGGGCCCCTATGCTCCTAGGAGCATAACATATGTGCTCATACGATAGAACGGCCCTGATGTAAGGATGTAAAAGTAATGTTTGCACATGGATTGAAGTTGTGAGAATTTTTGATGATCTTCCTTGTTTGTCGTTGGTTGTTATTCTTGCATTCTGTGGAGTGGAGTATGTGCGGTATGTTGATGAGCTATAGTATTAGCCAGCTCCTCAATGGCCCTTTAATCATTCTTCATCATGTTCCATCACAGTGTGTAGCACTGTATTTTGCAATCATACTGATGACTTTTGTGTGAGGACAGAAGCACGGGTCATTTTCTGCAGACTTTGGTCTTCCTTCATCGTGCATGCACTCTGCATCCCACACATGATGCTCAACAGATGCCGATGCTATTCTTCTTCTTGTTTCTAAGAATGTCCTCAGCAATGTGCTTCATGCTCAGCATATGTTGCCACAGTTCTTTTGCTTTCTGACATGTCACCCTCTTGAGTGGTGTGCCGTAAGAAAGATGTAAACCCCAGTAAATTTATGGAGGTTGCTGCTGTCCACATTATTTACTTCACCAGCGTGTATAACGTCAAAAGCTTTTGATTAAGACCAAGATCAAGGTTGTAATTGTGTGACAGACTGACATATCCCTTATCATACTATATATGGATAGAGATAATTATGCTGTGAAATTGTGATTGATCAGTTGCTTTTGATGAAAGTGACATCTAAATAATTCATTAAATATATAATGTGTACAACTGGGGTCTAACGGCTGTCACACGTGCAATTGGGAGACAGCAGAAGGGCCTGAATTATAGCAATTCCACAGCAGACCAGGACAGTGGGATGCGCTGACTGTCTCTCTCAATCTCTTGCAGAGCATCCACGGGAAATCCCACAGGGTATTGGAGCCACTGATGATACCACTTCCGGTCCCGATGACGTCACTTCCAGTTCCTGCGCCAATGATGATGTCACTTCGGGTCCTGACGATGTCACTTCCGTTTCCACCCAGATGATGTAATTTCCTTGACTGGCCTTTAAAGTCGCTATCTTGTCTCAGTAACTTCAGTTCTGTTGTGGACTTTTATCTGTGGACACCTCTGTTCAATTTAACCTCATTTTGCACCCTTGGAACAATATACGGGTGGCTGCCCCAAACCTTCATGATGTCTAAGACTCATTATTGTGATATGGCTAACTGGCTCTATTACATTTTCATATTGCACCTCTGTTCACAATCTACTGTAACCTTGATCATTTTCCAAAAGCATAGCTCAATTCTAGCAGAACCTTAAGCAGTGGAGATGGCTAGGACTACCATAATGTGTGGTGAGCAGCTGAAAGTGGATGTTAATGTGGATATAAATGAGAAAGACACTGATGTGATCTGGAGCAGGTAGGAGTTTGACACACATATAAGCTATAAGAATAGTGGTAAAGCAAAAAAGTACAGTCGTAGCCCAAATTCAGTAAAATGGCATGTCTTTACAGGTGCCTGACAAATTCTAAAGGGTAAATTAAGCAAGAGTATAGAAAGAGAGGAAATCTCAACGTAAGAGAACACTGAGAGGTGTAAGACTGAGTGGTGCACACAGTTAAACTCTTTCTCTTAATATTGCTTGAACAAGAGACCAGATCCTATAGGGAAATTGTTACCTAGCAACCGGAAGACCACAAGCCATCTGAGGATGTGAAGTCTGTGCACACAAGACCAATAGGCTTGGTCACTTTTTTCGCTGTCCTACCACAAAGTTTGGTGTTGTGACTGTAAAAGCATGAATTTCTAGGTTAATTGGTAGTAAAGTTTGATGCTACTGGGTGGAAAATTTGAGAAGAATGGAATGCAATGGAAATTGGAGAATTGTGGCAAGTCAGCAGCAAGACTCTTAACCAGAAAAAGAAAATCTGAGCACATCTCACCAGTCTTAGTGTCATTACACTGGCTACCAGTGTCCTTTAGAACTGACTTTAAAATGCTACTAATGGTGCACAAAGCCTTAAGTAATCTTTCCCCTTCTAATATCCTGGAGTGCCTGTCAACCTACATTAGATCAGCAGCCTGCTTATAGTTTCAAGAGTCAAACTTAAAAGAAGTAATGAGGCACCAAGAAATCTGAAATACTTTTCAATAAAGATACCATAAGCTAATACTGTGACACATTTTAAGAAACTCCTAAAATCCCATTTTTATTTTTTTTTGTAGGTTCAATTTAGTTCTACTTTCAATACCCTAGACATGCACAGAATTATCATTCTCTTCAGTGAATCTTCAATCATTAATAATCTGTACTTTTCTCTGCTTTCTTTTCCAGTTCTTACATGGTGGCAGCCACCACCACCTAATCAAAGTTCTGTGCAGCCGTCCGTGATGTCTGAATGGAAGCAGATACCCCAACTTGTCACGAGACCAACTGCGTTGAATCCTTTAAAAAAAAAAACAAGAATACCTAATAACAAATTATTTAAGAACATTTATGTGCCTAGTGGGGACTGGATTTTTTTTTTTTGCTTTTTTCTCCAATTTAACTGGAGATTTTTTTTTTTTAGTTTTATTCTTCCCACCCTGGCCATCTGATCTTATCATCGGACTGTCACTTAGAAACTTAAAAAAGTTTATTGTCTTCTAAGATATTAAGAAATGTCTTCCTTATGTAAGTGTGCATTATTTATTCTTAGTAGCCAATTATTATTATCTAAATATAATCTTTTTTCTTTTGGATGTAACTACTTCTTTGAGCTGTTGTTAAGCACTCTGAGCTACATGCTTTTTTTTGTTGCTCTTTTTGAAGACTTGCACTGTACAAGTCTGGATACTAACTTTTTAAAACAACAGCATCAATCCAGCTTAGTGGGAATGCAGATGTGGGATTTCCGTGATGGAGAGTTAAGGACTTAGTAATTGGCTCGGAGATTTAAAAGTCACAAATGGAGTGCATTGTGCCAGATCATGAAGGTCCCAAATGGAGGAAGTATCTGAAGGCGTCTAGACTGCTGAAAGGCATGTAAGCCACAGTTTAGTCTGAAGCAGAATGTGTTATGTTGTGTTTTTTTCTTGGCTTGTATTAATTTGCTGCTTTATTGTCATTTTCATGGTTATATTTCCTGTTTTACTCAATTTTTGTCTATGATCTACTATTTTGAATCCTGTAACTTTAAATGTGTGGCCATTTTGAGTACTTTGTGGGTGGAGCCTAAGGAGGCGGAGCCACCTTGATGTCACTGCTGCCTTTATATTCAGTCAGGAAGGAGAAACTCAGCAGCAGAACACTGAGATGGTGTTGGAGGTGTAAATATTGTTAATACTTTGAATTTACTGGTTTTGTTTGTAATGTTTTTGCTTTGTTTTCTTGGATTCTGCCTACAGATTGTTGTGTATTGAAACTTTGAACAATTATGCTACAGAACTGCTGGCAAGATTAGCTTGCAAATGTTTAAAAAAATTACAGTTCTATATGGTTGTTTTCGTTGTTGATCCAAACTCCACATTACTTATAGGATTAAAGCTACCAGATGAGTTTTACAAGACTGCTGGGCTTTTCAATAAAATGTGCTCTTTTGGCTCACACACCTAACTGCATTGGAACTCTTTTTGACAAATTTTGCAGAAAAATTTAGGTATTTGGGAATCACAGTCACAAGAAAAGATCTACTATTGTATATATACCCAATTTCTACAATCTGTTTAAAAGCATTAAACAGTACGGTAATGAGGGTTCAGCTTTGTAACGATCTCTAGCAAGATACAGTTAACTTTGTTGAAATCAACAACCTTCTAAAAGACTTATTTCTTTTCCAGGAAATTCCCATGTATATTATTTAATCCTTGTACAAGAAATTTGACTTATTTATATGGAAGGCAAGGAGAAAGCAAATTAAAACAATGATACTCTAAAGATTAAAAGCAGAGGGTGGCATTGCGCTCACTACTATGGGATCTTTTTAGGCATAAACTTTTGCCCTTTTTGCTCTGCTAAGCATTTTTTTGTTATTTCAACACTAGATTAATAAAAATTCTTTCTTTCCCCTTTTTTGCCAGAGGTTTAATGTAAAACCTCCTCCTTGTGGAGCTTTTGTTTCCTTTTGGAACATTTCTAGTTTCTTTTGCCAGCTTTTTAGCAGTGAGGTATTGGTAGCAGTACTGGTTATGTGAACCTTTTCTGGGCTAGCGAGAGAAGTCCTGGCATGTCGTGTGGCTGTATTTCGGAGGCGCCGCACCCATTTTGCCATATTTGAGACTCCTAATCATAACAGGATGTATTTAATGAAATACATGCAATTACTTAAAAATGTAGTGACACACTTAAAGTATCCCCTGCAAAGTGTAGGGACTGAATGATTTCACAAACAGCATCCTTCTTTTTCTCCTTAAATGACAATATCACATTAAAGAAATAATTTTGTATTTCAGTGCTTTGTATCTCTCTTCAGAGAATCCTTGGGTATCGCTGGTTTGACTTTGCCCATGGAGTCCCGAATGAAGCACATTACCTGCATTGTGAGGGAGTGTCAGTTATGGCACTACAGCCATGTGGTGCGATTCTCAGGGGTTGATCTGGCTCACAGAATCCTCATTGTTGAGGACCCGAGTGGCTGGACCAGACCAAGGGGACGCCCACGTAACACCTGGCTGCAGCAGATAGACGGTCATTTCAAACTGGACCGCATGTCTGCCTAGGGGTTCACCAACCAGGATTCTGAGCTGTTTCATTGTGTGGTGTGTGCAGCAACGTGCTGTACCAGTGCAGGCTCCCCAACCTCAGTGCTTTGTAACAAAAATGTCATGGAGAAGAAAATTTCAGTGTAGGATTTGTTTTTAAAAATTAGGGAATTAGTAAAGGCTCTGAATAATTTTGCCATTAAAATTAATACTTCAGAAGAGAAAAATATGACATATGAGAAGTGCCATCATGAAGATCAGGTTGATAAAATGTGTCTTAAACAGCTATGTGACATATGGATATCTAATTAGCAAGGGGGTGGGTAGAAACAACATCTCTTAGCAATAATATGCATGATGGATACTGTCACTTGAAAGAGACAGAAGTATCCGCTTTCAGTGTCATGTTTTCATGGTGATGGTTACACCTCAATGAAATCCATTAAGCAGAACATATGCAATCAGGTACACATAGCCGAGAGAAAGACCTGAACCTCTCAATAAAGATATCAGACGGAAATAATACAAAGGAGACTAGTTCAGTTAAATGTTTTCTTAATTTCATAAAGGTTTTTTTAAAGGGAGGCACCGTTTATTATCATGGAGGTAATTGCTCTAAAAGTAACCTGACATACTATATGTTTTCCTGCACGTATGCAATACCATCAGCTCAAAGAAACTTCATTTTATCATTTATATCAGTTCAAGAAACGGTTGCTGCCAATAGGAACAGGACAACATGGACATTATCCCAATTAATCTGTCCTTCATTGATGAATCATTTCAGAGTTGAAGGACAGGAGCTTATTCTGGCACCATTAGTCCTAGATATCACACCAATCCATCATCGGGCAGAATCACTGCTGTGCGGTCAGTTTGGAATTCAAACATTAGCCTAATAAGCACTCCTTTGGAATGGAGGAAACCACAAGTATCTACAGAAGCAGCCATTAACACATAGAAGCGGAATTCAGACAGAAACAGATCCAAACCCAGGAGTACAGACATATGAGACAACATTTGGAGCCCACTTTTCCACCCTCAAGTAAATCAGTTAGGTCTTACTCATGAATAGACATCCTTAAGTCAAAATCAATCCTTGAGTAGATTCATTTAAGATAAACTTTTTCATTTAATGGTTCAATTTGTAAGTATATTCCAGGTAATGGATCTGTTAAAGGCTAAAATATCCTTTAGTAAATCTGCTCAAAATAAAGTTCAACCAGCAATGAAACAGTGGGAGTTTGTCTTTAATAAGATCAAGTCTATCACCATACATGACCATTTGAAGAACATGTATCCATTAATGCTAATCATAAGAGAACAAATGGCCTAAAGAAAACCTGGCAAATGGAGGCTTCACTATCATACTTCTCTACTCGTTTCATAAGAAAAGTATATTGTGTAGTAAAGCTCTGTCCGAAGATGATCCATTGAGGAGTTTATTATTAAGCTGATGTGTTCAAGAAAACATTTATCCATTTAAGAAGAAAAGAAAAAAGTAAATGCTTGAGTACAGATAGCTCAGCCTTGACGTTTATTACAAAACTAGGCTGACCCACCTTTTAAGGCGACCGACTTTTAAGTTGACCACTTCTTAAGGCAATTCAATATGTAGATCAATTTGATATTTTATACAAACTCATTAATTTGGTTATATTGCATTTGAGCGGTATTACTTTAATACTCGTAGTTTCTGTTATTTTTTTGATGAAATTTAAACTTTTTTTCTATATTAAGGTCGCCCTTTTGAACCCCCCTGACATTTACTACGCGGTGAGGCATTTGTACTCCATCAACATTAATTATTTCCAGAGACATAATTTTGTCTATTTTTCCAGCGCATCGCGCACAAAAGCAAGGGAACGATGGGAGCACCAGAACTCTGCTCACATCATGTCGCTTTGTACAGCAAGCTGCTAGTAGTAAGTCTGTGATAAGCGGAATACCGCTACGCTTTCCACTCACGGGACGGAAGGACAATCCCGACCACTTTTATATAGTAAGAAAGAAGAAGAAGATATCGCACAGTCTGGAGTAGAAAATCATCTTTTACCTGGAAAAACGAAACTACAAATCCCATTGTGCATTGCAAAATGGACGGGGTGTGTGTGAAACTCCGTGCTACTCGCATAGTCTGGAGAAGAAAATCATCTTTTACCTGGAAAAACGAAACTACAAATCCCATCGTGAATTGCAAAATGGACGGGGCGTGTGTGAAACTCCGTGCCTGCGTAGCACTCACGGGACGGAAGGACAATCCTGACCGCTTTTATATAGAAGGATATGTGCGTTCAAGGCAAAGTTCACTCTTGTGGGCATCCAGTTTATTCTTAAGTAGATCTGTTCGTAAAAACGTTCACTTTGATGTGGCTCATTCAAAGGAAAGTTTGCATCTAACATGACTATTTTAAAAAAAAAACCTAATTTTTGAATTGGTATGTTCAAATAAAAAAAACTAAAAATTTGTGTCATGATCTCCAAGTTTTTCAAACTAGTTTTGGAGTATTTGCAATCACTTTTACTCTTTTGTTTATTTCATTTTTTAATTTTCCAAAATTGTCATCATTTGTCATGTGTGTCATCATTCCCAAGAAATCAAACATGAGGAAATGCATACAGTACAGGATGGTAAGTTTAAGGCGTCGTGTCCTCAAAATACTTGGATTTCCATATGAAATAATAAAACAAAAAAGAAAAGAAGTAAAAATAAAGTCAGAAAAATAATTAATTACCAAACCAAGTCATGTCCAAGGCTTTTTTTTCTTATTTTGAAAGAGTAAAAAAATAGGGAAAAAACAGCCATGGACATGACCTGGTTTGGCAATAGTTCATTCATCTTCCTGTGATGGAATTTCATGTTCACATGGATGCTTATATTTGTGCAGGTCTGTTGCTACTGTGTTGGAATGTGTGACCCTTGGGGCCGTGCTACACGTGTCGTTAAGTATAAAGGTCAGTTCCATACACTCCTGGTAACCAAGGCTGGATAACAAACAGTTTACTTGGTATGCACTTTCTACGAATTCTTACTTCGTCCTCTGACTTTGCTTTGCTTACGAACTTCAGTTTAAGGGAATAAAATGGCAATTTTTTGGATAAAGAATCTAGACTTGGTTTCATTTTGTGGTTAGACATTCATTTCTTGTCCCTGCAAAGGCAATGACAGCTTTTCCTTTTAGAGAACTTCCTGTTTTTAGTTTAAGTGCTCCATCCACATCTCCATGGATGATATTCAGACACTTGCTTGTCTTTTTGGGTTTGGTTTCTCTCACTCAAAGTACTCTAAACCACTGCCACTAAATTGTTCTTTCTTTTCAAACATTTGCATTGGTCACAATTTTTCTGTATGCGTTTACACCACAGAAGGATGTTGTATCCTAAAGTAAATTCATTCAATGGAAAATATTATCTAATACAAAATTTTGCCTCCGAAAGATCTCTTCACAATAATGATTGATAAATAAAACTAAAGGATCAAAAATGAGTCATTCTGACAAATATAACATTGAATCATAAGGGCATATGTCCACATATACTGAACTCGCCTTTAGGATTATGCTTGAGATTATTGAGTAGATCCTTTCACTAAGAGGATGTTTTCCAGTTGTAGTTCTGCACAATGGAGAGTTTATCATTGAGTTGAACCATTAACTACAGAGCTTACCTGCCTGGCACTGCCTGTCATTTAAAATTTAAATTAAACAAAAAAAAAACAAAAAAACACTGGACTAATGTTCTTTCACGTGAAGACATTTTGCCAAGCTGCCAGCTGGGTGTTGTAGTTGTTCTGATAGTCCAAACTGCAATGATCATTTTGCCAATTACGACAACAGTCTTGGAGATCTCAATCCTGAAGATGCATCAGAAACAGAAAAGAATCATGGGGCCCAACAGCAAATGAACTGTGCATATTCTACACAGGAGAACAAAGTTATTAGGCAATGGGTGTCTTACAAATTCATGCTTTTTGTCTCTTTTGTGTTTCTTTGATTTATGTTGCTTATATTACTGTTACTTAATTTTTGTGGTGGTTCACTTTGTTATGACTAGGAATCCCAATGCACTTAGTACCAAGAGCACTTCTAAAAAAGCCAGTTAGAGGGGGATATCATGATTAAAGCTCCGTTAGTAGTAAGGGTAATGCCAGAGTTTTTACAAAATAAAAACGGAAAAAAACAATTTATTACCACAAAATTATTCTCAGTCTCATTATGAAGCTGCAAATAGCACAAAAGGCATAAATACAGTAAGTTGCCAGCAAGGCAATTCAAGGAAAACAATGTCCCAGAAACACAATCCAAACGGAGCAAGTCAAAAAATCGGTAATCACAATAAGCACAGCAAATCACTAGTAAAGTCACCACTCTCAGACATGTTTGAAATGTAGTGCCACTAAATGTGGAAATCCTCCTGATTCACTGGGTGGAGGTAATGACAGATAGGTGGCTCCGCCTTTTGAGGAATACCACCCACAAAACACATGGAACGTAAGACAGGCAATTTACATACATAATAACAAAGAATAATGCTCATAACCTAAAAAGTAGGTGTGTTTTAAAAAACATGGTAATGTGTACAAGAGACATAAATAGAACTGATTTTACCAGTGTGCGATGAATTACATGAAGAAAATAACACAAGTAAACACGGAAGTGTAAATGAAGGCCTATAAAGGAACATTTCATGTTCTCTATTCCCCCCAAAAAACTTTTCAAACCCTCCCAGAAACTGTTTTTAACAAGTTTTGAATTTCATAAGTGATAAAATTGCCTACAAAACAAATTACAGTGTCAGTTAATCAAAGCTGTATACCAATCGGAAGCTGCCTGTTTTGTTCACATTACCTGTCACAGTTGCATAGAAAATAAGATCTACGTTGGAATGAGTGAGCTTGATGTGTGGGAGAGGCGACTCTGTGTCCTATTTACGACTAGATCAGAACATGGATTTAGAACAATCTGAATGAGAACAGGCCATTCAGACTAACAAAGTTTGCCAGTCTTATCCATTTAATTCTTCTAAAACAGCATCCAGTTGAGTTTTGAAAGCACCTAAAGTCCTACCGGCTACTGCACTACTTGGTAACTCATTCCATGTATCTACGGTTCTCTGATGAATGGACTTTGCAAAATAATTCAGATCCAACTGAAAAAGGAAATGAGAGACCTCAAGGTACCTGCATGCGACTGCTGAGATACCACGCCAACTCCTCAAGGTGGGCACCCAAGCACCGTTAAATGCTTTGCCACCATGCTACTTGAAAGTGAAAGCACAAGTTCAATACTTTACTTATTCTTTCTATTACTCTTTGTTTGGCTTGTGTGTAAATAATCATTTCAAATAATCAGACACTAATGTATAGCACATTTTGTTCTGTGCTTATAATTCAAGCCAAAATGAGCAGCGTTTTAAGCATGGACAAGCAGAAGCAACCAACGGAGATAAGATAAACAAACCATAAAAGATTGGCACTTAATGAACACAGCGCCTCTCTAACCTGGATTACACTGTTTGGACTGAAGGAGCAGACGCTTGTGACAGTACACTGCGACTAATGGCTGCCCTGCTCGATCAGCAGCACTTTAATAATGTTCATTATTCAGCATGTCGTTGGCTGCTTTTGATAAGAGAACTGGCTAAAAATGTAATCTGTCAGCTGCCAATGAGCTCTACACTTCTCCACAGTGACACACAGTTAGGAGGAGTTCTTATTATACACTCCATAACACTCATGTAACGCACATACTTTAGTAGAGCGCAATGGCCACCTCGCCACATGGATCAGTCTGTCCCTCACAATCCAAAATTCTTGGTACAATTGTGATGCAGCGATTCTGGCCTTATATTCATTTGACTTAATGAAGCTACTCATCAAAGTGCCTCTTTATGTTCTGCTCTTTCGGGTTTTGCTGCTTTATTGAATTCCCCCTCTCGTATCACACCTTAGAGCATTTTCCAATATTCTCGTCACTCTAATAACAATTAATCATGTCTTACATTACTAGAGCTTTTTGCACTTGTGAATTTCATGCACTTTATGCACACACAAATTCAGCCTACATTGGGGAAGGCCAAACCAGCAAATCGAAAAGCTGGGTAATAGCAGATGAGAAATTAAAGACAAAGTGCCCTTATAATACCTTTAGACAGAAAAAAAAGCTCAGGAAGCTGGATGCTGGGGTCTTCCAGGGTCATTTAGTGATCACATGTAATGCCTTTCAGATGATGGTAACTCATGCACCACCTATTTTTCAAAATTCTTTGTGGTTGAGTTCAGATAAGTCTATATTGCCTGATATTGGATGACTGCAGGGCAAAACAGTGCCTGCATTATGGCCTTATGGCCAGTAGGCACCATCCCTGCAGAGACTTACTTTCTGCTGGGGTTTCACACAAGTGAGCTCATGGAAATTACATGTGAAAACTTAATTCATATGAGGGCACCATGGCAGTCAGTCCATAAAGATGGCACCAGGATCACTAGTGACAACACCCTGCACCAGCGTGGAGGCATCATGTGGTCCACTGTAGCAACTGAGTCAGGAGAGATTCTTAAACAGCATAAGCATTTGGCTACATTGTGTAGTTTCAATATTTTTTCTTTTTGCTTTTGTGTTTTATATAGTGAACTCAGACAAGCAAAACAAAGGATGCTATCCTTTACATGATGAATAAGGTGAATTATGCATTTTATTTATGTAATTCAGGTAAATGCTGAACTATCTTGCAAAGGATTCTCTTGCAGCCTTTCTATATTCATAAAGCTGGCTATAATAAGTTTTGAATATTCATGATGTGAGCTGTGTCTGAATTTGAATATTCATAATGCTGAGTATAACTGACCCTGAATATTCATTGTGTGGATTATACCTCATTTTTCAATACTCATAATGGGGTTAAACCAATGCCTAAATATTAATTTGTGTTATCCTGTACCTATGCGTCAATAGTGAGGTAAGTCTGAAGTTTGAAAGTCTTTAAACATTGGGCACTTTGGAGTGTAGGTTAGATGCACGGCATTCATGTTCTACAATATCAGTTATGTCAGATATACGCCATATGGCCAAAGATTGTAGACTCTTGACTGACAAATCTATGTGAGCTTTTTGGAGTCCCATTCCAAAAACCAGGGGCATTAATATGGAGTTGGGCTATAACAGCTATAACAGGCTCCACTTTTCTGGGAAGCTTTTCTCCAAAGATTTTGGAGTGTGTCTGAGGGAATTTGTGCCCATTCAACGAAAAGACCATTTTTGTGGTCAAGTAGTGAATGTTGAATGAGAAGACCTGTCTCACAATTGGCAACATATCAAATGTGGTTAGTAGGGATGAGGTCAGGGCCCTCTACAAGCCACTTGAGTTCCTTTATGCCTTAATGGACCTGGCCTAGTACATACGATCACAGTCATGATGCAACAGAAATGCGACTTCCCAAACTGTTGGCACAAACTTGGAAGTGCACAATTACCTAAAATGCCTTTGTATGCTGTAGCATTATCATTACCCTTCACTGGAACCAAGGGACCTAGCCCAAACCCTGAAAAACATCCCCACACAATTATCCCTCCTCCACCAAACTTTCCAGTAGGCACTCTGCAGTCCGGAAGGTAACTTTCTCCTGGCATTAACCAAACTCAGATTCATATATCAGACTTTCAGATAGCGAAGTGTGATTAATCACTCCAGAGAACATGTTTCCATTGCTCCAGGGTAAATTGGTAGCATGTTCTGAACCACTTCAGCCAAAGATTAGCATTTCACATGGAGATCTTAGGTTTGTGTGAAGCTGATTGGCCATGGAAACCCATTTCATGATGCTGCTGTTTCACAGTTCTTGTGCTGATGTCTCTTCCAGAGGCACTTTGGTACTCTGTTGTGAGTGATGAAACTGAGGATCGGCAATATTCATATGCTACGTGCTTCAGTACTTGGTAGCCCTGCTCTGTCAGTTTGTGTGGTCTACCACTTCACGGTTGAGCTGTTGTTGCTCCCAGACACTTTCACTATAATGGCACTGTGAGGGCACCAGGGGCAGATCTAGCAGGGCAGACATTTCACGTACCGAGCTGTGGCAAAGATGGCAACCTATGTCAGTGCCACGTTTAAAGCCATTGAGCTCTTCAGCATTACTCTGCCAGTGTTTGTCAATGGAGATTGCATGGCCATGTGCTTGATTTTATTTACCTGTTATCAATGGGTGTGACTGATACACCTGAACTCAGTAATTTGGAGGGGTGTCCACATACCTTGAACCATCTGGAGTCAAAGAGATTATCATGGAGTGAGTTATACCTGTCTTTGTGTATTTATGATGTAGGATATACCTGTTCCTGAATTTTAGCAACATGAACAAACCTATTCTAAAACATTCATAATTTGAAATACACCTGTTCTTGAATATTTCTTATGGAGAATATGGCCAGAATGGGGTGTTCTCATATATCCTGAGTCCAAAAGAATTTCAAAGAAACCAAAATACACTGCTCAAAAAAATTAAGGGAACACTTAAATCACACATTGGATCTCAATGAATGAAACATTCAAGTGGAAAATCTTTACTGAGTGATGATGTAACAGCAGTCAATGGAAACTACCATCATCAATCCATTGAGGGCTGGATTCAACATCACACCGAAAATCAAAGGCAAAAACTGAAATCTCAGGCTAATCCGCCTTGTGTGAATTTCATAACTCATAATGTGACTCAGTAGTGTGTATGGCCCCCACGTACCTGTATGCACTCCCGACAACTTCTGGGTATGCTCCTGATAAGATGGTGGATGGTAAACTCCTGGAAAGATATGAACTGATATATAACATTCCAGAGGTTCTCAATTGGAGGTCTGAGGAACGTGCGGGCCAGTCAATGGCATCAATACCTTTACTATCCAGGAAGTGCCTAGACACTTTGGCTGGGCATTGTCCTGCACCAGGAGGAACCCAGGGCCCACTGCAGCAGTGTAAGGTCTGACAGTTGCTGTGAGGATTACATCCTGGTAGCTAATATCAGGTAGGGTACCGTTGCCTAGCACATGGAGATCTGTGCAACCTCCAGGAATATGCCTCCCCAGACCATCACTGACCCACCAACAAGCCAGTCATGCTGGATGATGTTGCAGGCTGCATAACATTCACCATGGCATCTCCAGACTCTTTCACATCTGTCACATGTGTTCTCTGTGAAGAGAATGGGGCACCAGTGGCCGAGTTGCTAATTATGGTATTCGCTGGGAAATGCCAATCGAGCTGCACAGTGATGGGCTGTAAGCACAGGTCCCACTAGAGGACATCTGGCCCTCATGGAGTCTGTTTTGGACAGTATGGTCAGAAACATGTACACCAGTAGCTAGCTGGAGGTCATTCTGTAGGGCTCTGGCAGTGCTCCTCCTGTTCCTCCTCACACAAAGGAGCAGATATCAGTCCTGCTGTTGAGTTGATGCCCTTCTACTGCCCTGTCCAGCTCTCCTTGTGTAACAGGTCATCTCCGGGTATCTCCTTGATACTCTTGAGATTGTGCTGGGAGACACAGCAAACATTCTTGCGATGGCACATATATGCCACCCTGGAGGAGCTCCCATCATCCCCATTGCCCAGGATTTACACATGCTCCCTGGCTTAATACACAATATCTCAGCATACTTCCCCCATTAACAGTCGTCTATTGCCACTGTCAATGACCACACTGCAACTGAATCTTCCACCTGTGCATCCCAAAGCTAAGCTCTTGTCTTGCACTGCTGCTGTACCTGCTGGGCTTCATTTTATAGAAGATCTGTCTTTGAATATTCATGGAGTAGCTCATAATCCCCAAAATGGTGACATACTTGTTCTTCAGTGTTGATTACAGTCACATATTGTTTCCATGATATTCATAGTGATGGAGGAGGCAATGATGGAGTTAAAAACACAGATGTACAAAAGGAAGCTGTGGAAGGTCTATTTTTTACACACAGAGAAGCACACATTTACACTTGACCTCTGTTAACATTTTATTGTCAGTTGTATTTCTGAAGAGGAAGAATCCAGAGGCATCAAGGTAAGGTCCAGGTTTGACTACTAACATGGCACTGGAGGAAGTAATAAGAATTTTACTTTACTGTGATCTCATGCCAATACATTTTAACTTGAAGATTACACTCAATATTTCAGTGTACATATACAGGTGACGCCTTGCATGTTGATTAGCACATACAGGTAAGAATTTCACTGTACTGTGTACATGTGACACTGTAAATAAGTACCTGTGCTTAACATATTCATAAAACTGCATATAGCATATGTTGAACATTTTCAATTTTGAAAGATCCTTCTTCTGCTACATAGTGATGATTGCAGGATTACCTTTTCTTGAATATTCATAATATATATAATCCAGCAGCTGCAGGTGAATAGTAATCATTTGCGACACACCTAATATTAGATATTTATGATCTGGGTTTAAATTTGATTTTGAAAATTTATAGCACGGCAAACTTATTAACACTCCAGAGACTTGAATTCATTTCCCACCTGGTTAACTTCCAGTGTGAATTTTCTCTGGGTACCCCTGTTTTCTTCCTTCATGACAAAACATGTACATTAGGCTTGATCCACAAATCTGAATGGTCCTGCTATGAGTAAGTGTTGGTGTATGAAAGATTATACCTTTTAATGGGCTTGCATCCTGTACTGCAGAGAGGGGTTCTGTCTTTGTGTGATAGTGTGATGGAAGTAATAGCTGGACAGATATAGAGTATATTTATAACGTACGTTTTGCACATTTATGAATCTTCACGCACTGGGGAATACTTGTTTATTGATATTTAGGATATGGTTAAAATCCATTCTTAAAAGTTTAGGTAAACACCTACAATGTGGGAGGTATTTGTTCTTCAGTGTTCACAATGTAGCTATTGTGGATTAATGGATAATCAAAATCTGCATAACAACTGCTTGAAAAATTACAGATGTGATACAGTATGTACCTGTTCTTGAATATTCTTGATCTAGATTATATCCACTTTTAAAATTAGTGTTGATACATCCTCATGAATATTTAAGATGTGAACAATACTTGTTCATAAATACTTAGATACTGATCATTACCTGCATACCATTCTCCAAACCATTTAACATTCATCAGGGCTAGTACCTGTTCTGGCAATGGTTAGCAGAAAGCAAGCAACAAGCCTGAGTGGGGTGCCAGGACATAGCAGGGTCCACTCTCACATGTATGGGCAGGGCCCCCTCACACACATACCCACACTCAAATGAGGCCAATTTAGAATGACCAGTTAATATAAGCAACAGGTATGGGGGGATGTAGGCTGGAAAAGCCATGTAGACACAGAGAGAATGTGCAAACTGCACACAAACAGAAATTGGCTGTATAATTCCAATCCAGGATACTGGGTCCATGAAGCAGCATTGCTTTCTACTTTGCATCCCCACATCATGAGGTTGAAGTTTTTCTTAAATATTCATCATGTAGGCAGCATCTTTCATGACATTTTACAATCTAGGAAGTGTACCAACCTGCTTAGATGGTTGATAAAGTGTGGTGTCCCATTCTTTAATATCCCTGGTCCCAATTCTCATTTGTACCACATCGATATTAGTGGTGTGGCTATTACATACTCATGGATAGACACCACCTATTCATGGATAATTACAATGTTCTTAATATAACCTGCACTGACGATTTGCTGGCCATTCTGTTTTCATCATGTAGGTAACACCTGTTCATGAACATTGGTAAAATGAGTTTTGATCTGATCATGAATATTGAGCATGAGATTACTACCTGATTATTATTAATAATGGTACAGGTAAGAACTGTGTTTTGGATAAAAATGTTCTTGAAAATTAATAATGTGAATTATGCACATTCGTCTTGCCTTATGCAAGTACTGTCAGGACAGTCTGCAACACATAGAACCCTGAATGAGATTAAGCAGATTTAGTAAAAGATGGATAATGGATATATTATGTCTATAGCACTTCAGAACAGGTCTTACACCTGAAGCTAAGCATGTTTGGGTCCGGCCAGTACTTGGATGGAAGAACATATACGTAGGAAAAGCTTGGGTTACTATTGGAAGAGGTCTTGGTAAAGCCAATGGGGGGCACTTAGCCTGTTTTTTTTTTTGTGTGTGGATCCCAATGACTCACAGCAGTGACAGGGACACTGTGCTGTAAAAATGATGCTGTCTTTAGAATGATAAGTAAAACTAAGGTACTCACTCTCTGTGATCATAAAAGATCCCTGGGCATCCTTCGGGAAGAGCAGGACATATCCCAATGTCCTGGCTAAACTGCTCACCATGACCTAGTTATTCTGGCCCCATAATCATCTCCTGTCTCTCTCTTTCATCCCCTCTCCATCAAATAGCTAATGTGTTATGGGTGTTTACTGGTGGAAAATGGCTGCCATCACATCTTCTAGGTGGATGCTGCAAAATATGCTGGCTGAAGTGGCTCCCCACTGACTATGTAAAGCACTTTGAGTAGTGAGAAAAATACTATTTAAATTATTATTATTATTCATTATGTGTTTTTTATATATCCAGGATACACTGTTAATAAGGTGTCCAGGACTGTGTTTATATTACACATTTAGTTGTTTTGTCACGTGTTACATATCTGACCCACTATTTATGCTGGTTTGTCAAAATTTACCATTCAATAAGACCCTTGCCATATACCAGTGAACTTGCACGGGTTGGTGGTAAGGGAGGAACCTCTGTGTAAGCTGTGTGGAGGCAAACGAATCATGGAGCAGATTCTGTTAGGCTGTAAGATATCACAGGTCCAAGGTAGGTACATATGGTGCCATGACAAGATACTATCATTTATCGCAGATATTACAGAACAGGAAAGGAAGAAGAAACATCAATCCAAACCAAATTCATTCACAGTGTTAAGGAAAGAGGAAAGCTTACAGTCTCAAACTCAGTGAAAACCTAACCTATTTCAGTTGACCAACAAAGTAGAGATGAGAGTTAATGTGGGAAGAAAACAACTTCATTCAGGTGATACTGTGTGCTACCCTGAGGCCAGATGGGGTTATATGTCAACAGAAGGGAAGACTTGACTGTACCATGGTTAGAAGGCTGTGAGGAGGAAGTAGAACAGAAAACTGTCAAATACCATCATCTAGTAAAAGGCTGCAAGGACAGAGGATAGCAAACGTGGATGTTTCCACAGGAGGAGGGCTGTCGGGAATTTCCAACAAAGTTGAGGTGGAGTCTAATGACGAGGATTTGAGTAAGAGGTTGGGAATATATGGAGATGATCAGCAGTCTGGAGGTTAGGAGAGGCAGTGCTGGCACTGGTAAAAGATGGAGTAGATGAGCTGGAAGCAAGAAGGAGAGGGGCAGTGAGCTGGCCAACACTGTCAACCCACCAATTGTAGAGTGTTGTGGTTGTAGTCAAAACACTTGATGAAAGCAGAGTACCATCTGATGAGCTTTTCTCTTGGCCAAGGCTACAACTAGACTAGTCAAGCCTAAACTAGGTTGGAAGGCACATTCAGAGATGTATGAAGACAGAAAATGCTGTGGACAGCAGACTAAGTACATCAACTTTAAGGACTTGGATTCAATACTAAACCAGACACACTGTCTTTATAGAAACCTGGTTCTTTCTAAAACATCTATAACTCTTTTTCCAAGCACTAGGCTTACTCTTACATCTCAAAGTGTTACATTAGTTAATGACTGTTAATTTCTATATGGAATAAGTGAATCTGGTTGATGACGGACTAACATCTCATCCAAGGTTGCTTCCTGCCAGCATAACTCCCAATTTTTATTTCATTTTTTGGAAATGCTGCTTCTGCTGTATATCAGTAACATATGCTGTGTCCAGTTGCATTAATGTGGTATTTTTGGACTTAAGGTTCTTATCCTATTGCTAGTGCTGCACTGGGACAGAACTCGCCTAGTGAAAAGCACTGAAAGCAGGCCCTTAATAGGGGAAGTGATGTCACGGCAGGAGTTTTACAAATGTTAACAGTTTCTCAATCTGGTGTCCAGTCCAGGGTTGATTTCTGCTGGGACAGGCCGCAACACCCTGTTATGGAATACACATATGCTTTGGAAACGGAGGGATTATTTTATTTTCACACACTATACAGATCTTCATCTTTTTTATCATTTCTCTTACTTAGGCTTAACGGATCATGAATAAAGTAAAATTGGCTAATGCAAACTTATATTATTTTTAAAACAGATTGTGTAACTAAAAATAGATAAGTAACAATCCTTAATTAATCAAGTGAGTAATCTTGCCACTGTTCCGGACCACCAGGCAGAAGTTTGAGCTCATAGTAAAGCACAGCCGTGGCCCACTACGGCAGCACAAAGTGCTGCTTCAAGTCATTTTCAACGTCTTCCATACTGCCTAGAAAAGAGGACTTTTATCCCAGAATATTCTGTCAGTCCTTATTACCGAGCACTATAGGCAGCCCTGAGGCGACTCAGCTGGAAAGGCGCAACATGAAGACTGACAGCAGCTTGCTGACGGGGCTTCAAAAAGCTGTTTTTTGTTTTCTTCCTTTCTGGAGGTCAGGAGCCAATTCCTGTTCTCCAGGCACCTAGAAGAAGCCTTTACCTGGACTCCCTCACCCCACCCTAGCCAAATACCAGGCCTTCTCCAAAGGGAAACAGAACACTGACCCCCAGACAATGTGGATTAAACTCTCATTTGCTGCAAACACCAGGGATCCTAAGGCAATCTAGGAGCCAAGCTCGCAGCAAGCTCTATGGGATGGGAAGACAGAAAGCAAATGAACAGAAAAAGGGGGAGAGAAAACGACATTCCATACTCACTCTGACCGACTTTGAGGATGACCTTCATGCCCTTGCTTTGACAGGATCCTCCTCTTATGCTCTCCAGGCCTTGTCTTGTCCCATCGGAGGTAGCTGAAGAGGAACAGAAGAGAAATGATATTAGTGCTGTGTCGGGGTTGAGGGGCGATCTCGAAGGTGGGGAGATGGTCACAGCATAAATTTGAAGAAGACAGACACAAGTGGTCACTGAATTGGTGGAACGTTCACACTCTTGAATAATATGAAAAACCTGAATTCAACAAGGCAGTGTACAATTTCTCAGCTCTGTCTTTTCTTCATGGACCCCTTGGTACTTAATGTCACTGCATATGCCCACATTTTTAACACATTCAATTTTCTTTCACACTTTTGGAATTCCACAATTCTTATTTACTGCATAGTGGGAAAGGCTTGGTACTTCAAACCCTGAGGTTGTGGGTTCAAATCCTATTACTGACACTGTGTGACCCTGAGGAGGTCACTTCATCTGCCTGTCCTCTAACTAAAAAAAACAAAAGAAATGTTACAATTAAGGTGAGGGGTTTACTCACCTTGGCAGTGACATTCATGTCTCTGGGGACTCTTCCTATGGAGTCAGTAGACAGATTGGGAGAGCATGGGGGGTCATGAGGTCACTGGAAAGGAGTGTGTGGCGCTTCCGATATCTATGCAAAAGGACAACAGTCCAAGTCTTCAGAGTCCTGGTGCTTCCTGTCTTGCTATATGATTGTGAGACATGGTCGCTATCCAGTATCCTGAGACGAAGACCGGACTCCTTTGGTACTGTGTCTCTTAGGAGAATCCTCAAGTACTGCTGGTTGACTTTGTGTCAAATGAGCAGTTGCTCATGGAGTCCTGAATGAGGCACATTACCTGTATTGTGAAGGAGCATCAGTTATGGCACTACGGCCATGTGGCGCAATTCCCCAAGAGTGATCCGGCTCGCAGGATCCACATTGCTGAGGACCTGAGTGGCTGGACCAGGCCAAGGGGACACTCATGTAACACCTGGCTGCAGCAGATAGAGGGTCATTTCCAGAGGGTGGGACTGGACTGGGGGGTTTCCAACCAGGATCGTTGTGTGGTGGGTGCAGCAACACACTGTTAGCAGTGCATGCTCTTCAACCTGACCTGACCCGTTACCAATTATATCTCAAATGTTGTAAGTCACCTTGAATAAAGGCGTCGGCCAAATAAGAAATAATAATATTCACACTACAGCCAGAAAGGCACATTCAGGCACATAAATCAAAAATCAACTCATCTGGCAAGTGACAGAGAAAGGCTGCAACCAAAGTGCATTCTAAGAAATGTACAATCTGTAGTAAAAGCTGATATCGAAATGCATGCATGGATACAGTGCATACTGAGACAGCTCACCTAGTAGGTGCAAGAGAAATATTGACATAGAGGTGCATTCTGGGATTTACAGGTTGTCCAGCAGAGCTAAGACAAAATCAGGCTTGAAGGCTCATTCTGGGATATGAATTTAGATGGCTCTTCTAAATGCCATGGCCAAAAATGTCCAATTAGCCCAGCATTTCTCAACCTTTAAGTATTTGCGACCCGAGTTTTCATAACAGTTTTAATCGCGCCCCCCCTAACACTTTTTGAAATGTAGATGCATATTTTATTATACCTACTTATCTTTTATCAACATTTATCTAACTCTATATTTATTGTTCTAGTATCAGAATGTAGTCTAAGTTAATTTGTTTTGGTTTCAACAAATGTTTTTTTCTTATTTTTGATTCTTGTTTTCTTTTTTTCACATCTTCACGCCCCCCTTTTTGTTACTTCGCGCCCCCCTAGGGGGGCCCACCCCACAGGTTGAGAACCACTGAATTAGCCTTACCTACTCCAGAGTTGGGGGCAGAGGGAAACTGGAGCCTACACCAGCAGGCATGAGGCACAAGGCAGGAACAATCCCTAGACAGGCGTCATAGGGTGAGCATACACATATTGTACTTGTATGATGGATGAGAAAATGATCAATGACAGAGTTCTCATTCACCGATTGCAATTTATTTCTAAGTGAGGTGAACAAAAATCATGAATTAGGCAGGCAGTGCTTGCACATGCGCTTTAAACATCCCCGATTGAGCTCTACTGAATCGATTTGTTCATGCTAGCAAATCGATTCCCATAATTCCCTGACAAGCATCATTCGAAAAGAATGAATTGCTCATGAATTGCCCATCAGTAGACTGTGTTTGACATGACTTGGGTGTTAGCACCATCATCTCAGAGTCTCTATATCCTAACCTATATTTTAGATAACTCATTGAGTAAATCATTGTACATATTTATGTAGTCCTTTTATTTTCTAGTTTAATATTAAAGTAATATAGCATATCTTGCAAAATATATCAGTTCAAAAGTAACCATTTGCCTTGATGATAGAAAAGTTTATATTCAAGTAAAGTAGAAATATTCTCAAAACATAATCAGTACAGTAGCAAGTTTTTGTAATTCATTACTAAATAAAATTGGGCCCATGCAAGTAATAATTACATTGCACTATGCAGATAAAACATTAAAGCAGCTTGACTTGAGAGAAAATTTGACACCAGCTGCATTCTGGGAAATGTACTGTGATAGCTCATCCAGCACGCTAAATGACCAATATGCATTCTGGGACATATACTGAGACAGCTCACCTGACATATACTGAGACAGCTCATGCAGAGGTGCATTCTGGGAGCATTCCAGTAAAAGTCTTTTAAATAAGGTGCACTGAAGGACATCTTTTTGACATCCCCCTAGCATGTCCTATCTCTTGCTCAGGTTTGCCCTGTGCTGGATGGGCATCTTTTTCTGGGTTTCTTGGTGCTTTTTCGACAAGTCTTAGCTCCTCGTGGCTATGACCATGAAGGAACAGATACTGATAATAATTTAGTGGTAGGGACTGAGAGCTCAAGGACACTAAGGGCAGAACAACAGGGATCCCCCCGACATTCTGTATAGCAAATCAGTATGGCAAACAGTTGCACAATTGTTTCTCCTTGTGTTTCTGAGGCTGTGCTCCATTGCGCCTCCTGCTGCGCAACAAACTTTCACGGGTAATTAATTGCTCACAGCACTCCTGGATGTAGGCGGCACGAGTGCTACATTTCTCAATTTCCCGGTGTCCTGAGCATTTTACTGATAATCTTTCGGGAGTGGGGGGTCCTCCGTCGACATAGGGAATATGATTCAGGTGGCTTTGATGAAAACAGCCCCCCTCCTGCTGCCAAATTTCAGCTCCATTGGCCCCTTGCAGTAAAAGTTTACTGAAGCAACTGTCGGCCTCAATATATTTTACATTTCAGTCATGCCTTATTGACAGGTTGCTACAAACATCTGTGTGGAGTGGTTGCCCACTGAATAGAGTTGCTAGGTTCAGTTTTAGGGATAAAGAGACAGAGCTGCAAGGTTATCAGGGCCTGAAACCTTTGACAGAGAGCCTTCCCTGTCACTCTCATGTTTCCACTTATGAGAGCTCCGTTGATGGATCCTGACCTTTGTCACCGGTGGTCACCACTATATTTTACTATTTTTCCTTTGATCAGGATAGGCGGACCCCCCCCCCCCCACCCCTATGCTAAGAGGTGCCCTTACTATTGGCTTCTAGCTCAGATGGTACTTAAAAATCTGCTTTAAAGGGATGCCCAAACATGTAAGCAGGCTGACATTCCATGGAGACACCTGGAACAAGCAGGAAGCAAATGTGCCACTGGAATGTAAACATGGGCCGCAGTTCATCTGATGGTGCCAATCTCACACAAACACTCTCTGTTTTATTATTATTATTTTTTTTTTGTATTTTCCAGGGGTGAACTCACATTCTTCTCCACACTGGCCTGCGGTTCTCTGCCACCTCCGCAGATCTGAGCCCATCAACTTCTCACTCAAATAACTGGTCTTGGACTCTGATGGCCCTCTAAAGAAGTAGTCGGCCAACTCCAGCGCTTAGCCAACAATGGCGTGTGGCAGGCTTGATGCTCAGCCCGCCAGGCCTTGTCCCCGCTAGGACATTGGTAGCCTGCAGGCAGCAGCTAACTGCTTCTTGATTGACAATTTTCTTTTCTCCCCATGCGCTCCTGGCCTGTGTGAAGTTAACCTTATCAGTACCTCCAGGGTTTTAATATGCGGCAGCGGCTTCTCCGCTCCTGTCTTTCCGTGCCCTTGATAGCAAGAAATCTAAATCTTTTAACCTCTCTTAAAAGCCCACGCTGTGTATAGTAAAGCTGATACGGCGAGACAAAAAAGCCAGCAAAACAATAGTGGACTGGCAAGAGCCGATTTTTCAATGTATCTTATCGCGTGGGACGAGGTTAGCTCATGCATAGAAATTTCTGCATCTGAAAAACTAAACGCTGCGCAATGTGGATCAAAGTCCCCGACGATTCAAAGGTGCCTGTGGTGGGGTGTGAAAAGGTGAGGGGGTGGGGGGCTGTATATTTCAAAAGATCCTTAAAAGGAAATGCACCATTCACTTCAAAGCAACTTTTATGGTCTTTACAAAAAAAAAAAAAGAAGGACATAATGAGCCAGGGCCACCTGGCTTGGTGTACAGTGTAATATGCTCTGACAACGTAATGAGAAAATACTCAATTGAAACGGTCGCACGAGGCTCACTTCTCCTTGGCTTCCTGACAGCAGCCTCTGATATCATGATACAGTATAAATGATGTCATCTCAGGAGAGCGGAATCAATAGACGACATAGCATACAATAACGCAGCATTCTCAAATTGAAAATCATAAAGTACTACGGGCAACATGGCATCATGGGACTGCAGGAGGAGGGTGACAGTGAAAGAGATGAAAATAACGGTGACACCTGATGTCTCAATATGTTGCACTGAAAAGCAGAGTCCATGGTAAGAAGAACCATAAACACTGTGTTTATACCAGCTCTACTGACACCATAATGTGCAACACAGGATGTCCTCACAAGGCACTGGAATCTGTTGTCATAACTAGAGATGAACAAAACTAGCAAGTTTTGATTCACATGCATTTTATTTTTAAATACAAATAATACACTTTGTTTTGCGATTGCAAAATATGAAACTCACAAAAGAGTTTTTTTGGGATTTCAGAGTGATTTTATTGGGTGGAAAATAAGGAATACTGCTCCCTAAAGCCTCATTCACACTTCAGTGACTGCCTGTGTGCATTTCTGTAGCTCTGTACAATAATCATGTGTATAATATAATAATAAAATAATAATGTGTATAATCCATCCCATACCAGTAAAATCAATTCTCGTTCTGCGTTTCACTTTCCCGCAGAGGAGTTCAATATGTTTTTTAATAATGTGACATGCTGCATATTTTCCATACACTAAAATGCACCATCATGCACATCTTAAACTACAGAAAAACTCAGCACACGCTGTTTTGTGGTGATCGCCTTATCCTAGCTGAAAAAAATGCACACGTCCTGTGGTTTTTTTTTTTTCACTGTGAATTCCATCAATCCATCCATCATCCAACCCGCTTTATCCTAACTACAGGGTCACAGGGGTCTGCTAGAGCCAATCCCAGCCAACACAGGGTGCAAGGCAGGAAACAAACCTCGGGCAGGACGCCAGCCCACTGCAGCGTACACGCAAACACATACCCACTAGGGACAATTTAGGATCGCCGATGCACCTAACCTGCATGGGAGGAAACCGGAGTACCCGGAGGAAACCCACGCAGACACAGGGAGAACAAGAGAACCCAGATCTCCTTAGTGAGACGCAGCAGCGCTACCACTATGCCACCGTGCCGCCCCTTTTTTCACTGCAGATCTATATTTAAATACTAAATGACAAAGTAGTTACATGAGGAATTATTGCATAAAAGTGCTTTGAGATGAGAGCTGAACGACTTATTTCTTGTGTGAATGTCACAAATATCATCGCTATTTTTTTTGTGATGCAAAAAACCGTGTCTATGATGCATTTCGCTGCAAATTCAATTCTGTGTGAATCGCTTTGTCATAGTTAGTTATAACTAACTGAAATTAGACGTCAAACTGCTCAGCAAGTGATGGCAGAGATATTACAGGATCAGCAGTCTCTAGTGACACTAAAATTAGGCTCTGATGTCATGTTACACAGTAAATGATGTCATCACTGAACCCATGAAATATGGTAACATATGTATATTATTGAATTGAATGTATTGAATTGTATTGAATATTGAATTTAGGCTATGATAGTATATTATGTAGTAGGCGATGGCATTTTGGAGCTTTACTATCACAGTGACACTTAAATGAGAGTCTGATATCATACAATACCACAGGGTTTTATAAACTATCGGGTGTGACTCAAATGGGTCACACTGGCATTCAACAAAGAATGGGTCTTGAAGACCCTAAAAAGGGCTACTTTGGGTCATGACAAAAAAGTTTAAGAACCCCTGTTGTAGAACAGTTTATGAAATGACATCCACTGCAAAATATAACATAAGTCATGATATATAAATTTCTATACAACAATACCGAACACATTATATAATAACGTGATAAAGCTCTATACCACATTGTAGAGGAAGTGATGACCTTAGAAGACAATCAGTGCAATCTGACATCATAAAGTACTGTATAAGCCACGACATTTACATTACACATACATATAATATGTGATGTCATCACTAAGAGTGGAGTATGATTTAGTACATCGGTGAGGATGGGACATTGCATTTGATGGGCTTGTTTTCAGTCTTCTGTCCAAATTAAATTGTTATAATTTGCCTACAGGCTGATCCTTTTCAGAACATAATTGACTTAGAAGAGTTGGAATGTGAGCTTAAGCCTGTGCAACATATGTAACATGCATGCATATTTTTACATAGGCTGCAAGTTTCTCTGTTCATGTTTAAACATGCTTTGTGTTTAAATATCACACAGTATTTGTAATTATTGTACAATGTGCTGGGCTCATAAGTGCAAGACTACCTAATCTTTCTCTATAATACACTACCATGGCTGTCCGTTTGTCTGTCCAGGATTTTAAATCACCTGCAGCTTGCAAACCATTTGACCTATTGACCTGAAATTTGGTACACATATAATATGTGATGTCTACTATCCACTTTGGGGGTGATGATTGACCTCCAAGGTTATTCCTCTTTATATTTTTATTTTATTTTATTGTAGAATCAACTATAGGGAGGCTGTGTGGTGCATGCTTACGGGCGCCGTACTCATCCCTACCACCTTTGCGGTCACTTTCCCTACCTCTTCATATCTTAAATCATTCTTGAGGCAGATTGGAGACTTAAGTGCCAGCTTAAGTGAAAAATTAAGGAAAACATACTAAGTAATTTCAATACAAACACCGGCTTAATCAGTCTGAACGTGAAAAGATGCCGATGAAAGAAGAGAAGAAGCGGACCGCTAGGGTGGAGAAAAGAGGAGGTGCTCAGGAAGCAGCAAGCGCATCAACCTCTGAGCAAACGAATGCTAAACGTACAGAGAAAGAGGATGAAAACTAGGAATGTTCAAGTCAAGTGTATTCACTGCACGTTATCGTTCAGTGTGCCTTTATTGGTCACTTAATAAAAAGAAATATAATTGAATACTGTACATTATAACTTCAAAATTAGACTCATATTATACATCAAGTGATGTCATTTCACAATAGTGGAATCTGATGTTATACGTCATGATTTTGATTAAATTCAAATGCCACCATTACAGTAAATGAGGCCATAATAAGCGGTGGAATACAATGGCACAAATCTTGAGACTGACAATAAATATTATACATCAAGTGATCATGTTATGATATTAGAATTAGACCCTGACCACTTTATTTATATTACGACATTGGAACCTGACATTATTAAGCTGTGACAATACAGTTAGACTTTAATGTCATAATAGATAGGATGTGATGTCATAACCGAACATGTGGAATATGAAGACATAAGTCACAAAGCTGAACTTGTCATATTAAACAGCAGCTCATGACATTACAGGAAGTTGGACCCTTTTGTTTTACTATACAGCAAGTGATGTCATTTCACAACAGTGGGTTCTGATGTTATATGTCATGATTTTAAAACCACCATTACAATAAGTGAGGCCATAATAAGGCAGTGGAATACAATGGCACAGGTCCTGAGACTGACAATACATACTATATATCAAGTGGGCATGTCATGATATTAGAATTAGACCCATCATTAAGTTGTGACAATATAGTAGCATATCATAACACACTGCAGTTTCTCAATCCCCTTGGGAGCAGATATGTTTCAAATTTTGTATTAAACTTGGGGTATAATGATAAAGGATTAACTATTTGTATTGAACAGAGCATGGCACATATGTGGTTATGTCCTCAAGTTAATTCTCCACAAAATGTGTTTAAAGGTTTACTTAAACCAGCCATGTACACCCTATATGTACACACTACTGTGGTCCCAAGATGCACACAGATTCTCAAACCTACTTAATGTTGTTTGTGGGTGCAAGGCAAGAAACAGTGCTGGAAGGTCTATTACAAATCCCACACTCACACTTGCATTTCAAAAATTTCATGCATTACTCTTAGTAAAAAATGGAGAAAGGAAGAACTAAAAAGAGAAAGCAGCTCTCAAATTTAACTAGCGTACACTTACTTGAAATTAAAGCAGATCTTTTCTAAAGCATTTGTATTTGCTCCAGCTACCTATGAGTTGCTCACCCCTGAAACGTCTTCAGAATACACAGAGAGCAGTGCTTCTCTGATCCTCTGCTTTGGCTCTGCCTCTTTTACACTACAAAGTCTCAAAGCACATTCATTGATTATCTAACATTCCTCACATTTCTTCACTTTATATTAAGTGCTGATATAAAATGTAAAAATGTCACAGTATCATTTTACAACAAATGCTACTTCATACTGCTGCCCCATTCCTACTGTTGCCCACCTGGGGTCCTGGGATCGCACTCTGAAATGGATTGCACAGGCTTTATTATTGAACGGATGGAGGTTATTGCATATAACACGGCTCCATTATGAGCCCGGTCATACAGCAGTGTCACCCTTAGAGGTTACAGTCCAATGCTTTAAACACCAGGCTAAACTGCCTCTAACAGGTAGGCTCTCAGAATGGCCAATGACATTTGTGTTGTCTTCAGACTTTCAGGTCATAGAAGAAGCTCTGTTTTTTCAACACCAACTCTGCCGCCTCCATGTATCTCAGTCCTTCCTAAACTAAGCGTACTAAACGGCTGCCTGTTTTATTTTGCTCCATTATTCTTGTCACATATGAGCCGGTTTCTTCTCATGTGCTAATCCCTGTGGCGTTTCCTAATAACTTGCACAAAGTGAAAATGGCCACAGTCTTACAGGGTAATATAAGAAATGACAATCCACTTAGGAGCCATTAGCATTCATCTATTTATTTTGCACGATTTTTCATCCTTACAAATAAAAAACAAATGCTGTCTTTAAAGAGCAGCATAATGGAAAAATATATAAAATAGCATCTGTACAATAAATGACATAAATAAATATTTTACACAAAGATGTCCTGTTCACAATTCCATTTTGCTTGACTGTGACTTGATGGATTTCACCTGAGCAACGCTTGAGACCTACATTTTTATTTTATATAGTGCCTTGAAATCGAGACAGTATAGTAACGTTCTTTCCACACTGAGAATCTGAGTTGCTGGGCAAACGTTTCAAAATTGTGAAAGGTAATTGGTAAGTTCCCTCATTTCTTGTTACCTTATTCACTAGCCATCATTCTGCAGGCTTGATGAAATTCCTGTCTAGGCAAGCTGGGAAAGCTGCCATGCCTTCAGGAGGTGGGGGATTTCCAGAAGGGGTGGGGGACTAGTGAAGAGGCCCGTTTGCACTTATTTGTAAATTTTAATGCATGGCTAACAAGGCATACTGCCTACAGCCGCCCTCCCCAGCCCAATTTACTACATGGAAGACAAGACCTGGCTCAGACTAAAGTAGTCGGCCTGGTTATTAGCCACAGGCGGATTTCCAATCTAAGTGATGTGAGAGCAGGATGACACAAATATCAGCTGAAATGACTCAATTAAAAACCCAACGAGTATCCACCAAATAGACAGTCACCAGCAAAAAAAAAGAAAGAAAAGAAGTGCATGTTCAGTCTATCAACTGCAAGCCTCCCAGCCTCAAAAAAGACAACTGTGTCACAAAGTACATCAAGGAAATTGTGTGTGTGTGTGTGTGTGTGTGTGTGTGTGTGTGTGTGCGTGAGTGTGTGTGTGAGAGTGTGTGTGTGTGAGTATATCTGCAGGTACAATAATTGCAGTCGGACTTGAGATTACATTTTTTGCCTCAGGGTGGAGGAAACACACAAAGGAAAAAGAAGAAAAAGGAGAAACACAAGAATGGCTCAAGTGCAGCTCCTACTTGCTTTAGAAATGACAAACTCATCTGGCCTGCCACCATTATGCCTTATGTGTGCAGGGAAGAAATAAGTGAATCTGCACTGCCAGTCCAGTGTGTCCCCACTTAGTGCAAGTAAGTAAGGACTGGAGTAATGCCATGAGAGAGTGACATCATTCCCAAAGACCTTTAGGGTGATTGTGCCTGCTCCCCTTTTTAACAGTGATCCATATTTATATACCTGGAGTGAAGACATGAGAAGAGATTTGTCAAGAATTCTATAATGAGCCACTGCTCAGCAATGGGCCTGTCAAATTAGGGCTTTCAACAAAGAAGGAAAGAAGTTTGATTGGAGTTTTAATATTACCCATATTAATCATTTATTTAAAAAAGCTGGCATTTTACTATAACAAGATATTACCCTCTTCAAATGAAGTAAGGGTGTTGAAAAGTTTTAATGTCATTGTATTCACATTATATGGAAGGAGCCCGGTAGTTCTTGCTCTTGCACACTTCCTTTGAATATGCACTTTCTCACTTGGTGAGATTTTTCTCAGACGTTCCCACCAAAGTTATTTGTATTGTGTTAATTGCAAATGCTGAAACAGATATGTGCTTGTAAGTGTGCCCTGGGATGGACTGGCACCTCACATGCTGCAGGTTTCATTTCCTGCTTATGTCTTATGCTTCAGCACCAACAACCATGACATGGAATAAGAGAGGTTAACGATGAATTATTTAGAGATAAAAAGGTCGTTTAGTGGTTCCCAACTGCTGTTCCATGGCCTGGCACTGGTCCATAGAAACTTTTTGCCAGCCAACAAAATAGCAGCCATGGTCATTTACATTAATAATAACTCATGGAATCGATCAGCTCAAAACTGCCTCTACTCCAGTGGACACCCATAGCGCCTCTGGATCTTCGAATTGTCATTGAACCGAGCGGGATTCCATATACACCCTGGACCTTCAGTCAATCGACAATGAAACAAGCCGTTACACAACCATCCATGATTCACAAAAAGCTAATAATTTTGAAAAGTGTCCATTTGTCAAAAAGGTGGAAAACCATTGATCTAGGTGATATCATTATTGTTGATATATAGATTTCTTGAAAGAAAGAAAGAAAGAAAGAAAGAAAGAAAGAAAGAAAGAAAGAAAGAAAGAAAGAAAGAAAGATGTTATGGTAAAAGAGAATTATTTTCCTTTTTTATCATAATGTTGATAATACTACACATGTAAAAAGGAATTTACTCTTTTAATAGCAATGAATCGCTCTCTATTTTTAGGTAGTACCATCCACCCGTAGGACTATTTTACTTTGTTTATGTAGAGTGCCTATAGAAAGTATTCATCCCCTTGGATGTTTTCACATTTTACTGTTATACAACATTGAATCATAGTGGATTTAATTTGGCTTGTCAAAGTGACAGCAGATGTTTGCAAAGTGGTGTAAATTATTTATGCATATAAAACACAAAATAACTGATCTCATTAAGTATTCACTCTCTTTAATGTGACCCACCTAAATCATCACTGGGGCAGTCAGTTGGTTTTAAAAGTCCCAGAATTAGTACAATGGAGGTCACCGGTCTGGAGTTTTAGTTGATTGTAGTCTTACATGCACCTTAGGTGAAAGGACCACCTTGTGGACTAACCTATACAATGCACACAAAAGAACACTCCAAGCAACTTCATGAAAAGATGACTGAAAAGCAGAGGTCAGGGGATGGAGACAGGAAAATATCCCAGTCACTGATATCCCTTGCAGTCCAGTTAAATCAATCATGAAGAAATGGAAAGAGTATAGCAGAGCTGTAAATCTGGAGAGCAAAGACTGAGTGATTGTGCAAGACGAAGTGAGGGAGGCCACCAAGAGACCTCAGCGTGATAAGCTACAGTGGCTACGATTGCCTGGTGTTGTGGACAGCTGCTTTCTATCTCACAGGAGGCAAGATGGAATGCTATTTTATGTTGCTTTTGGTGTCCTTTTAAAATCATTGTGTGATGACACACACTGTGAACGGTACAGTAACAGTAATATTCTGATGACTCTGTGCTCAAGTACATCTCATTCACCTTCATTTTCACCATGTCTGCTTTTCCAATTCTGTATGTGACACGCTGAAGCCAAAAAAGTCAATTTTAATTTGATTTGATTTGAAACAGAAAAAAAAAGTATAGCACATGCTGCACTCCACATCACCAGGTGAACAGTAGAATGGAAACATCTATTTACTTTCCACAGTCCAAGGATTTTATCAGTAGTTCCCTAGGAAAGTTGTGTGGTGTTGTGGTTAAGGCTTTGGACCTTAAACACTGAGGTTGTGGGTTCAAATTCTGCTACTGTCACTGTGTGACTGTGAGCATTTCACTTGACCTGCCTGTGCTCTAATTGGAAAAACTAAATGAAATGTAACTAGTTGTATCTCAAATATTGTAAGTCACCTTAGATAAAGAAATCATCCAAACAAGTAAATCCAGAAAAAAGAATATGTGCCTGCATGTCAGTATGGTTGCTATGTTTCTGTCATTCAGAATGGCACATCACAAATATTTGTAGGAAAAAAATGCATTGCATTCGTCATTACAACAGATGGTGCATCACCCTACCTTTACAAATCCCATAACGGATGGCATAAAACAGAGACATATGCATTGCTTTTGTCATTTCAACAGAGAGTGCATCACATTGCCTTTATGGATCCCATACTAGATGGCATAAAACTGAGACATATGCATTTTATTTGTCATTCCAACAGATGGTGCATCACTAACTTTAACATTGCCTATATGAATCCCATACCGTCTGGCATAGAACAGAGACATATGCATTGCATTTGTCATTCCTACAGATGGTACATCACAAACATTAACACTGCTTTTACGAATCCCATACCAGGTGGCATAAAACAGAGACATAGGCATTGCATTTGTCATTCCAACAGACGGTGCATCACAAAAATTTGTAATAAAGCATTTTATTGTTACAAATGTTTGTGATGAGCCATCTGTTGGAATGACAAATACAATGAATTTTATTACTACATATGTTAAAAACTGCAAACGTTAACACTGAGGTCTAGTTTGATTACTTCGATTCTCCTACGGTGGGCTGGCACCCTGCCTGGGGTTTGTTTCCTGCCTTGTGCCCTGTGTTGGCTGGGATTGGCTCCAACAGACCCCTGTGACCCTCTAATTAGGATATTCCGGGTTGGATAATGGATGGATGGACTTAGATTCTCAGATGGGTAGCACTGCTAGTGAAATAGTAATAAAGGCACTGGACTCCAGCCCACAAGGTTGTCAGTTGAGTTCACCACCATTGTGTCACTCAGTGACCATCAGCAAGTCACTTAACCTGCGGGAGCTGCAAATACTTGCAAACAATTGTGCCTGTGCTTGTCAAGTGTTTGCAACATAAAATAAGGGTTGTCTGTCTATATAAAATACTAGTTGTCATGGTATATAAGTGGTTGACAGAAAGCCATTTGTGAATTTATTTAGAAAAAGGAAAACTTTCTCCATTTCAATATAATTTTTCTTGCACTGCCATTTTTCCACAGGAAATGCCTGCAAATCAGATCCCGTGTGGTTATCGCAGATGTGAATGTGAGCAGTCCTGTTAAAACAATCCCAAAACTTGGCAGCTTGGAGGGTGCCGGGCAACTGCTACTGGTACAGTGTGCCGTGATTGGGAAAAGGAATGAAGGAGTGCCATAAAAGCCTCCCTGCAGCCGGTATTCATTAAATAAAGAGTGAAAAATGGAAGCAGAGCACAAGGCGGCGTAGCCCAGAGGGAAATTCGGCGAGTGCTGAAAGCCTGTGTCTCTGCCAGTGGAAACACGCCTGCAAGAAAGGCTCAGTGCCGGGAAGTCTGCCGAACCTGCCGACTGTATGAGGCATCAGTGTGGGTGGGAGGGGGGTGTCATTGTGCCAAAGAGACTCTACTTCACTGGCATGCTGATCCACAGTAGAGATCTGTAATCATCAGATTTGGAGTTTTTGTGCCAGTCTCGATTATATCCACTGGCATACCTGAGGGTTAAGGAGCTGGACCCCGCACCCACTGGCTTTCTCACGGCTAATGGCCAGCAGTTTCAAGTGTGAGCATGTCTTTGATGTGCCCTCGTGGCCCTTTAATTTCTTCACCTCTAGATGCACAGTCAACACCTGTGAGAGTAAAAATGGCCTTCGGGATGAGCTGCCTACTTATTTTCTCACCCACTCTAAGGAGGACGTGTCAGCTCTATGACCCAGAGGTCACATCTTCGGGGGAGATTTTAACCATTGTGCATCTCAGCCCCCTAAGTGTTTTTAATCTGATTCATTTAGTCGAATTAATTACTGTGCTGCACATCTCTCGAGATGTCCATATGCCCGCCGTGTGAAAGTGTGCCCTGTGGCAGCCTTGGTGCATCTCACAAAAGAAGATAAGGCAGGAAGAAATTTCAAGGATATATGTTAGCTTTAGACATGTACTGTCCACCTTTATCACAGATGTATACCAATTGGGAAGACCCAGGCAGGTGAAATCCTTCTCGAAGTGAGGGCCTCTCTAATGTCCCACACAATGCCAAGGCCACTGTCCCCGAAGTGCTCTGGTTAAACAGCATCACTTTGTGAGGAACACTTAGGGAGCTCTGGGGGAACCAATTAAAGCATGGCTGAAGTGCTCCAGACCCTATTCTTCTCTGTTTTCAGGAAGGAGAAGCAAAAAACACACCTTGGAAGGGTCCAGAAATTCAGGACCACCACTAAGGTCAGAAAGGAAACTGGGCAATGCCCCTTTCTGGTTACACTCTCTATATGGATGGATATTAAAGGAGCAGCAAGAGCAAGGCAAATTTACCACCTCTGGCAATGGAGAAAGAACTCAGGCTTAAAACCCATGGATGGCAAATTTTTAAAGCAAAGCCTTCCTGATGTTTAATCTACTGAGAGCAAATTCACTGTGACGTCACGGTGCCCTGTGTCTGGGCTGGCTATGTACCTATATGCTTTCAGTGGTATAACAAGCTTATACAGGTGAAAATCTTCATAAGAGTTAGAATAACACATTCCATAATTCTGCCATTTGTGCAGTGGTATGTGGGAGAGGTAAGTGGTAATAGAAAAAGATTTTGAAATTTCTGCTTTTATATAGCGCCCTTCTGCAGTGCCTAGTGTTTCAATACATTTTACCAGTATTTAATATCACAATTATCTTTGGTGTTAAAACATTTTCAAACTACTTCTTTTATATAGCGCCTTTCAGTACTCATCACTACCCCAATGAGTTGTACTAGCATAACATAAAACTCCTGTTTCCATATTTCTATACGTATTGTACTGAGCAAGTTAAATAAGTAATGCAAATTCAGATTTCTTCAAAGCACTCCTTCAGATTTATAATTTATATAATACCTTTGCCAGGTGAACACCATCCCAAAGTGCTTAACTAGCAAAGTAAGAAAGGCAAACGTCTACATTACTCTCGGTGGAGGATTCTGTAGAGTCAAGCATGGACTCTGGGATAGGAATTCTTATGTCATGTAAGGCCTTGCCTTAACAAACACCATTCCAATTCCAGTAGAATTGTTTCGTGCCATATTTCTACATTTAAAGTACTGGCAGGATGGGTACCTCTCTTTTAGTCACATGTGGGAACTGAACACGAGGCCTTGTGCTTGGCAGTCCAGCATCTAGGGCTCTGGGCAGACACAGAAAAGTGTAGCTTTCTTCATTTTCCTAAGGTGTTAGCTTGTCACTGTGTCTCCTCCCCAAACTCAACTGATAACCATCACACAATAGACATTCAAGCCTCAGCCTGTTCTTTTCTAATAACACCCCCCCCCTTTTGTTACAAAGCATTGGGTAACCTGAAGCCTCAGAGTGCTGACCCTGCCAGCCACCCTGTCACCGTGGAACAAGAACTTCTCTGTATGCGGACTTGAATTTTATCCACGCATCAGCTTTTCTACGACTGCCTTTCCCTGGACTGAAGATCATTCCGGTGGTAATGGGCACACTGCAGGTACCAGCTACTGATGGCACAAACTCTCATCTGCATTGTTTATTTCATTGACGTATGGGGTCTTGTAAAGTCACTGGATAACTTTTAATAGGCTAGCATTTAGTTATCCAAAGTACCCGGCATTGCATGGATATAAATAAAAGGTGGGAAAGAAACAACTTATGGTAACTCAACATGGCTAAACACAACCCACGATGAGAGAAAAGACAATCCAGTGATTAGCTGAGAAGAAAAGGTGGTGGTGTTTGATAAGATTGCGCTTTGGTAGCTGCACTACTTTGTGCTCAATAAACGCAAAAAAAAGATCCTCCCATCAGCCTCAGCAACCTCCTGCTGCCTAATGGGATCTGCAGTCACTTAATTGGCACTGGTTTTTGGGTTCCATTATATTCCATACTAGCAAAATACCCGCGCTTTGCAGCGGCGAAGTACTGCATTAAAATTTTTATTAAGAACAAAATTAAACCTTTTTAAAGGAAAATATGCCAATAATTATTTGTTTAGGATCTCTTTGTATACCACCTTGTGAGTTGGTGCCTGAGCTGGTTGTAACATGACCAAGCTGTGCGCTGAGCTTACTCTTGAGCATGCAACGTACAGTTGGCCATGTGAACAGTAATCTTGTTTCAAATCTCACAGCTTGGATTGCTGCTGTCAAAATCGGTTTGAGTTTCATGGTTTGTTTCAGTTACGACAGTATTTGCACGACTTGTGTTGAAGTGACATTCGGCATCTGTCAAGCGTTGTAAGTATACAACCAGTTTCATCGATAACTTCACATCCAGCTTTTGAGAGTTTAAACATTCATAAACATCAAAGTGTCCACTACTCAAATTGTCACCTGTGAGTCTAAGCTGTTTAAGAGGTACTGGCAGTTGTCCAAAGGTGTAAAATATTTGCCCATTTCGGTACACTTGAAAGCGACAACCAAACAATTCAGCGGCAGCCATCAACTCACATGCAGAACCATAGGTGAAGGGCTTAAGTATTTCACTCTTATAGTGCTCCTGTGTAGTATAATTATCTCCTGTACCGTCATCAGTCCACACCTTGATCCTGTCCCAGTCATTCAATACATAAGACACAATGTTCCTCCGGATATCAAGAGTGAGCCTGATATGGTCGTGCAATATGTAACACAGAGAATGGAAAAGGTAGGTGCCATCTCCGGGCATGGAAACCACTCAGTAAGTGACAGTTCTTTGATCGATGGTGATCACCTCGATAGACATGGTAATGGGGGTACGGTTGGAATGATAAAGGAAATGGGTACCTGAGCAATGTAAAGTAAGTCTAAAATACCTACACAATAACTATAATCGTAATAAACAAACAATAAAACAGCGAAGAGGCCGTGGATTAAATAAAAAGGCTGTAGTTATCAGCAGGGAGACGTGAATCCTGTTCCGAAGCAAGGAAGGGAATGTAGAAACCGAGCGACGGACGGCCTTATATAGGCAGGCAGCCAACATCGTGGGAGGCATTGGGATGGGGGACCCAAGGCCGCCTCACACGGTGACCGAGCTGCAGGCTATGGACGTATATATGTACATAAGTAGGATTCAGTTAGCGTTGGGAACCCGTGTACCAAATTTCTTGAAGATGGGCCCATAACTAACAAAGACTGTTGAAAAGTTCAACATGGCGGCCGACAGTGGCATCATACCACCGAAATAAGTACAAACATTGGTTTCGGTTAGCGCAGGGAAGCCACCTATCAAATTTCGTGAAGATGGGGCCATAAATAAGAAAGTTCAACATGGCGGATGTTGTTGACAGTTATGACCATTACGCATAGAATTTTGAAATGAAACCTGCTTAACTTTTCTAAGTAAGCTGTAAGGAATGAGCCTGCCAAATTTCAGCCTTCTACCTACACGGGAAGTTGGAGAATTAGTGACGTTGGAAAGTTCAATATGGCGGCTGACAGTGGCATCATACCACCGAAATAAGTACGTACATTGGTTTTGGTTAGCTCAGGGAAGCCGCCTACCAAATTTCGTGAAGATGGGGCCATAAATAAGAAAGGTCAACATGGCGGACGTTGTTGACCGTTATGACCGTTACGTGTAGAATTTCGAAATGAAACCTGCTTAACTTTTGTAAGTAAGCAGTAAGGAATGAGCCTGCCAAATTTCAGCCTTCTACCTACACGGGAAGTTGGAGAATTAGTGACGTTGGAAAGTTCAATATGGCGGCCGACAGTGGCATCTTACCATCGAAATAAGTACGTAAATCGGTTTCGGTTAGCGCAGGGAAGCTGCCTACCAAATTTTGTGAAGATGGTGTCAGCCTTCTACCTACACGGGAAGTTGGAGAATTAGTGACGTTGGAAAGTTCAATATGGTGGCCAACAGTGGCGTCATACCATCGAAATAAGTACGTACATCGGTTTCGGTTAGCGCAGGGAAGCCGCCTACCAAATTTCGTGAAGATGGCGCCATAAATAAGAAAGTTCAACATGGCGGACGTTGTCGACCGTTATTGACCGTTATGAGTGTTACGTGTAGAATTTCGAAATGAAACCTGCTTAACTTTTGTAAGTAAGCTGTAAGGAATAAGCCTGCCAAATTTCAGTCTTCTACCTACACGGGAAGTTGGAGAATTAGTGATGAGTGAGTGAGTGAGTGAGTGAGGGCTTTGCCTTTTATTAGTATAGATAGTCTATATTTAAAACTGGACCAATGGCAATACACATTTTAAGAAACTCAACTGTTTGTGCATGGTTGGTGAACAAATAAACAGACAACCAAAGAGACATCCAAACAGTTGACAATTTTATTCATATACTGTAGATATCAAGTTTTTTTAAATAAATGTAGGACTTTTATAGGGATAGATTAAGTAGAATGACAACCCTTAATCAAACAATCAAACAATCACTCAGTCAATCGGCCTAACCCTTCTCTAAGTTCACTTGTATATTCCTGTTCTCCTCACCGCTGTCCTGTCACCATTAGCCCCTTGGATAGGGACTGGTGATTGGAGGGGAGGTGCTGGGTAGCCTCTCTTTGGATTGGATGGTTCATATATATGAACACCTTGTTGCTGTGTTTCTGACCCTTAGACATTGTAGGTTGCATGAAACATCAGGAGTGTTTTACTGGACGTGTAGGTAGCAGAGTAGGATATCTACATGATATACTGTAGGTGAAGCCGGTTTTCTGTGGTCGGGAGATAACTAATGAAACACACAAACAGAACTACACCCCCATTAACTTAGGCATCAGGATGAAGAATGTGGGAATACACCTGGAATCACCAAAATCCAGGAATCAGCCTCACAGTAGGTTAAAAAGCTACCTTTAGACCCTAAGCCAGAGAGGGGGCAGATTTTGTTTTGTAGTTTGATTTCTCCTTTTATTTATTGGGTAGTGCTGCTGCCTCGCAGTTAGGAGACCCGGGTTCACTTCCCAGGCCCTCCCTGCGTGGAGTTTACATGTTCTCCCCGTGTCTTCGTGGGTTTCCTCCGGGTACTCCGGTTTCCTCCCACAGTCCAAAGACATGCAGGTTAGGTGCATTGGCGGTTCTAAATTGTCCCTAATGTGTGCTTGGTGGGTGTGTGTGTGCCCTGCCCAGAATTTGCACCCTGTGTTGGCTGGGATTGGCTCCAGCAGACCCCCATGACCCTGTTGTTAGGATATAGCGGGTTGGATGATGGATGGATGGAATTCACAGTGAAACGTGGTATTCTGCTTTGTAAAACAAAATCACCAAATAAATTGTATTTTGCTTCTATTCACACACAGGTTTATACATTGTGATGGAAGGTGGGCAGGGGTTGGCGTCTCGACTGGGTTATAGTGGATGATCCCTTACCTGGCTGGGTGATCACAGTACTGAATGGCCAAGAAGAATGGTAGAATTCCCTACCACTGTGAGAAGATTGGAAGATGCCATCTGGGATGTTGGTACAATAGCATCCTGGACCAAAAACTCTTGCCCAGCTAGGAGGCCAGTGTAATGGTGGGACAGAGGCAGATGATTTACTTGGACCATTGGCTCCCCCAATACACTAGGTGGCTGCGGTACCCATATAGACACCTGCAGGGCTTGCTGGGAGCTATAGTCCCGGAGAGCAACCCTGTTGGGTTCAATAGGTGCCACCAGGACATGCTCCTAGAATTAGTGATCCCTACTTTGTGGGTCTTCTGTCTGCCCTGGCATCAGAAGAACTCCCAGGTCTGAGATAAAAGGAGCCGGTCTGCCTCACGCAGGTGAGTTGGAGTTGGATGGAAGAAAACAAAGCAAACCTGGGAGGACAGAAGGAAAGGAAAAGAAGATAGAATTGTATTCTTCTGTATTGTGCTTGTGCCAATACAATTTGTAATAAAATCTTTTATGTAACACTTGCGTCTGGGGTTTGGGGTGCTGCAACACCCCCTAGTGGGCACAAAATGAATTGGCATGTTCCTTCCTTGCTCTTAACCCTGAAAGAAACATTGTCCATTTCACCCCTGTAAGCGTCCCTACCCTTCCTCCTCATTTGCTGAGGTCCTGCTGCTGTTTCTTTTTATTAAGCTGCTGCTAACATGTTAGTTTGATAATTTGCCTGCGGATTATTTAATATTTCCTAATCTGCATTTTTTGCTGGACTTTTAGCAGAATTTACTCCCTTCTTCCCTTTGCTCCTCCCTATTCACTCCCATAAGGTTTTCTCCTCAGGTGGTGTTATTAACAGTCTTTTAATGCTTTTCCAAATTCTGCTCAGTTCAAGTCCACAGAGAGGGACAAACAGAAAACAAAATAAAAGAAAAAAACGCTGCCTCTTTTGAAATTTTAAATAGAAACATCCATATGGAAGTTAAGACGCTAAAGGTTTCCTCTAGCGATGACAAATTCATTAAGCCTGCCCTGTGCTCTGGAGTCATGCGGCTGCCTTTTGATTTAAGAATCCATTGCACTTTTGAAATGACTATTAACATTTTGGAGCAGAAAGATACATTTTCTTAGCCAGCCTCTTTATTCGTCAGGGCGCACAGGTTTTTCTTTTGTCTGGATCTGTAATTCTGTGCTTATATAACCACTAGAAAGTCAATTTGTTTCAAATTCTTTCAGCGACAGACTTAAAATACAGGTAGTAATGCAAAAATTTATTTCAGATACTTCATCATGTAGTCAAAAGTTCCCAATACGTGTACTGTAAATCCCCACAGGAACACCACTGTATGCAAAATAATAATTTAATCCACTCCAGACAAGCCACCAAATATGAAACACCACTGTGCTGTAAGGACCCATTACTCACAGAGACGCCATTTCACACAAAACCCTCACTTCTTCATTCCACCACGCACTAATCATTGACTTCAGCTTTACTCACACAAAAAACCCTATAGAGTGCAAACTTCACTACCAGTTGCTGGCAACGCTTCATCCCAAAAGCTCACTGTGTTGTCATATGCTTGCTATTTCGGTTTTGTCCTGCTTTTCTATTGCGTTTTGACAAATATTTTGGTTCATAGTAAGTTATTTAATTTATTTCAAATATTTTGTTGCCATTTTGTTTATAGAAGGCAACCACCATTTTTGGAGGAATGGTGATTGTTTACTGCATTGCTAGATAATCGACCTGGAAGTACTCAGCTACTAACATCATCACACTGTAGACATGCACTTACTATCCATCCGAGTTTACGGACAAAATTCTAAGAAATTTGTGAATGCTTTATTTTAGTTAGTGCTCCTGGTAAATTTGACTGCTATTTAGGGTTTTCATTCTTGACTTGCCATCAGTGTTTATTTGACTTTGCAGTTATCCTTCTGGTCCTTTACCTAAAAACATTACTGTCTACATTTCCACATTTGCCATTAAAGCATTGCTCTGCACAGTCTCTCATTCTTGTGTTCCTCACAGAAGCCAGCCTACAAACATTTCTTGCTCTTTCATTATGGGGGACATCACTGCAAAAGAAACCCCTCACATGGAGACACCACAGCACTTCAGTCTCTTGTGACATGTTCTATAACATATGTAAAGTTCTATCTATCTGTCTGTCTGTCTGTCTTATATGTTTTGGTCTGCTGGGCTGCTGATTAAGAAGGCAGGCTTAGTTATGGAGCGCACCCTCAATCACCTGGAGTTAGCAGTGAAGGTGAGAATGAATACAAATCTGATGGCCATTATAAATAGTGCTGCACATCTTCTGTATGACACACTAGCATTGAAAACTTTCAACCAAAAAATTACTCAGCAGAAGAAATGCTAAAGGGGCATCTTCATGACTAAGGTAACATGCCCTTGTAAAACCTCGCTCAATTATCATTAGCAAAGTCAGAGGATTTTCTTTTTTTTATAATTGTTTGGCGAGTTTCATAGGAGTTGTTCATATTTGTTATAATAATTCTATATTTTTGAGGTTCTGTAAACTTAGTGACGCATTATACTGATGTATATTCAGTACATCTATCTATCATATAGTGCCTGTCATATCTATCTATCTACAGTATCTATCTATCTATCTATCTATCTATCTATCTATCTATCATCTCATTGATAACAAAGCACATCTATTATCACACTTAGACCTACTGTAAGTGCTCATCAATTCTCATTCTTCAAAGAGACACCCACTTACTCATGAATTCATTTACTATGGGAATACAGCTGCTCTTTCTCCTCTCTCTTGTTACACTATTGGTTATCCCCTATTTTATTTTGAGAGTCAATTAGACACCAGTCACTCTTTCCTTTTTCATTGGTGACCTTGTTGTTGCGTTTATTCCTCTCTTCCAGAGACACCTCTGGATGCCACTCACTGCTTATGTATATCCCACCTAAACACTACTGTACACCTCGTTTCTTCATTTTTCATAGATGGCAATACTCTCCAACTACTTGTTTTCTCATTCATTCTCATGGAGACAACACTTAAGCCAATCCAGAATGTCTTAATGTCCCACGAGTGCACTAATGCACTCCAGTCAATAATCCCTGCTTTCCTCAAAGACTTGTCGCTGTTCGTCGCAATCTTACAATCCTCATTGAGACAATACCAGCTTATTTCCTCATTTCCCATTAAACCGTTTCTGTACAACAATCCTTCATTTCTTTATTTCTTACAGATAACACCATATGCCAATTCCTTATTTCTTAGTGAAATATTACTATGCAGCAATCCTTCTTGCAGCCCTCAATGTATAACATACCTTAATTTCATAATTTCTATGGAGATCCCACTATTAATTCTAACCTCAGAAATATTGCTACACTTCAGTCACTTATTCCCTCTTTTGCCACGGAGTCACCACTGTAGACAAACCTCTCAGAGACCCCCTGTGCATCACTCCTTAATCTCCTCCAGTGCGCATCTATCACTAATTTCATCATTTACCACAGGCACCCTCCTGCACTCCAATTGCTTTTTTTCTTATTTTTCCATCCTGACATTATTTTCCTTTTTTAACTCCAAATAACCAATCCTTCATTTACTCTTCTCTTCCACACAGGATGCCTGTCACTCATGTTCTCTTCTTCCTCATTTGTTTATTGCTCATTTCCTGTTTTCTTTTGAGACCCCATTGGACACCAGTTACTCTTTTCCTGTTCTTTTTTTTTCCCTTGGACCTTAATGGCTCGTTTACTCTTCTCTTCCAGAGACACCACTGGACACCAATCACCCATTTCCTTTTCTCACTGAGACCTCACTGCTCTCGATCGCTCATTTCCTGTTCTCTCTCACAGAAACCTTCAGCAGACAACAATCACCTGTTTCTAATAAAGCCACGTTTGTGCTGCTCGTTGAAGACTCAGGCACATATGCCCTGAATAATCAGTGTGGTTTTATTCGCACATTCCTAAATATCTGCAGTTGAGGTTGATTGTCGTCCTTAAACTGGCATCAGGCAGGAGTGTGTGTTAGTGGACCATGTGATGAACTGGTGGTGGGATGGCTTTTGCCTTGCACCCAAGGCTCCCAGGAGAGGTTCTGGCACCCTGAAGCACTGATTTGGGTTAAAGGGCTTTAGAACATACAGTATACAGTACACAGTACAAGGCCATATGCAGCATATATTATTTTATTTCATATATTATATATGCTTCTCTCTCTCTCTCTCTCTCTATATATATATATATATATATATATATATACACACACACAATCCAACATCTGTCTGTCTGTCTGTCTGTCTGCTTTTCACGAGAGAACTACTTAACAGATTTTGATCGGGTCTTTTATATAATTTGCTTGAACATTCCAGTTGATTTTGCAACTTCTCTCATCGCGCAGAGAATCATAGTTTGCTTGCAGGAGCGATAATTTCACGCTAATCTTAGACAGAGGATGCGGGCCGAGGAAAGGGGGAAGCGTGACATCCGGACTGGGAAGTTGGTCTACCTCTGTCTTTTGGAGTGTAACTTGCTTCTGCTTAGGTAGCGATACCTTTTTGTTTGTTCATTTTTAAAGTTTGTCCTGTTTCACTACTATTTGGGCGGAGCCACGGGGGACAGCTAGTCTACTATAAAATAAACTGCTAAGGTCTGTGTGTGTCTGGTTCCTCTGAGCAATCGTCCATCAGTCCATTTCCATGTGTTACAGGATTACAGGGTGCCTCAAAGACCACTCCCGCACCAGATGTCAGTCCACCCAATTGTCACACACCCACAGTCATCTAACTTGCATGTGTCTGGAATGAAGAGGGTTGAAGAGCCTATCGCAAGGGATGGACAGGCATCCTGACCACAAGAGGGGATGGTTCGTTACCCAGACGGGAGGCTCCAAGGGGACAAACAGACATCTCAGCCAAGGGAGAGAAAGGTGGCATACATGAATGAGACTTCTCAGATGAAAGTAAGGACATCCCAAAAAGGAAAGAAGAAGATTCCTTACCCAGACAGAAAACCCCAGGCAGATGGACGGGCATCCTGATCGGATATATTTGTAATACCTTTCCTGACTAGGCTGAAAGAGAAGGACAGGGAAGGACTGTATCTGGGGGATGTTTATTCCCCCTGGATGCTAGATTGCAGAGGCTCTGGATATTGGTGCCTGGTTAGAAACCAGCAGGGAAAGCTAGGAAATGTAGTCTAGAAGCGCAAACCTGTTTGGATCCATGGGTGCCGCACAGGTAGATGCACTCCCTGTTATTTTGGACTTCCTTATGACCTGGAAAGCTTCCAATGGGTCAGAGCCCTAGCAATGGAAGTACTCTGGGATCTTTAATAAAAGGGACTGCACTGCCTTGTCCAGGCGAGTTGCAGGTGGGAGTTAAGCAGGCAACACTTGACTGGAGGAGAGCAGTGCTATGGAAAGAGGGGAAGTGAGAGAAGGAGAGACGACTTGCTTTTGTGCTCGTTTAATACAAGATATTTGTAATAAATACCCTTTATTTGAACCTGGGACTGTGTTTGTGTTTTTCAGTCACTGGCGCCCCCTAGCCTTCACAAGGGATAAACCACTGGCAGTGACTGGGCCAGAGTCAGGCGATGTGTTGTAAAGAAATGCTGTCAGTTGAAAAATCAGAATTATCATGAGTTTCTTTCTGTCCTTCTTCTCTAGAATATTAATATTTTTATTCAGTCGGCAGGCCTGAACCATATTCAGGACTTGCCTTCTAATAGCAGTCAAGGGGACATGTTTTTTTTTTCTTATATGTTGATAGAAAATCATTTTTGTCAAATTTCACCTCTTTTTCATGGCCTGCACTTTGTACCCGTAGATCCTCTGGTGATGTCACTGTTATCAGAATAGAAATTCAAATGACTAGACGTTACATGCAGTACCATAATTCTATGCAATGCGATTTAAGGGACAAACCATAAAAAAAAAAGATTTTCTCAGCTTTCCCAGGCAGTGCGATGACAGGCTTCCGCCTTAATCAGATCCGTTGCCGTTTAATGTCTTTTAATGTGAGCCCTTATCCAAATCCCACACCCCCTCCTTTGGACCCCCACAGAAGCCAGCAGAGAAGCAACTCAATTGCATGCAACCTCTCCGGCTGACCTACATAGAGGAGAGATGTTGTGAGAGTCCGTCTCCCTGCCCGCCAATACGATAAGACAGGAGGGGGGTGTGCGTTCCTATTAGATCAGGCACGGACTCTAATTTGGGCCCCGAGAAATAGGTCAGGTTTTTTTTTTGTCTCATTTTTGACATGAAGGCCATGACTGGCAGTCCGCTCAAAAGACCCTTCTCTGCAGCAAGTTTTGAAGATTTCTTTGCAGAGAGTGTGTGTGTGTGTGTGTGAGAGAGAGAGAACATTCCCCCAAAACACCCCCACCACCTTTGTCACCCCACACCGGCCCAGCATAACACAAGATTAGGGTGATGAGAAGGGCAAAGGAGTGCAAGCAATCTGTGCTTCTTATCAAGCGGAGTTAAACAACATTCCCGAAAAACGATTAAAACACGAAATCGCTTCATGTAGTGTACCACCACGTATATCTATGTTATGTCTCAACTCATGGGAATCCAAAGGTCTTGGCAAATGTGAGGAACAAGTCCTAGAGGATAAGCCTTTAAACATGCTATCATGATTTTATATTTTTATAGTATACTGTGCTGACTCCAATTCTAAAAGTGACTTTCAGCATCAGGATAAATTACAATCTGAGTTTGCACAGTTTGGCACAGGTGGGTTACGTGACTTGCTCAGTGACACACAGGGAGTCAGAGAAGGGCAACTGAAGTAGCAGCCTTGTAGTTTAAGGGTATAGCTACTATACCACACTGCCTGACACACCTCAAGTGATGTGTATGATTTTCAAAAACGTCCATAAAAACTGTCTTTTTTTCCACATCCAGCATCAACCATCTGTTTTCACGCCCTCTTCTTTCAGGAAAAAGCAGAAGAAGACACTCTGGGCAGGAGCCTGTCTATTACAGGGCACATTCTCACAAATTTCCACAGCCCACTGATGCAATAACAGGATTTTCCTCCAATCCATTGTATTCCTGAACCTGCTTATTTCAATTTAGGATTGCTGAGGGAAACATTCTGGCAGCATTGAATACAAAGCAAAAGCCATTTCTGAAGAGGGCACCAATTCATAGCCCTACACAATCATAAATGCCCCTATAATCACTTAAACAGTTACCAATCAGCCCAAAAACCTACTGGGATGCTGGCACACAACCTAAATAACAAAGGGTAAACTCCCAGAGACACACAGAGAGAGCATGACTTCTCCACACAGATAGTGACCTGGCCTGGATTAAACTCTTGTCAATCAGAGCTGTGGCATCCATGGCATCCCCACAATTAAAAATCGCAAGTGGTCTCCCCTAGACTTTCTCAGATATGGAGATGGATATTTGAGAAGCAAACCACAAGACAATGATTATATTTTTATATTACATACATTAAAGAACCATCAACAACAAATCAAATTAAATTAATAATAAATCGAACAATTATTATAAAAGTAAAGTTGAATAAATTGGACTCTGCAGCTGAATGAATAAAAGGTAAAGTACCACTTCCGCTTAACGGAAATACCCCAAAAGTTGAGAGAAATCTACATTTTCTACATTATACTTGTATGCAAAAAAATTTGGTTGTCCTAAGTGAAAGCGTACTCAGGTTATCGTGTTTACATACACACACAGACAGACACACAGACATAATTCCAAAAATGGCATCTTCAGACTCAGGGAGGTCTAAAACGTTGAGATTCTTCAAATTCTTGAAATGCAATTTATGGAGAATTCTAATACTTTCCCTATACTTCGTATATGAGAAAGTCAGGGCGGTCTAAAACATCAAGCTTCATCAAAATCTCGACTTTAAATTATTGGACGATTACAATACTTTGCCTATACAGTACTTCATACACGAGAAAGTAAAAAGATGTGGACCCACACACTGGTGCCTCACACTTCGCAGGGCTCCTTTGCTTGACTATGCTGTGTGTTGGTTTATTTGTTCTTTTGCTCCTCTGTATGACTATTAAACGTTACCTCTGGTTTTTATTAAAATACTGTTTACTGTTCACAGCACAATCATGCTCCGACTTAATGGCTCCATTTGGGAAATCTCAATCCAATCTCAAATCTCCATTTGGCTGTATGTCGGTCACAGAGTGTACAGGTCATTGCGATTAGGGCTCTTTGGGTGTGGTGTAGATCACCAGTATGTAGACTTTATCTGCCAGCCCACAGTAACACAAAACAATATTTGAGTCTCAGCAGCCTTTTTTCAGGGGGCCGTATAGCACTTTTGAACTGCTGATCAGTTGTTATCATGCTGCTCACTCCCTGTCTCAGGCAACAATTTGAAAGTTCCAGTGTAGGTGTGCTCCTGAAACTCAATGGGGGAACTGCTCGTCATTCATGAGTCATGGCCAATACTTCATGGAGGAATACTCATTGTTATGTGTAGGTGGTTTATGCCAATTGATCGATACTTCATGGGCGAAGCTCATGTAATGTAGTGTGACTGAAGAAAGTAGTCAAAAAATAAAGTACCAGCTCATCTGTTTTTCAAACCCATTCATCAGTAAAAAATACAATTAGAGGAAACATTGGTCATAAGTATGAATGGCCTCAACTCAGTCGGCCGTATATCAGCCTGTAAAAAGATGCATATTTATTCCAGATAAACTTGTTTCTTTCTGTTTTCCTAGCTTCTGAGCTTTCTTGTAAGTGAATGCCTGGGATGCAAATAACTCAGACAGTCAGATTGTAAGGCTCATCTTTACGTCTGTCACCATTCCCTTTTTTTAGGATAACGGTTGGTCACGGATCACTCCTCATCGCTATATCACGTGTATGGAGGCTGATAGTATCAGTTGTTGGTAACATTGTTTGTTTCTCTATTAACAAACCCTAGCACTCCCAAAAAGACTGCCTATAATGAAGATATTTTATCAATGTCTCTCCTCCTTCCTGATAGTCTGAGCCCACGCTAGAAGTACACAAAGCCAGCTGATTGGGATACGCATATAAACGTCACTTTAGTACACTTCCTCATTCTTAACATTTGGTGAAACTAGCTCACATCACTGAGCGTCTAACTGCTGGGCCCTTTATAACTGCCAAATCTGTTTAATGTCAGCCTCAGGTCATATTGACTCTTAGTGTTCTAAGGTGCTTTGTTTCCTCCTGGGTGTTTGGTCATTTTACCAATAATCTTCTGGATCTTTTGAGTTTGATGCACCCGAGGTGCCAGTTTCATTGCCATAGACCTCTAGCTCTCTTGTAACCGTGAACTGAAGAGGAATGAAATGTGGATGGATTGTTTAGAATCTTCCATTTAGGTTGTATTAATCAAGGAAGCCTCTGGTAGTTTGTGTTGCCATCGACCTACTCTTATATGTGGGGGACAAGTCACCCATCCGGTGAACTTGATCATCTTAATTTCATTGCTGCTTTTTCTACTGATGTCTACATATATTGCCTTCAGAAGTCTGAGCATTAGTCAGACTGGATATATTATGTAAAGTATACAGGACCCCCTGCTTGTCATGTCCCTTAATGTTCTACACTGAGAGAAAAGCTCATCACCTGGCTTCAAATAGTCTTCTTGACCTGTTGTACAGTTTCACTGATAATCTCAGAAATATGAACCGTCTGCTGTTAAGGAGCATTTGACATACATGAGCATGCCAGGACAGAAGGGCATGTCGTTCTTCAACAGGCTCCAAGAATTAAAACTGTTCGGTCTTGAGGGGACTACATGGGTACCTAATCCAGATCTTCAGAGTTCTCAAGGGCATTGGCAGTGTAGATCCAGCAGAGTTCTTTCAACTTAATCACATAGTCGAGGATACCAGTGGAAGTTAAGGGGGAGTGTGATGAGGACTGAAACCAGGAAGCACTTCTTTACTCAAAGAGTTGTGGCAATCTGAAACAAACTACCGAGGCATGTAGTTGAACTGGAAACCCTGACAAACTTTGAAAAGTACCCGATACTGAGATACTGGGACAGCTTAGCTATTAGCTAAACAAATGTGCTTGATGGTCTGAATGATCTCTTCTCATTTGTCAAATTTCTCATCTTTTCACAAATCTTTTAAAATCTGTGTTTGTCCGGAAGTCAATAGTAGACGATAAGCCCAGATATGAAATACAAGTTGTTTGACTCATGTTGTTTGGATTTAAACTGGAGAGTTTGGGTTATAGGCGAGAGTATGACCTGTGACACCTCTCCTGGGTAACTACAAGGGGTATTTATGCTTCTTGACTACTTTAACAGTTCTTTTAATTTTTTATTCTTCGTTCTGTGATGGTGCATAACTATTTACACAATATTTCTGACAGGAAAAAATGCATTAATCCACAAATAGAAAAAACATACTGTGAAAGGTGACATATGATAATGTAGTTTGTGAATCTAAATAATGAAAAGTGGCACAAACATATATAACAAATAAGCAACAAAAGATTATTTATTTTATTAATTATTAATTTCAGTGGTGCTGCATGCAACCTGAAATACATCTTGAAATGAGTACTATCATTTTCATCTCTCAAAGTTGACAAGGTGGGCTCTAGTGAGTCCCATGTTTTGAATTGTGAATCATAAGTAGAGTGCATAAAAGATGTTCAGCTGGCAGGATTTCCAAGGCAAGCAAAGTGCCTATACAGAGTTTTGGCCATGCATGTACGTGGTGGATATGAGTGCAGGTCAAGATTGCCCAAAATTTTTTTGCACACAGTAGCTACTTTAAGTCTTTGAGGGCTGAATATTTTTTCGGGCAGCTGGCAGGAACGTGCAGCAGAGCAGCTGCCGGCCACCAGAGTTGTCTTAACGCAGGTGTCGGCTGCCAGTGCTAAAGGCAGATCTGGCGAGAGAGTAAAGCAAATGTGCAAAGCAAAATACTCCGTAGAAAACATTTTTGCATATTATGGCTGAATCGGACTCTGACTTATTGCACTCCAATTTTGAGGGAAGTGGTCTGGAGATCAAAAACGAATGCGATGTAGCAGCATCAGCTGAACGGTTCACAACTGATCATAGTACTGAATGTGTTCGTGTAGCGGCCGGTCAGGACACTAATGTATGTTGTTGTAAGTCGACACCTGCCTCGAAAGAGTTAATTCAAAAGGCTCTGAATTCATCATCGGCTCAGGAGTGCGCATGTCAAGTGTCTGCTGTAAATATGATGGCTGAAGATTTACATCCACACCTATCACAAATCATGCTTGCTACAGCCCACCTTCTCAACATTAATGGGTTAAAGTGACAGTTTTCATTTCAAGGCATATTTCATTATTGCATGCCTGTAGAGTATGGGGTCATGCTGCCTAGGGTGAGATCAAATTCCAGTGAAGGCCACCGTTCATGGGGTCTGGTGATACCGCCCCTGCGTGGCATTAAATCCCAATCCAGACCCTTTTCATGTGTTCATGTGTAGCTTCCATCTGCACATCTCTATTCGAGTTGCTGACTCCCTCAATGTGTATAAGAAGTGCTTGAAGACTCTCTTTTTCAATACATTTCTAGCTAACTGAAAATGGCTTTGATAGAGTAGCTTCTTGTAACTAAGGGTTGTGTAACTCGCTTGTATCTTGTTCAGAGCTTTTCGCTTGTGATAATCAATTTTGCAACCTTGCCCTGTACCACTTGTTCACAAATAGTCCCCCAGACTGATGTTTACTCAGTCATGTTCTCCTCTTTTGTAAGTCTCTGCAGATAAAAGCATCTGCTAAGCAAATACAAGTAAACTGTAAATGGTTTGGGGGCTTTTTCTGAGGCCTATCCCCCCTTTCCCTCATGTTTGGGTTGCCTGCTCTCAACAGAAGTGGACCGTACTCTAATTTGATTAGATGAGAGAAAAAAAAAATTCAAGGTGAGGTGGTTGCATAAAGCAAGAAAAATGAATAAGACAGTTATATGGTATAAAGTAGTCTTTATGAAAAGCCCCCAGAAGCGTGGCTCCAGGCAGTGTTCAAAAGTAATTAAAAGGCTAATAGGATATCGGCTTATATAGTGTCCTGCTGTGGATGTTAAGAGAGGTTCTTCTTAAGCTGGATAACCAATTGATGAGGCCACAACTGAAATAATGTGCTCACCTCTGATCTCAGTAGTACTCGAGGCACTTAACCGCAAATGATAAGGGCCAGAGAAGATCCAGGAGCTTGGGGAAGACTGACGATGATGATCACAATAAGAATGACAAGCAAAATAAGAAAAAGCATTCGTGAAAAGAATCTCAGCTCATACTTAAAGCAGATTATTTGGAGAATAGTGCTAGATTTAGGTTAAATTTTACACAAATATAAGGAAACATATTTTCACACAAAAGCTGTCAAGTGGATGGTAGCAGTTGCTGAAAGTGATCTGCAAACTATCAACCGAGTGACCCTCACACTGTGTAAGGAATGGGGGGCTCAGCACCTTCTTCCCATTGATATTTTGTCTTAAACCTCCAATTTGTGCCATGGTTTGGGAGGCCATAAGCTATTATTACATGGCTCTGTCCTTAACTCTTACAAATATCAATCAGTAATCATGATCTTTTTAAAGCAGGGGGTAGCAGAGAGCATAATCCCTGATGGTGGCTGTGAAAATGGGGTTCCTACCAGCTACTGATTACACCAGCTAACTTGGTACATACGTTCAAAACATGAGAAATGCTGACTTGAGGCTTTCCATCCATCCTTGAACTGGTGCCATTGTTCCAACTCTGGAATTCTCTCCCCATACTTTACATCTTGTTATTTGTATGAATCTATGGTATAAATACATCCCCACACTCCGTACTGACACCATTAGCTTCCAGCCTGCTTTGTCAGAGCTGTTCAGTGCGGCTCCCTGTCAGGCAGCAGATCTGACAGTTTACTGCCTTCCCTGTGGCTTTTTTATCCCTTGGCCTCGGATGCCCTATCCCAGTTTTCTACTAACACCCACTTTGCATTGCTGTGGCTTTAAACACACACAGTTCACTCACAAATAATTTCCTTTCTGTTTTTCAGCCTAACCACACACTGCTTAAAGGGAGGCAAAAGCTGATAGTCATCGCTCACTTAACCCTTAGTTGTTGGGACTGTTCCTGTTGAGGTGCCATACCAACAGTTGTGGTCTATGCCCATAATGAGTTTGAAATTCTTAAGTTGTCAAAAGTTGGTAAGTAAATATGTAATTTAGCTAATAAATGTGTTTTAGGGTGTTCTTTACTTGATAACCACCAGCGACATACTGAAACCACAGCAAATCTACCTTGAAATCATTCCTTTGTAGCGCATCTGGTATTTGCGTGCCACTAGTCCCATGAATATGGAAAGCCAAAGTCAGGAAATTCTCATCAAAAACGGCTGAACAAAAAAATCAGCGCGCTTTGGTGGAGAAAGGGAGCAGTGGTCGAAGGACTCGGCTGTCAATCAGAGAAACAGCCAGCTGATTCCACAGGGTGCTTGTCACAGAATGGAAAAACCTGAACCACAGGAAAACAGCCTGCTGAACCAAATAAGCGGCAATCAAGAGCAAGTCTCACAAAAGTCAGCTGTGGCTGGAGAGTTTCACAACTGAGGAGACACTTTAGGTTGCTCATCAAGGCCCTCCTTTATGAGGACTTGACGTGACTTGGGCAAATGGATTCAAGGACTGTATATTGTGAAATTTTAACAGATGTGATAGATAGATAGATAGATAGATAGATAGATAGATAGATAGATAGAT
>JANRMT010062791.1:136731921-136757375 GCA_026402145.1 Polypterus bichir lapradei
CCCCCCCCCCCCGCAAAAGACACTTTATCTGGTATAGACTGACAACACTAATGGATCAATGGTTTGGTTCATAACCGATAAGTCCATGGTATAAACATTGAGGCCTGCCGCCAAACTAATTCTTTATTACAGATGATCCCTCAATGTGTCATCTATCTCTCAACAGGCGGCTTGCAGATGCATTTAATAGATTGCTGCAATCTCCATTCGTAGTCGGTACAACAGCTTAGCTCTAACAAATTACTATGATAAAGGTTTATCAAAGCTGTGCCAGCAGCACCACAGATATCATTTTAAGTGCTGGCCTATGTCCCACCTCCCAAGACCTAGATAATGGAACCCTGATCAGCTGTGAAGAAATGCAATCAGACTAAAAATGAGAAAAAGTACTGTGGATTTAAACACCTAAAGAAAGATCACGCCTACCACACTACTTCATTTTATCATAATTCTAGTCTTGAAATCTTTTTATAAAAGTCATCTATATATTGACTTTCTCATCTCCACTACAGATAAACTAAGCTGTTTCATTCATGAAAACTCTCAATTCATTAACCAATGGTAGTGTTCTTCGCCTGTTGCCGATCGCCGTAGGACTTTGATGTAGGAGGAAGGATGAGGAAGATAGAAGGAAGGAAGAGCCTTGATATTGTTGATATTGGCGGTAGTGAGGGGGCGCAATCCCCAATCACACAGCTTCACATCCTGTCGGAAATCCACGTGGCAAGGCAAGTGCAAGACGACGAAGTATGGCAGAAAGTTGCATTAATCAAACAGCACTTAACTACTGTCACACATGTGCGCTTGGAAGGCAGTCAATGGGCTTAACTGGGTGAGTCAAGGGTTGACACTGTGTACTAACGCCTTTTCTCCTTCCGCTACAGATCACCAGAAGGCAAGATGAGCTAAGCCCTCACCAACTTCCTCATTCCTCTCCAGACCACACCCCCTACTGACCTCACTTCTGCCACTACTACTTTTTGGACCCGCCTCTTCCTTTTCCGCTGCCTATACAAACCCAATCTCTGCCCTTTTCTCTCAGTCCGGTTTTGGACACAGTCTCTTGTGATTACTTTGCATTCCTGCAATATACAGGGGGTGGGAGGGGGGGTCCCCAAACCTTTTTCATTTTTTGTTTGCTTGTATTTACACTATCTACAATCTTATCCACAGTATGGGGCTACTACCTCTCTCACTAATCACAGTCTGTGTGGAGTTTTTGCATGTTCTCCCTCTAAAAAAGCGTAGCGTTTTTCTTAAAATCCTTCTTCCCACATACCAAATAAGAACAGGCGAGGTTTACTGCCCTTTTTAAACTTGCCCTACATAAATGTGTCTCACCAATGGCTGGCACCCCTTCCTGTGTTTGATCCTGCCTTGTATCCAATATTACTGAAGAGGGCCCTGGCACTACCATGACCCTGAATGGATTAAGTGGACCTGAAAATGGACAAATTTATGTTTTACCATATTGATGTACTCTTTACTGGTTCGTCCATTAATTCTTGAAATTAGATAATAGAACCCTGATCAGCTGTGAAGAAATGCAATCAGACTAAAAATGAGAAAAAGTACTATGAATTTAAACACCCAAAAAAAGATCACACCTACTACACTACTTCACTTTATCATAATTCTAGTCTTGAAACCTTTTAATGAAAGTCATCTGTATTTTAAATTTCTGTTCTCCACTACACCGAAACTCATTTTTTTCACTCATGAAAATTCTTAATACATTAACCAAACAGCACTTATCTATAACCTTATACACACTGTGGGGTTACTACATCTTTGTTTAAAAATGCAGACATTAGTCTTCTTTTTTTAACATTTTACTGAATTGATTAAAATCAAACAACATTCCATACAAGCATGTCAAATTTTACAAGACTAAGTTCAAGTCAAGTCAACTCCCACTCATGAGAAAGAGGGCTAGGCCAACAGAGTGAAACTTTAATAGTAGAAAAGTTAAGTAAGTAAATAAATAGAATAAAAAGGGGAGGAGAATCCACTTCCTCAATTTAAATGTTTATTCGAAAATATTATTAATTAGATCCTACCAGGTTTTTAAAAAGTTTTGTAGAGATCCTTTAAGTGAGTATTTAATGTTTTCCAATTTCAAGTAGTATTTAACATCGGTTGCCCAATGACGGAAAAGAGGTGAGTTAGGATTCTTCCAGTTGAGCAAGATAAGTCTATGTGCCAATAGTGAAGTAAAGGCAATTGCAGTTTGTTAGTCCTTCTCCACTATTAGACTTCATTTTTGACATTCATCCACAGTACCTGTTGAAAATGGAGATTTTTCAAAACACTCCGTATACTTCTGAAAACGCATTTTTAGCGTTGTGGTGCAAAACGGACAAAAATGCAGAATTTGATTTCTTTATGTTTATTGCCTAGCACTTTCCTGATTGGATCTTGCTCATTACAACCTCTCATTCTCTGATTTGTCACCTTTCATAGAATAAAACATATTCCAAAATAACAGACATGAAAGAGTTGCATTCCATGAAGTTTGTTGTATTGCTTACCTGTATGCATCTAACTTGCATTTTGTACAGTTTGACTGCCGTGTTCATGCACAAAGTGCCAATAATTACCGCTCACTACAGTTACACAATAAATCTCTTGGCCGTTGGTGTTACCACCACTTCAAAGAGTTTTCTGCCGATGTGTGCATGCCCAGTGTAGACAAAGAGCTGCATCATGCGTTTCTGGTCATTTCAGTGTGGACGGAGATAATTTTATAAATGAAAACACTAGTGTTTGCAGAAATTGTTCTGGTTTACAAATGCCATTTTTAAAGTAAAACATAATATTGTGGATGTAGCATAAGACACTTTTGAGATGTGCAATGCTGACAATACTCTGTCTTGAAGTAAACAAATGTCACCGTTTTCATCACAGGAGCTTATTGCAATGCCATATATGCTCTTTCCCCACAGATAATAGTGATGATAACTGTCCAGCATAGTCGATCTCTTTGAGCTGAACCATGTACAGTGTTCGTACTCCCACTTTGGGTGAAAAATGATAGTGTGACAGCCAGGGTTACATTTCTGGAAGTGGAATGATGGCAGGGAATCTGATCCTCAGTTGAGTATTAAGCATGTAGAGCCCTGACACTTCCACGCCCTCGTGTCCATGCCACCCCTCAGCTTGTTTTCCGCTCCGGTTTGTTTCTGAATGATCTTCAAGACTCTGCTACTGATTTACTGAAACATGAAACCAACAAAGCAACCTGACAAAAACCTAGGAGACAGCTGAGGTTTGCTCCAACCAACCTTCTCTCTGTTTCAAAGCCTCACTTTCATCCCTTCAGAAAATGTTCATCCCATTGATGGTTCAAAGCCCACCTTTTCTCACACTTGATCTGCAACCCTTTATTGTCGCCTTTTGTTTCCTCAATCCCTTTCCTGTTGTTCCCTGCTGCTGATTTCATTTGCATTGTGTCATGCGATCTGTCTTGTTGTGTAATGCGAAGGTCTTTGTGAAAGTGCTCATTATAAAAGTCACCATATAAAGGACTGACTGATTGATCGGTGCGGGCTGTCTGTGGAGACTGACGGATTGAGCATCTCGAGGGGCGCTATATATGCAATTAAATTCATTTAACTGTTGAGGTGTGCAAATGAGTGAGATTTTGACTGATGCCACCCCCTGCTGTCTATACATCTGGGTTGGTCTGTGTGAAGAGGAAGAATCAGTCCTGAAGGCTTAATATGGGCACTTACTTATTTAAATAGTTTAGGGGGCACCTTCTGGGTTCTAACCTCAGTCACTGATCCCAGTCTGTGTGAATTGCTTGCTTGTTCTTCCTGTGCTAATGTGAAGCTTTTTTTAGAATCCTTCAGTTTACATCCCACATGCCAAAGGAGACCAGGCGAGGTTTACTGCCCTTTTCAAATGTGCCCTACATAAATGTGTCTTACCAATGGTTGGCACCCCTTCCCAAGTTTGCTCCTGCCTTGTATGCAATACAGCTAGAGTGGGCTCTGGCACCACCATGACGCTGAACTGGATTAAGTGGATATGCAAAATGGACAAATGGATGTTTTGCCATATTGATGTACGCTTTACTGTTCTGTGTATTCATTCTTGAAATCGGCCAAGTCGTGTGCACTCATGGTTGTTGTTGTTTTTTTTTTGTTTAAAATCTCTCCATTGAGCTTCTGAAAGTAGAACAATGTAATATACATGAACTTAATGTATGCACAAGCAGAGAAGCAAATGTATTTTTGTTTTTTCCCTTTTGATATCCCACAACATCTTCTCCCCAATCAATGACATATTCGGAGCAGACATTAAAGTTAATTATTTTGTACATGCTAGGACACTTGATGGGTGCTCCCAGAGTAGTAAAAGTTCTTTGTCAAAAGACTTTATTTTGAACAATTTTATATTCTATTAGTAACACTCAGACCTCCGGTTCTTGTGGAAAGGTAGTTCAGGTACGTTTTACCAAACACAGAACACCAGGTGACCCTCCTGAGGGTGCTACCACCCTTTTTGGGCCTTAATGGTATGTGTGACTGTCTTTCATGCTTGGAGTGTATGTGATGAAAACGATCACTCAATATGTGTAATGCACCTCACCAAATGCGCACACCACTCTTCATTTGACTTCAGTCATGTCAAGGGTCTGCAGCGCAATTACGTGGAGGATGTACCCCACACCTCCAGCTCTTTATTCCGCTATGACTTTCTTTTGTACTTGGAGTGTACAACTTGTGTTTGTGATAAAAATGATCAGCCAACCTGTGCAATGAACCTCACCACATGTCTACAGCACTCTTCATTTCACTTCAGTCATGCCACGGGTCTGCTTCCCAATTACGTGGAGGATGTATCTCCCCACACATCCAAGTCTTTGGTAGTCTATTACTTTCTTTTTCACTTGGAGTGTATGACTAGTGGTTGCAATGAAAATTATCAGTTGACGCGTGTAATGCACCTCACCACATTCCCACACCACTGTTCTGTTCATTCCACTTCAGTCATGATGCGTGGCTACAGCCCAGTTCCATGATGGATGTACCCCACACCTCCAATTCTTTGGTCATCTATGATTTTCTTTTTGAACTTGGAATGAATGACTTGTGCTTGCAATGAAAACTATCAGTCCGCCTATGCAATGATTTTCGTTGTCACTAGATGCCACGACGGTGGTTCTTTTCCTGTCAGCTGTGTCACATGGCTACTTGCTGTGAGAAGGACTATTGGCTGATGTAGCCCACACCTCCAAGTACACCCGTAATGTCATAAGCTCTCAATTAAGACCAAGATCAATGTTCAAGGCCTAGAGGTTTGTGAGTTTTTACATGACAGACAGACAACCCTTAGCATTTTATATATTTTGTTAGGTTCTTCTTCTTTTTTATAAAATTCTTGTATAAAATGTCTTCATTTAAAAAGTGTTAAATAAATGAAGACTTTCCAATAATTTGGAACTGCAATACCATTACTTGCAATATAATTTAATACTCTAAAGCCAAAAAAGACATCTATTTATTAATTTCTGAACGCTCTTAATCTAGTGTTTTGGAACTTTGGCAGCTGGAGACCACCTCAGCAGTATAATGCACAGACCAGCACTGCGAGTGTCCGTTCATTCAAGTGAACAATTATACACACCTGTCACTAAGTGTTTAACCTATAAGTCATATTTGTGAGATAAGAACCAGAGAAAACCCACAGAGCAAAAGGGAGAACATGCAGAATCCATCCACACAGCAGCCAGGCTTGAACACAAATCCTTTTCCGTGGAGCAGAAAGGCTGCAGTGCTAACTACCGTACCAAAAGTCTGCCCACAAAACGAAATTCAAGCAGTTTATATTTTATTTTAGAATGATGCCTCAAAGCAGTTTATCACGAAACACACATTGCAAAACAATCATCTGCAAAACCAGGAGCAGAAAAATCAAACGCTGGCTTATGTATTTTACCCTTGCATTTTAATTAACCACGTGGATCTTTTGCCACTTAAAAAACATATTCAGCTGACCCCACTGCACACTATTTTAATAAAATAAAAAAAACACATTTTTACTTTAAAGGTACAGTATATGCAGCAGGATACATTTGCTCAAAAATTAAATGGTACATTTTTTGGAGGAATTCTTCTACAAGAAGGGTGTCCAACTCTGATCCTGGAGGGCCACAGGGGCTGTAGGATTTCATTCTGACCCTTTTCTTAATTAGTGCCCAATTGGTGCTGCCAATTATCTTCTTTAACCTTAATTTTAATTGGCTTGCTATGCAAGATTCAGGCCCCTTAATTATGTTGTTTTTCTCTTTTCCTTAATTAGCAGCCAAACAATAATGAGACACCAGACAAGCCAACACATGACCAGCTCATCTGTGTCCACCACACAATACCTGAAAATAAAGAAAGGTGAAGGTCTCAGCAATGTCAATCTGCTCAAGACCACAAAACATTTTGACGGTGTTATAAGAAAAAAAGAAAATCAACAGTTTTGGAAATGTCTGCTGTGGCAGAATGAGAACACCAACAAGCCATGTCAGGAAACCACAGGTTGAATTAACAGCAAGAATCAGCTTCAAATTAAGAAACTGGTTGGAGTGAAATTGAATAGAGTCTGAAGTCCTGACTCCGTTGGCCCTCTATTGTTTTACTTCACGTCTCATTTTTGTTTCATTGCCTTTTAAGGAAAAAAAAAGCAATTCAGAGGACTGAGTCTTCAAAAACATGGCAATTAAAATGAAGGGAAAAGAAGTCAATTAAGAGCAAGAATTGGTCAATGATGAAGGAAAACTTGCAGCCATAGAGGCCCTCCAGGATTGGATTTGGACACCCCTGTCCAATTTTTTCATGCACTCTGATGGTGTTTGAATCCAATATATGGCCAATGTGGGCCACAAATTATCCCAAGGAAATCAGGCACAAAGAAGGAAGCCACAGTAGGCCAGTCAATCAAACCTACGGGTCTTTTAAATAAAAGTAGAGATCTCAGCAATGACCGAGGCAGGACCGTTATTGCTATCAGGCAGCAGTGCTCACTACCACACCACCGTACTGCCACTAAACCTATTAAGAATAAATAATCATCCTTAAAAAATGAATGTTAACACAAATAAACTTCAGACATGCATTTCAATACACAAAGATGGCACAGAGGCTAGCAATCCTGCCTCATGGATTCAGCAGCCTAGATTTGAATCCCACACCTGATAGTTGTTCATGTGGAGCCGGTGTGTTCTCACTGTGGCTGTGTGGGTTTTTCTCCAGCTACTCCATTATTTTTATCCCTATGATTAGCTATCTGAAACTGTTCCTGTGTTAGTGTGTGCATGAGTGCTCTTTGGATTGGTGCTGGACTGGGCACCAGTCCATGGTTGTTCACTGCCTTTAACCCAGTACTACCCAGAGAGGTTTTGCTGCCCGTGACAATAAATTCGATTACAGTCTTTATAAAAAGTATTCACCCGCTTGAAAGTTTTCATGTTTTATTGCTATGCAACATTGACTCCCAATGAATCTAATGTGACCTAAATCAAGAAGAATGTGGAAACAACACATACAGTAGATAGCAACCAGGCATGGCATTCAAACCCAGGCCTGTGGGTCTCTAAGGCCGAGGATATACTTAACACTATGCGACGCGTGAGCTTCAGGACCCTGCTGCTATCCAAGCAGTGCACTGACTATACTTGCATGTGTACTTTAAGTAAATCTGAAAGATCCCACCAGGTGGCAGTGCAGGAAATCATCACGGTGAGAAAGCAACATCCATTTTCGTTGTGTTGTGAGTTGAAGAAAGAAGGATGTTAAAGATTAAAATTTTTTGCATTCTTATGCTATTGCAAAGTTGCAAAAAAAATAAAAAAGATGGCAAGAGTGACACAGAAGATGGTATGTTAGACTTTTAAATGTATCGCATAATTACGATTGGGAATATGCAATGCTCTATTGCCTGTATGAGAAATGGATGAAGAAAAGCACCATGAAGACATTCTCATGTCAGCATTTGTTTGATGATTTGCTTCACAGCACTGAACCATTCATCAAACATCAAAGCATGCACATTAATCATGTTGGAACTGCATTATGGCTTGCCGCCACATGTTGATTGTAAACAACGATGCTGATGTCACGTACCAAAACTTGAATGCATGTGTCGTCCATATTTTTGGGGGTACTGCAACTCGCAGACACGTCACATTAATTTTTGACAACATGCTTAGAAGACCCACCTAAAGAATGCTAGGAATGTGTGGCATCCATGATGTGTGCGCGTACGTTTTCTAAGAGTGAAATATAAACTGGCCCTACTGTCACTTATTGACACACATCTTGCTTATTCATTTCCAAATTAACAAATAAGTAATGAGTGACCAGGACAAATCAGACAAAAAAGAGATAAACGCAGTGTACATGATGCCTGTGGTTTCTTTTAACATTTGTATATAAAGTGATTCTCTTCTGGCTAATCACTGCTTTAGCTAGACACGTAAGGATCAATGCAGCAAATGTGTCTTCTTTTTGCAGGCTGCATGTCTATGTTAGCGAGTTTTTCATTGCAGTATATCAGGCTGGGTATGTTTCCTTTACATGAATTAGTATTGTTCTGTAGCTACATTTGCCACCCCTGTTAACACATCAATCAGAAACTGCTTTGAAAAACCTCAGCTATCTTCCAAGATGTGTGAGTGTGATGTTTTTGTCGAATGCTCTAATTTTGTGTAATACATTCAATTTACATTCATCCAAGGAAAATGTTTCCTCGACCGCCCCATCTTAATCTTTCTAACTGTTACTTGCAAACTCTGATAAGACATGATGCAGAAAAACATCAGCTGTCAAGAAAAAGCAGCTCTACACAGAGAAACATCTTAGCTGTTCAGAGAAGAGTATTGCAGACAAGAAGTGTCAGGACTGCGAACGAGTGCTTCCCATTGAAATATCTTAACTGTTATGAGACAAGCTTCTCATGCAGAAAGGTTTCAATTCCTAAGGGATGAGCTTCTTATACCGAAAGAATTCCAGCGCCATTGTGAAGACACATTACAGAAGCATTGTACCTGTAAAATGTGGGCTTCTCGTCCAGTGGCACCTCAGGTGTATGAAATTAGCTCATAGTATAAAAATACATTTGCTGTTTGACATGAGTTTCTCACAGAAAATCACATCTGCAAGAAGCTCCGAATACTGAATCGTCCTTCGGTGTGAGAGGAGCTCCTCATTTTACATCATCTCAGTTTCAATGAGATATGCTCCACATTCAGAAACAACACAACCGCTCAGAGTTTAGCATTCTAGCGTCTAAGCTGAGTGGGATGAGCTCTTCATCCTGAAACATCACATCTTCAAGAGATGATCGTAATTTAAAAATGCCTGAGCAGAAGATGAACTCATCATACAGAATCACCTCAGCCGTATGAGACAAATTCTTCATTTTCTTGCAACTAAGATACAGGACTCAAATTCTTTTTATAGCAACATCTCAGCTATTTGTGATGAACTCCTTATTTTGAATCATCTCAGCTGTATAATACAGTATGACCGCCTAATATGTAATTTTTCACCTGAAGGTAAGCTCATCATACTGAATCTTCTCAGCTGTATATGATCAACTTCTCACTGAGTCACCTCTCAGCTGTATCAGATGAGCTTCTATGATGGCAGTAAGCTCCTCAGTCACAAACATGCTTTAGAGGAGCTCCCAATTAAAGAAATAACTCAGCTGTAAAAAATGAATTCCTCCATTGGCGTCATCTCAGCTGTATGCATAAATTCCTCAAAAAGGAACATCTGAACTTTTTTAGATGGGCTCCTCATTCAGTAGTATCTCAACCGAACATGAGTTCATCGTACAAAAAGCCTCAGCTGCAGCATTTCAACTTTAAGAGATGAGCTCCTATATAAGACAAGTTCTTAAAATGGTAGCATCATAGCTATTTGGTATAAGATCTTCATACAGAAGTATTCCAGCAGCTTTAGGATGTTTTTAATTTAAAAATTACTTGAGTGAAAAGATCACATCACTTAGAGAGAACTCAGCCGTTTGATACAGTATGACCGCCTAATACCTAATATTTCAGCTAAAGATAAGCTCCTCAAACACAGACATCTCACTTTCTTCAGCTGAGCTCCTCATTCAACAGCACCACAGGTTAAGAAGAAGAACTTACAGTAACTTAAGAAACACCACATCTGAAAGTGACGAGCTCTTCATTTTGACACCTCCTTGATTTACAGATGAGCTAAGCAATATGGAATAAATGAGCTCCTCAGACAGAATCGTCTCAGCAGCTTTAAATGAACAAGTTAACTGCTAAAACGTCACAAGATGAATTTCACCTTTACCATCTTGTCTGTATGATGCAAGCTCTTCAGAGAGAAATATATCAGGTTCCCTATTTAGACCAGAGTGGTGGCTTTGAGGCTACGGATCTGGAAAGGTTGCCAATTCGAATCCCATAAACACCAGAAGAGACTCTTCTCTGTTGGGCCCCTGAGCAAGGCCCTGAACCTGCAATTGCTCAGTCCTGGATATGATGTTAATCTGCATCCAGCCCTGCAAGCAGGTCCTCCAACTTGCAGGAAAAACTCAGTAGTTGGTGGCAGGATTGGCACTCCAGCCACCGTAAATAACCTCACCCTGTTCAGTGTAGTGCTGAGGTGTCACCCGTTGTGCACGGCTGCACTTGGCTCTTAACCTGGATGGTTCTTAGTGTGGTGGGTGCTGCAACGTGCTGTAGTCAGTGTATGTTCCCAACCTCTTTCTCTCTCTCTCTCCTATTTAGAAATATTTCACCTTGTTGTCAATGAGGTCCTCATACAGACACAGATCAGCTACATTAGAAGAGCTCCATATACAAAATACACTTCAGTTATATGACATGGTCTCATCATTCAGCTGAATGATTTAAGGGTCTTCTCATTTTCTTTTGATGAGCTCTTAATACAGAAAGGTACCAGCTGAGTGTTGACGTCACTACATGAAACATCTCAGCACTACAGGATGAGCTGAGCTCCTTATGTACAATAGCATCATATTAGCTCTAACATACAATCTTTGTTAAAGAAGCACCTGAGCTGTTTGTGATAAACAACTTATTTTGCAGCATCTCAGCTGCATGACATGATGAAATGCACATAATAATAAAAGTCTCATACAGATGATAGTCTCAGATGATCTTCTAAGATACTCAGGTGGAGTCATTTCACCTTCTTTTGATGAAATTTATAACATGCAAATGTATATCTAAAGATGGACTCCTAATACAGAAACATCTCAACGGCTGCAGATGGGTTCTTGACCTAAGGTGAGAACATTGACTGCTTGTTTGACCAGACCTCAGATGTGTGAGCAGAACTTCTCAGCATCTTTAGAAGAGCTTCTTATACTGAAACATCTCCACTCTTGAAATGTTCGATTGATATGTTTCATGGTTTAGGAGAGAGGTCCACAATGCACATATCTACCCAGCATGAAAGACAAATATCAAATAAAAATTAAAGCTCCAACAGCTACAGGAGGCACTCATCATTCAGAAGTATGTCAAGATTCATGAGCAGAGTTGTCATAGGTACAGTTCTGCTGGTAGATTACTTTCTCACACAAGCTTGTCATGATTGACATTAAGCCGACTTCCTTGTACGGAGCTGCTGAAATGATACAGTTTACAGTCCTTCCATAGGAAGGCTCAAAAAGAAAACAACCTGAAAAACTAATTTTGTGAGTAGTTCAAAGGGAGATTTCTACCAATCAGTCTCAGGTTAAAATGAATTGTCAGATGAATATTAAAAGAGAGCAAGAGCAGGAAGAGAGACAAGGCTAGACAAGTCAAGGCCAAGAATGTCTGTTGTGAAGAAATTCTCTATAACATGGCGCGCCAAGGTCAGGAGTTCCTGTTATGACAAACTCAATGCCATTCTGCGTTCTTTTCTAGTAACACAATCCTACCCGGGTCAACCTAGAAATGTTCAAAGAGGCTGTGGTAGAGGTGGCCCTTAGCCTCAAGCAAATCTCAGAACGTCCAACTCAAGTTAGGGAGTGTTTTGTATGTATTACTAATGATTTATCTTTCACTCTGTTCATCATCCACATTTTTAACTAATAATGTTAAAAAAAAAATTAAAATCCATATCAGGGTCATAGACTCCAGCAAAGTGATGCCAGTCCATCACAAAAGCAATAAACGTTAAGGAGAAAACAACAGATTTTATATGTGGATTAACTGTAGGTTCTGTGTGAGTGGTGCATGACTGGGTCCAATGGTGGACTGATATCCACTCTAGGGTTGGTTACTGCTTTGTGCCCCCTTCCTGGAATGGATTAAAGTTATTTGAAAGTGCTGTGTAGTGGTCACCATTCTAAAAGCCTGACATATGACCATCTACACTTGTGTCACTGTGTTTCAGTTGCTTCATAAGTACATAAAGAAGAATTTGCATAAGATGAGACCTTTCAAGTCAACACTGCCATCTCTTACAACTTGGAATTTATTTCATATACAATATGTATAGAATGAAACCTTGACATCAAATGATGCTCACTACACTTTACTCCCAGACTATTCTTTTATGACCAGGTTTAGGACTCTGAAAATCTGGAACTGAATAATTATCTTTGCCGTTTAAATCTGACTTGAACCTATGACTAATTAGAGCAGCAGAACAGCAGGAACATAGACACCATGAGAGACATCCTGACTTTGCCTGGTTCAGTCAGTTAGTCATTTTCTAGTCCGCTTAGTTGTGGACAGAGTTGTAGGGGTCTGCTGGAGCCTATCCCATGCAGCAGAGGGCACAAGGCAGGAACAAACCCTGGACAGGGTGCCAGTCCATCACAGGGTGAACACACACAAATGCCAATCACACATTAGGACTAAGTTAGGATCTTCAGTTCACCTAACCTGCATGTCTTTGGACTGTGGAACCAGAGCACCTGGAGGAAACCCATGCAGACACAGGGAGATCATGCAAACTCCATGCACGGGGGACCTGGAGATGCGAACCCTGGTCTCCTTAGTGAGAGGCAGCCTGGTTCAGCTATTTTATTTGTATTTTAACAAGGTGCATTTTTGTTTTCTTTTAACATAGATTCATTCATTCATTCCTTTCATTTCATTCATTTGTGGAACTAGATGACCAAAGCCTTTTGTGGAAAGGCCAGGGTACCTCTTTCAGAGTATCAGAAAAGTTCAGCTTGGCTCAAAAGGCCACCTTTGTCATTAACCATAAAATTTTGCTTTCTGTAAAATGGCTGCCTTTCCATTTACTTATCCCATTTCTGTCAGTCTACTTGTCTTTCAACTACAACATTCCTCGGCAAATTTCTAGTTTATCCTTCAGATAGCTCATCGATCAATCATCTGGCTGACACTTCTGTTTTCATCACCAAGATTTAATGCTGTATAAATTAAAAAAAATGAACAACAAAGAAAAACAATTACTCCCTGGTAGCTGGAGACCATTTGTTTTTTATGAGAAGAATCACTATTAACAAGATGCTGCAGTCGCACTATAGAAATGAGATGTAAACCTAAGCTGTACAAATCTGGTCATGCATGGACTGGCCAAGGCACCCTGTAAAAGTTCAATGGCATCCTAATCATGTGTTTTACAACACTATGAGGCCCTCAAAATATGCACCGGCAGGAGCATCCAGTTCATGGCATCCACAACACAGTAAAATTAGGATTCAAATCCAGTCCACCCATTTTTAAAAATCCTGGAAAGACTGAATTTAGCGTCACCATCTAACAAACCAATGTCTTAACAAGGAGAATATGGAAGACAAACCAAGCGGTCTAACCTGCCTCATCTATAGGAATTAGAGTCAAAACAAAAAAAAAAAGATTTGGAGGGTTTATGTCTGCAAAGTCGGTCCTAGACGGCCATAGTGGCTGCAAGTTTTTGTTCAAGCCAGATTGCTTTTATAGAAACCGATCCTTTTAATAGCATTTTATGGCCTGTTAGTGTGTTCATTCTGAAATGTCATGTCATTCTTATATCGTAGATTTATTTTCTTTCCTTTCCAGGGATATCATCCAAATGACTTGTAACCTGAAGCGGATTAGTAATTCTTAGTCCTTCACTTTTTTTTTCTATTCAGTTCCCTTACAAATATTTCATTAAACCAGAAAGTTCACAATGAATAGACACAGGTGTTTATGAGAACAATTTGGTTGGAAAACGGCTGGTTCTTTTGTTATTTGTATCTTATTGCTAACTAGCCACTACCTGCAGTTCTCCACCTAACTCGATCCCATAACCACCTGTGTCGAAGACAGGTAATAGAATAAATAAATACAATGCTTGACATTTGATATCTCTTGGTCTATGTGTACCTTCAGCATTCTTTGTACGCCTTTCCTCAGTACCCACATGTGTCAGAACCTTACATGCCCAGAGCTCCCTCTCTTCAGTGAAGACTGCTTCTCAGACTCCTGTCATTTTGAGGAGTCTTGTCTGCTTTTTGAAAACTACCAAAGGCAGAAGGACCTCCATTACTTGCTGTTAAAACAACATTTGTATTCTTGCGAATACTTCCCATCTTTAAAGGCTAATATTAGCAGGCCTCCTACTCCTTGACTCTTCCTCATGTGTCTCAACTTCTCTTGCCCAGCATTTGTATCACCAAAGCCAAACTGATCAATCAGATTTCTTGGAGGATCCAGACACACACACACACACACACACACACACATACACACACACACACACATACACACACACACACACACACACACACACACACAGACAGGTAGTGTTTTATTATATAGTAGATGTATAAAGAACAATTAAAAGCAGCTGTTTAAGACTAACATAACCAATTAAGGATTGGGAGTCTTAAACAAATGAAGCACAAAAATGATTCTTGAGCAATAGATGCTTCAACAGCAATAACTGCTCTGTTTTGAGTAACTAATGATTTGCTCATGGCAATCAGGATATTAATTGTGTTAGACAATCGGTACTGTCAGGCATGATATTATAGACCATTCTGGGTATCTCTGTCACTGTTCTCCAGTGGTTGAAGTCCTATCTGACTGATAGGTGACAGTTTGTTAGTCTTGGAAACAGCAGGCCACACAAGGCATCCCACACGACTCTGTCATCAGCCCTCTGCTCTTCTGTATCTACATGCTTCCCTTGACCATAGTGTTTGCAACTTTGGTGTGGGTTATTATTTTTTGTGGATGATACTCAGATCTAAGTGGATATTCAGCAGATTTTCCTCAGTTCACAACTTGCCTCAATTAAAGAAATGGATGAAGCACAACCCTTCAAAATGAAACTGTGGCAAAGTCTATTTGTTCATTAGTTTGTGCTAATTGGCACTAAAGCCCAACTTAAGAAAATGAGATCCTTTTCACTCACTTTTGGTGGGGTTGTCCTGAGACCTTCTTCGACTACAAGGACTCTTGGTGTCATCTTTGATTCCTCCCTTTCTTATTCCGCCCACAAAATTCACATTAAGAAACTTTCTCACTTTCACCTCCATGACATATTCCATGGTCGCCATTACTCTTTTTTTCTAATGATGAGATACTTTGTCTCCCATTAATTATTGTAACTCCCTACTGGCAGGTACCCCTTCTAATCTGTTATCACGACTCCAGTTGGTTCAAAACTCTGTTGCAAGGATCCTCAGACAGACCTGCAATGGAAGGCACGTAACACCCTTCCTGCTTTGACTTCACCAGCTCTCCGTGTCTTGTAGGACTGAATATTAAAGCACATTAATAACCTATAAAGCTTTAAATGGACTACATCATCTCCTCCATCACTGTGCTCCTCTATGCCGACTAAGATTTGCTGACTCTGACAATCTCATTGTGCCCCATACTAACCTGCAGTCTATGGGTGATGGGACCTGCAGCTTTATAACACCCAGACTCTCGATCGAACTCCTGAAATTAATGAGATCAGCTGACTCAATTCATTGTTTTATTTTATTTTTTTAAATTAAAACTCATTTATTCAGGAATGTATTTGACATAATGTTTGCTATTCAAATTTAAAGCTTTTTGTTTCCTGTATTTATCTTAGTTAGTGTTTCATGCTGATGTTATTTTACACCCAATGTTGTATTATTGCTTTTTGAATTTTTGTGAAGCACTTTGAGCATTGGAAAAGTGCTACATAAATTAAATGTATTGACATTTATTATTATTATGACTGATTTCTCATTAACACATATTGTTGGAACAAAAGCCTGCAGTCAATATGACCTTCCAGGACTGACTTTGCAGACCACTTTTTATGTTAACACAACAACCAACTCCCTTTCCCCCCACTCGGTTCTTTCAACATGAAGAACGCAATCAGAGGATTGAAGTGAACTCTTCACTCAGATGAATGACACCACCTGAAGATGAGGTCCAGCTACCCTGCTCATGACTTACTTAGTTCAGAAAGTCAATATCTGGAAACCTTAGAAGTAAGATGGAGGGTGAAAAAGATGGAGTCTAAATTCCCCATTACAGAACTCACTCCTCAAAAACCTTAGAAAACAAAATTAAGATGGGGGTTAAGCCCATGGTAACACCAAAACGAAACAGATGAAATCTGAATTCCACACTACACTACTCAGTATTCTTTCTAATAACATGATGACAAGTGAAACTATTAAATACACACAAGCCTCAGAGTGAAGAATATGAAGGCAAACCTCCTTTCATAAAAAGACAAAAGGCCAGCTATAAATCCCTGCATATGAAGGTGTTAATAAGAGAAGCAGCAAAGCGTATTCAATGCAGTCAAATTCACTGCTCTCTGAAATCACAAAGGATCCATATGGAGCCATGCATTAAAAGCACAGTATAGATAAGACACGACCCAGTCTCATTGTGAACAGCCATTCTCTGAAACCCTTAGAAGAGCAATTTCCCACTGCACCTTTCAGCAAAGGAGTGCCTCAGTATGATAAGGGGAGTCCAGCTGCCAAGAAAACCTGGAGTTTCCCACTCCTTCAAAACACAAGTAATGGGGCCTACTAAGAGTCTAAAATCAATGACACAGCCTTCATTTTAAAGTTGGGGTGATGTGCTCATACGTAGTGCAAAGAATGCACAGATTTACAAAACCTGCGCCCATCTTCATCACACCCAAGCTAGCAGGTTTAATTTGGACTTGCCTGAAAAGAAGGGAGGTGTTCCCTTAAGGATTTTGGAGGAACAAAGGACATGTTAATCACTATTTTTAGGATCATCACAAAATAATGATGAAGACAACTCTGGTTTTGATTGCCATGTACCCACTATGGTTACAAGGAAACAAAAATGGATCATTTATAAAAAGACGTGGAGATACAAATTACAGGTAATCAGAGACCATAGGCCCAAAAATAGGGACCACAAGTCACATTCTTCACATGGCAGAGCCATCCTGAAGAGAATGGTCATCAAACTCAACATCCTATACCACCAGGCCAACTTGCAGAAATGTAGAACTCAGTTACACATCTCGTACAGGGGTGGCCAAAAGTAGGTTTATAGTTGTGAGTGTGTGAAACACAGAGTTTATTCAATTATTAATTACCAGTAATGGCACACTGCACGATAACATGCAATGAATACATTTGACTTGAGCATTCATACTGTTTCTCTGAACGTTTAGCATTCGTTTGCTCAGAGGTTGATGCGTTTGCTTCTTCCTGAGCAGCTCTTCTTTTCTCCACCCTAGCGGCCTGCTTCTTCTCTTCTTTCGTTGACATCTTTTTGCGTTAAAACTGTTTATGTCAGTGTTTGTGTTGAAATTGCTTAGTTTGTTTTCTTTCTTTTTTCACTTAAGCTGGCACTTAAGTCTTCAATCTGCCTCAAGAATGATTTAAGATATGAAGAGGTAGAGGAAGTGACGGCGAAGGAGGTAGGGATGAGAATGCGCTGGCGAGAGTTCATTCTATAATAATATTAAATAAAAATAAAAAGAGGAATAACCTTGGAGGTCAGTCATCACCCAGAAAGCGGATAGTAGACGTCATGTAGTATATGTGTACCAAATTTCAGGTCAATCGGTCAAACGGTTTGCGAGCTACAGGTGATTTAAAATCCTGGACAGACAAACAAACAGCCACTGTAGCGTATTATATATAAAGATTGTATTATTTTTTTTTGTATTATTTATTTTGTTCTTCTGAGAGCTACTGAGTTGATAAAGCTGTTGTAATAATCATAGCCTGCACATCTTTTTTCGTATGAAGAACTGTAAACTTACTTTTGCCCAGCCTTTTGTATATACTGTATATATATATATACACACACCCACCCACACAAGTATATATAAGTACATCAGCACATGGTATTTCCAAAATGTAGGAAGTCTTTGATTCTTTGGCAGACGTGTGGACACTATCTGCCATTCTCTCTTATTAGGTTACCACAGATTCCATGTGTCAAGGCACCTCACTTTTTATAGCTTCATATTGTAGCTGTGGTTGACAAAATATCACCAGCCAAGCGCAGAGTGAGCAAGCACCTTTGTTTTTTGGGCTTTCCTTTAGTGAAACATTATACCCTGGTATGCCTTGTTTGTGACTGCTTGCTGTTAACAAGGCTGACAGGTCTAATTATTTAGTGAAAGATGATCTTAAAAAAATAAAAAGTAGAAATGGTAGAAGACTATCTTGGTTACTTTGCATTCAGTAAATGAAGCAACTTGTGAGCTTGCTGAGCAGTCAGCATGAAATATCCAGGTAACAGAGTGACGAGACTGACGTCTGAGCTATGAAATCTTAGATCAGTTTTGCTGCCGGCTGGGCTGGCTACATTTTTTTTTTTATTTTTTCTTTTTAAATCCGAGACAGCAGCTGTAATAAAGGATGTGATTTAATTAAGTGACACAGTTTTATCACAACAATGTTGGCCAATTTTTTTTTACTTCTGGCGAAAGGGAGGATCCTTTGATTCATATGCTGCCAGGCAGCTGTACCCTAGAGAGTGATATTGCTTCTTTATCTTCTTGGAGACTCAAAGCATCAGATGGGTTGTAAATGACCTTCTGATTTCCGAAAGCGCTCCTGGAGGAAGCAGTAGGTGCCAAGCAATGAGTCAGGGAGAAAACTGCAGAAGCCCCCATTATGGAGTGTTGCAGCTTCATTAATTTTGTATTAATTAGGCAATACTGTATTAAACAGTGCATTGTTTTAAAGTAGAGCTCCATCTTGTTTTGCTATGTGAAAAACACCTATATGGGTTACCAGGGCATGATGACACCCCTGTGAACCACTATTAAAAAGATGGACAGCCTCAGCTGTGCTTACAGTGTATATTGGGCTTATCCTCACTTTAAAAGACTAACAGGTCATTGATGCATGGACTGAAGAGTTAAGCAGCTGGTGCTTTAAACATATCATGTCTTTCCATGCAACTTTCCAGAAACTCCTAAGAGAAATATAACTCAGTGGTAGGAAAACATAATGTCCATAGGACATAAAGTCATTTTTGTATACTATTGTCAGGTTTTACATGCAGATTTCATATTCAAGATTAAGATAATGGAATCTCAAGCTTAAAGTCAGCATTTCTAAAAAATTTTAATTTGTTACAGTTATTGCATATGCATCAGATTTCCTCCGAGTGAGGGTATAAGTTACATTTATGAAAGTATTGAGAAATATCCTACTAACACCCCTCTAAATTAAAATAACTTTTTAAAAAGTTACTATATTATAAAGTCATACTATATACTGAATAAAAAATGCAATGTAGTAAATGCAAATTTTGAACCAAAGTATGCATTAGGCAAAAGGTTTCACTTGATGTTGCTGATGTCCTGGATTTGAATCATTTACTTTGTGCTAATCAGCTGCTGCATGGGGTGGAAAAAGATGCCATTTAGTCTGCTGCCCAGAAATCTATGATCGCTCTTCTTCTTCAGCAGATGGTCTTAGCTAACTGCCTGCCCTTCTTCTGTAACACTTTCACTCCACACATTTTCATGCCATACACATACATACTGTTCATGTTAAACATACTGTACAGAACAACACATTCTCAGACCTACTACATCCAATTAAGGGTCGTGACAGGCTAAAGTCTGTCCCAACAGCATTAGGTGCAATGCAGGAAATAACCCAAGATGCCAGTCCACTGTAGCACCCACTGATGCAAACTCCCACAATGCACGATGAGGGAGGACAACCAGAACACCCAGAGGAGAATCCACAAAAGCGTAGAAAGAAGATGAAAACTCATAGACATCCCCTGGCAGCAGAATCCAAGACGGCAGCAGTGTTAAACACTACCTGTTAAACACACATATAAGTTGTATAGATTAGAGTACCTACACTTTATACGATGCCTAGCCACTCACTCTACATTAATAACACATACTGTCATGCATACGCATCGGAGGATCTCCTCATGGGCTCGATTGAGGTATGTGATAACCCACCATAAACATTCTCCTCTCCTTCTCTCCCCGCATCACTAAGAAACTGCTCAGTAAGGGCACTTAGCCCCGCCCCTTCCGATTTGCATGATATAAGAAGCCCAGCTGCCCTGAAGGAGGCGTCATTTGCAATCGCAGTGAACCACCGGACTGAGCTTCACTGACTGACCCTTATATCCACAGTAAAGAGACAAATATCTTTTGTCGTTTATTTGCCAAGAGGGCTTCTTTATAGAAGCCAAGAGGCGTATTTTTTGTTGGATTTCTTATTAAATGAGATGACCTGGTTGGTGTCCCAACTATTCATCAGCTTTACAACCTGTCATTCCTGCACCCGGCCACACTACATATTATATATGTGTACACTGACAGTGTGCACTTATATGTGTGCATCTCTCGTATAAACATTATTTAAGTTTTCTATATAAAAGAAAAATGGGAGGTAGGAGAAATTGATACACTGCAGTACTGCAATATTTTTTGTCATGATATATTATCCGTACACTAAATACAATTATCCATTTTTTGTTTTTTTGGTCTGGATTTATGAAAATGTAAAAGCAATGCATATTTATTGGTACTTGCATATCAGAATGTATTGCTTTAAATTCCCATAGATTGTGAAACGAGATTAAAATACATTTCTCTGACATTGCCATAGATGGAAAGCCAGTTTACTATTAGTGCCGGTGGAGAAATATCAGTAAAAATATGCCCTTCCCAAGGTTTTGTCTAGTGTTCTCTTCATTTTGGTGAGCGAGACATGAAACATGCAATTTCCAAGCACTGTCACATTAAACTCAAGTACTCTAGCACACTAAAAATTATGACTCCCTTTTTGTGAAAATTGGAGAGTGGGGAGGCTGAATTATCTACTGTATGTAATAACTCTCTTTGGGTTATGAACGAAAAATTATTTTGTATGCAAAAAATTGTCTGCTGCAGTGTTCACATGCATCCTGCATTCTGATTGGCCAAAGTTCATCTCTGCAACATTTAAAGCCGATTTTACATAATGCAGCTTCTAGACAGAAGGGATGTCAAGACTTAGTAACTGCAGTCACTGATCTTGCAGCTGAAGCATCTCAATTTAAACTACTAAAAATCAGTGGGAATGTCAAATTACGAGACTGCATGGCAGCTTCCTAGCTGAATCGTGCTCGCCTCTTTTTCTGACAGCCAACAGCATGATGTCTGAAGGAGCCAGCGCTGTGTAAATAGTTAACAGGTATAGTGTATTCAACTGCAATCTCAGCCCTTCTTTTCTTTCTGTCAAGGTATTTTAAACACGCATCATCAGCTAGATTAACTTCTCTTCTCTTTTTGAGGTCCAGATCACCAGCGTTCTTTGTTCCTCATAGCTGTATTATATTACCTTGATGAGTGTTCATCGTTTGTTAGCTCTCATACACAAAGCTCGTCCCTACGACTAAAGACAAAGTCAAACCCTTTTTGATTTTGTTGTAGCAAGTCGCACGCTGGGGATGTCAAATCACCGGACTGCCTCCATCTCGCTAACATCATGTAAATGAAGGCTACGATTGAAAATCACTGCAAAAATAATCAAATGTGACATGGCCTCATGTCCGCCACTGAACTGCAGTTAAGCTTTTTTTTTTTGCTTCTTTTGCTGTCAAAAGAAAAACAGATTGAACTGTTTTTATAATATTACAGAATGTTTTTGTCTGTTTTTCCCATGACTAATCAGTATTTGAGAACAGAACAGTTTTTTTTTTTTTTGCATATTAGGGCTTAATAAAAAATTCAGTGTGAAAACATGTTAGTATCACCATTTGGAATTTTAAGCATTTATGCATTTAGATTTAAATTCCATATTTTAAATTAAAAAAAATTCTAATTTCAGCTACTGGTTGACAGCCCTACTACAAAAATAAGGGCTCGTCTCATAAGGACTCCTCCAGCGCTAGCGGTAGATGATATGTCAGTGCTTGTGCTACCACCATGACTGAGTGTTCTCAGTCTAATGGTAGAATACTGAAATCATGACATCCATTTACACAACTAAACAAATATCTAACAAGATAATGGTTTTAGTCAATGGTTTTTCTGATTTACATTTTCATGTACAGTATATGTATATGACTTCAACTTTAACTGCAGTCAAATGAAGTGAATGCATTGAAAAATACTGCAGAATTAAATCACAATGCGAATCACACGGCAGACATAATGACGACACTGCATTGTGAGATCCCTGACCCCTGTGTGCAGTATATGCTATCAGCACACAGTATGCATATACAGTATGTCCAGTCACATGGGGGTCTGCTCTGACATAAATATAGAACTCAATTGACCTATCGAAAGCAAGGATACTGTAGCTGTGATGGAGTTTTGGAGATTTATAGGAGCAGAGATGCTCAGCCATGCTGATCTGACCTCAGCTGCATAGAGCATAGCACACTCATCTTCTGCTTCCATTATGTCAGGGTGCTGGGGATTTTGTGTATGTGCTGGTGATAGGAGTCATAACTACATAAAATTCAGCCTTCCTCATCCTCCAAATCCTCTTCTCTGCCAAATAAGACACATGCCTTCACCCTGCTGCTGTTGTAACCCCATCTACTATAACAGGTAGCTCATGACACTCAAGCACCAGCATGCAATGGTAGTCCATATAGTAGGTTTTGCATTGAAACTCTCCTATGACAATGTATAGGCTGCAGGACAGTTTTAGTCCTAGTGTTATGGACAGATATGGGCTTTAACTGTACAGAGCTATTAGCATGCATATGATATGAACATATATTTAATTTGGTAATTTGCCTTCTCTGTACTACGGAGGGAATAAGTACATCAGGTAAGCTCGGGAGTGTTAATGTGGTGCATATTAGTCAAACGTACAAAAAGGAATTTTACTGTCTCTGTTCACGACAATATTACCACAACTATTCCTTATATTACTGCTACTACTATTTCTATACATCTGTTTTCTGCATTTGGTGCTGAAGTCTCTTGCAGCAGCCCAATCAGTTACATTGAAAAAACAATGAATAAGTGCACCATGGCAGGATGCATTTCCATATAACCAGCATAGCCAACAAAGGATAAGATGGTAAGCTGAAGAGGCAGGCATTAGTCACCTAACTCTGTGTGAGATGACTGAGCGGGAGTGTATCACAGGTGGTCCAGTGACTTCAACATTCCTGGACTTGAAGTTTGTTCAGGGTTTCCAAAATTCTGCAGCTTTAGCTTTATTGAAAGGCCAAGGTGTTGAGTGTGACGCGAATTAAAAAAAATTAAATGAAATAAAAAATAAATCCACATTCCAAGTGTCTTTGTTTTAAAACAAAGCGAAATTTAAAGAAAAAAAAATTCTCACCAAGATGAAGAGAAAAACTTATGATACATACAAAAAATATTTCTGTTTAAAGTTTACATATCTTTGTTACATTTCTTCAAGTTTCTACATAATGTCACATGCATCCATACGTACAAGACACGAGTCAGAAAAATGCCATGAATGTCACTGTAACTTTTCATTTGCGAGCAAATCTAACAGTCTGTCTATCTAACAGTCCAGGCTTCTATCTAAGTAATAAACTGACTTACCATCTAGTTATTATATTACAAAAATAGCCGAGGAATAAGGATGTTCCATTAAAAGTTAGCTTTAGGGGATAAAAGAATCTTCCATTATCTACTGTATGTCTTCTTCTTCTTCTTTTTCTGTAGTTATTTCCATTTGTAGATGGAGTCACTGTTTCTTGACTAGATTTCTCCAGTACAGTGATGTGAAACTTATATTTTATTCAAATTAATTAAGTTTACTATTAACTTTAACTTTCTAAGATTGACTTTTACAAAGCTGGTGCCACCACAGTGTACCCTCTGCCCAGGTTGAAATATACAAATAAAAGGAGGTTTTAAGCTGACATCTTATTCTTCAGAATTAAAGAGTCCATCATAACCCTCAACACCATACAGTACATCATAACAACCAGAGACATAAAATGTAAGGGAAGTAGAGAAGCAGCCACCCATTCATTCTCAAGCAAATGAAGAGCACTGTTGGCTATTTAGGCAGCATTGGGTGCCATGCAGGGACTGACTCTGCACCAGTACTTTTACAGGGCACAACTACACTCACTTACACTGGATACACTAGGAAAATGTAAACTTCTAAATAACATTCCAAAAGGACAGAAGAAACAATATAAATGATTTCAGGTTAAGTCAGTTCTAACTGGCCTGCTCTATTTGAGGAAGATCAGCTTGATCTTTGCCTCCTACATGAATCTTGGATATTGCGCGGCTTTGTCAAGTCAGTGGGCACCTTGCATCCAGTGTATTCTGGGATACCTCCCATCTGGGACTATCCTGTAACTGCTTTGGTTTCCTGGGATAATTTAAATGAGCAAATGAGGCACCTTCAGCACACTAATCAGAGATTAGGGGTTTGGAATGTCTCCTTGTGCCATGTAATTAACACATTTAAGTACCACTGCATTTTACCCAAGCTCCCCTGACTTTGAGTTGTCACCACTGTGCACAGAACTCTCTCTAGAACTGGGCCTTGCTCCCAATGTACCATGACACTGTAGTTATAGTGATTATATTCCATTAATAATGTATGCACCTTTATTCCACACGCCTGGGATAATCTGATGCACACGCTGGGCTGGTAACATCATGCCAAGAGAGGCCCAACGAATCAACAAGCTGATCAGGAAAGCAGGCCCAGTTATAGGGTGTAAGCTTGACTCCCTGCAGGTAGTGAAGAAGAGAATGAAGACAAAACTGACAGTCAGTATGGACAATGCTGAGCATCCTCTCTCTGACACACTAGCATTGAGGACTTTCAGCCAAAGAATTATTGAGCAGAAGTGTGTCAGAAAACAATACTGGAGCTCCTATATACCAACAGCAATACGCCTGCTTAATGCCAAACTGGAACTGGGACTGCCAAGTCAGAAGTCTTTTTACTTTTCTGTTTAACTTGTGTGTGTTTGAGAGTGGCTTGTATTTATTATATAGTGCATTTCTTTCTTTCTATCTATCTATCTATCTATCTATCTATCTATCTATCTATCTATCTATCTATCTATCTATCTATCTATCTATCTA
>JANRMT010062791.1:136757385-136810995 GCA_026402145.1 Polypterus bichir lapradei
CTATCTATCTATCTATCTATCTATCTATCTATCTATCTATCTATCTAAAATGTGGGTTTGCCCATATCTTTATAGAAATCTCTGCTTGTCATGAATGCCCTAAACATACTAAGAGCTGACTGGACGGCAGAAGAGAAAGACATTACAATGGAGTAGGAAACAGCTATGAGGTGGAGTGAAAAGCGAAGTTTATAGCACCTTTCACAATTACCGTTGTCCCAAAGTGTTTTATATGTATAGTACAATGACGTTCATATTTGTAAAATTGATAAATGGCATGTTAAACTATTAGTGAGGTTGGCTAATGGAGTCAGTAATTGAATTGATGCAATCTTCTTGCTTCAGAGTCACTTTTACTGTACAGTATGTGTTTTTTTATCATTAGTATTGCATGCATTCTCAATTGTGTTTACCCATACATTGTATTACTCAATGATAATAAGAGGCAATAAGAAAATATGGCAAGAGAAACATAAAATAAAAGCCAAGTCAATAACATATATACTGCACAAAAACAAGAAAACAAGATTAAAAAAAAACAGCATGGAATAATGAGTAATGGAGTGCCCATTCATGTGTCTGGGTGTGAAAGCATTCCTGCAGCTCCATCAGTGTGGTCTTGTCATGTTATTACTGCAGGTCACTAACATTTTGCCACCAAAAGAATTCACAGCAGCCAATCTTCTCCATAGCCAGATCCTAACTAGCACGTTACATCCCACAAGCTCCACCAATCAAGATGTAATTTTGAGGTATCCAAAGCTGCCCACTGGTTCCACCAATAAGCACTGTGAAGAAGCCCAAAAACTCTACCACTGAGAATCATGTTGAAACGACTAGGAACCTTGTGAACCTCGAAATCTAAATAATCAATGTAGACATCAGTGTTAACATTTGCGATGCACCATCTCTTGAAATGTATTTTGTATTGCATCTAGTAACCCATTTGCACTGCATTTGTCATTCCAACAGATGCCGCATCTCAAACCTTTGCAGTAATAATTGTACTATGCACCATCTGTTGGAATGACAAATGTAATGTATATGTCTCTATTATATGTCATTTGGTATGGGATTCATAAAAGCTGTGTTAATGTGTGAGATACTCAACTTGATTGAATGGCAAATCAAATGCATTTTGTTTCTACAAATGCTGTGATGTACCATCTGTTGGAATGACATATGTAATGTATATGTCTCTTTTATATGCCATTTGGTATGGGATTTATAAAAGCAGTGTTAATGTTTGTGTTGCTCAACCTCATGGAACAGCAAATGAAATGCATTTTATTCCTAAAATGCTATGATATACAATTTGTTGGAATGACAAATGTAATGTATAGGTCTCCATTATATGCCATTTGGTATGTGATTCATAAAGCAGTGTTAATGTTTGTGACACTCAATCTGACAGAATGGCAAATGCAGTGCATTTTATTCTTACAAGTGCTATGATGTGGCATCTGTATGAATGATAGAGACATACCAACCTGGTGGACACACAGATACACAGACACTTATTCTTTTATTAAGGCAGGTAGACTGTGAACAGCACCTTATTTCATGATAGTTCATTTCAACACAAAAAGAAGGCAGGAGATTCAGAGGGGAAAACTAAAGTAACTGAGAGAAGACATATAAAGTGTCTTATCTCTCCATGGATCTGTGTTCAGTTCCTGGTCTGCTCACTGTTTGTGTGAAGTTTGCATGTTTCATTTGTATTTTTGATGCTGTTTTCCTTACTTATTCCTGGATCCCACTGAGAAAGTAAAACGGCCTTGCGTGGAAGCATGCTGTGCTTTGCTAACCCATCTAGAGTTGCTTTTTTCCTTAATGCTCTTGGCCTAGACGTGAGTTCCCCACAACCCTATTAAGGACAAGGTAAGTTCCGAAAGTGGATGGATGGATATTCACAAATAAAAAGCAGAGCATATCAAACCCCTGCCTGTTCATGCAGGTTTAGAATCTAACGTCTCTCTTTATCCTCAAGCCTGGCTGCTTTCTCAGAACAGTAAGCCCTGTTTAGAAACCAAAAAAAAAAAAAAACCCTCCACAAAGGCAGCCAGCCATACTAAGTTGACTTGACATCTGTGTCTGTAAAGCGCCCCGGGCAGAGCAGACAGCAAAGGGAAGAGAGGAGAATAAAAAAGGAAGCACTCAGAAAGAGAAACATGTAAAAAATAAGAATAATGATAATAATAATAGCAATAAATTCACTTAACAGCTTCAGAGAGTAAAAGAAAGAATTCTTTTAATTGCCTTGGACACAACATTTGCCTTCTACTAAGAATCCTTATGCCTTAGTTATGAGAAAAAATATCAAGAGGGAGAGGCAAACCAAAAGCTGACACATTTCAAGACCTAAAATTGCAGGAGCTTGTAAATATTTATGTGTGTGTACTGTTCTAATAAAACAGCAGTAACAGTTTTGTTTTAGACATTCCTCAACATTCACAGCAAAGGTGAACAAAGAAAAAATTCATGTAACGCTTCACCCCTGGTGAAAACATAAAAGGAGTCGGCTTTGGTTAGATAGGATAGCGAGCCCTTGAGGACTTTTACTTAATCCTAGTTAATGAGCACTGTTAAGAGCTGCCAGGAGCGGAGCTGGAACCAGCATGGCACTGGGCAGGGGCATGAAAACCTCTTACTGCTAATCATAGAGCTTTTCTACATGCCAGTGTGGCCAGACCAAGGGCTGTAAGATTGGACAGATAAAGGGAAACACATAGAAGATTTCAGCATGAGCACCTTGAGGATTTTTACACAGTGGCAGGAAGCGTACAAGCTACTCACAGGATGCTAGAGAGTATCAGTTTAATCCAGATTGGTCACCGAAAAAGGTGCATGAGACCATTTTAGGCCAGTAGAGCTCCATTAGGCTGGCAGGGAACAAAAAAACGCATCCTACATGACATCCAAACTAGAAAGGGAGAATCCTGGAAGATGACACAGAAATGGCTTTATGGGTCTAGCTGTTTGTGAATCTTGACAGGATACCCCAAAGCTGGAGTTTATACTTTGCAGGTTTATAAGGGCTGCTCTTTACCAGATGCATTAGAGTCCAAATTCAGGAGGTAGAGTAGCTTACTTGACAGAAAGTGAGAGACAGAGATAGGAGTGGGAGTAACAGTGCTTTTAGATAGATAGATAGATAGATAGATAGATAGATAGATAGATAGATAGATAGATAGATAGATAGATAGATAGATAGATAGATAGATACTTTATTAATCCCAAGGGGAAATTCACATAATCCAGCAGCAGTATACTGACACAAAAACCAATATTAAATTAAAGAGTAATAAAAATGCATGTAAAAACAGACAATAACTTTGAATAATATTAGCATTTACTCCCCCGGGTTGAATTGAAGAGTCGCATAGTGTGGGGGAGGAACGATCTCCTCAGTCTGTCAGTAGAGCAGGACAGTGACAAAAGTCTGTCACTGAAGCTACTCCTCTGCCTGGAGATGACACTGTTAAGTGGATGCAGTACATTCTTCATGATTGACAGGAACCTGCTCAGTGCCCGACGTTCTGCTACAGATGTCAAACTGTCCAGCTTTATTTCTACAATAGAGCCTGCCTTCTTAACAAGTTTGTCCAGGCGTGAGATGTCCTTCTTCTTTATACTGCCTCCCCAGCACACAACCGCGTAGAAGAGGGCACTCGCCACAACTGTCTGGTAAAACATCTGCAGCATCTTATTGCAGATGTTGAAGGACGCCAACCTTCTAAGAAAGTATAGTTGGCTCTGACCTTTCTTACACAGAGCATCAGTATTGGCAATCCAGTCCAATTTTTCATCCAGCTCCACTCCCAGGTATTTTTAGGTCTGTATCCTCTGCACACAGTCTCCTCTGATCTGTACCCTCTGCACACAGTGGTACCTTACATGTGGGGAAGTGCTGAAGTTAACCATCTAACTAATAGAGTAAAGACCTTTCTAGGAAGACTATAATACATACCTGTATGTATTGTGATGGATGGCTGGGGATCGTGCCCTACCGGGAGACCTGGAGGAGCAGAGGACCAGGAGAAAGGCAATTTATACCTCGGGACATGAGAAGGCAGCCACCTGGGTTGCATCGGGGCCACGGGCTTGGGGCTTAGAAGCTCAAACCTGTTGGGGTCCGTGGCCACTGCCAGGGGGCACCTGGACAGCTCTGGAAACAAGGTCTGCAGGACTTCCGCCACACCCGGAAGTGCTGCCAGAAGAGGAGCTGGATTCACATGCAGCACTTCCGCCACACCTGGAAGTGCTGCCGGAAGTTAATCAGGTGCATTATAAGAGGGGACGCCTAACTCCATGCAGGGAGCCGGAGTCGATTGGAAGAAGACGGAGCTTGTGAGGAGAGGAGAGGAGAGGAGAGGAGAGGAGACGAGGTGGCAGAAGACAAAAGAAGAGAAGTAAAAAGGATTGAGTATTGTACTAATTTATGCATAGTGTTGTGTAAACAAGGAAGAGTTTAATAAATGTGTGTGTTTGTGCACATTGTGTGTCCTTGGTGTCTGTCTGGAACCGGGCTGATCTTTTACAGTATATATACAGTACAGGCCAAAAGTTTGGACACACCTCCTCATTCAATGTGTTTTCTTTATTTTCATGACTGAAGGCATCAAAACTATGAATGAACACATGTGGAGTTATGTACTTAACAAAAAAAGGTGAAATAACTGAAAACATGTTTTATATTCTAGTTTCTTCAAAATAGCCACCCTTTGCTCTGATTACTGCTTTGCACACTCTTGGCATTCTCTCGATGAGCTTCAACAGGTAGTCACCTGAAATGGTTTTCACTTCACAGGTGTGCCTTATCAGGGTTATTTAGTGGAATTTCTTGCTTCATCAATGGGGTTGGGACCAGCAGTTGTGTTGTGCAGAAGTCAGGTTAGTTGGACGATCATTTATTTTTCAACAGGACAATGACCCCAAACACACCTCCAGGCTGTGTAAGGGCTATTTGACCAAGAAGGAGAGTGATGGAGTGCTGTAAATGGTCATGAAAATAAAGAAAACACATTGAATGAGGAGGTGTGTCCAAACTTTTGCCCTGTACTGTATGTGTATATTTTTAATGATTGAGGGGTTAATATAGAATCTAATTCTAAAGTTTGTGCTGTGCTTTTTGTCGAAATAAAAAAGGTAAGTTAAAATACTATCTTGATTTTCTCTATTCTTGTTGTTTGTAACGATCACGTTACTTTGTTTGACACACTTGTGATGTCACAGGAAGTACTCTATAAGTATAGTGGTGCTCGCTTACTTACTTATCCCTTGGTGGATACAAAATACTATTGCTGTCATTAGTGATGGTTTCACATTCAAGGAGATCCTGTCACAATATTTCTTAATCTATAGGTTTTAACTCATTATGGTTCGGGTTGTGCTGAGTCGTGGGAATCGTTACAGCCTCACACCACCCCAATACGTTGATCGGCTGGATTCTTCAAGGGTCTCTTCTCTGCCCAGAGATTGAAAAATGGTGATTCTCTAAAGGGACTCCCTCCTCACCAGCGATTCCCCAACAGACATCGATCTGCATTAATTCTACAATGGAGACCATGACCCACCACAATGATCGGCAGCAGTTCTGTAAGGGGGATGGAGACCCTGGATGACACTCCACCACAATTGCAGGTCGTAAAAAACACATAAGAGGTAAAATTGAAAAGCTGTTTGCTTCGAAATGGGTAATGTCAATCTGTGTCTTAATTAAGGAATTATGGGGTGATTGAATAGTTCACTGCAATGTGGGGACTTTATAAAAGTGGGGTCAGTTGGTAAGTATATTATAAATAAAATTCTGGGTGAGACAGATGCAGTCAGCATAATGATGCTAGGTGGCTGATGACCTCATGAATGGGCTATTTGATGGTTTCAGTTGGGATCGGTCTGCCCAGAAAACATCGATGGGCTTCTTACAGATGATGTTGGGTCGGGTTTTGAGGGTTGCCTAATTAGTGAGCCTTCAAGATCTTATCTTATTTCTTATTTTTAACGCTATGTCTTTTTTTTTTTTTTTTTTTTTACCAAATCACCTCTCCTGAGATGTTGGTGGAGGCTAACCTTAAAGCTCTCTCCATTTTAGCCAGTAGTGAAGTCGACAGAAAATCAGTCACATCAGTGTCTATTGTCTAGCCACCAACATCATCTGTAATTCAAGTGGCATGACTGTGCTCTACCACTTTACAGTGTTTGGGGAACATGAATATTACAAAAACTCCTAAACTGAAATTGGCATGTGAGCTGGATTTGACATCTCATGGTTCTGTCCACAAATCTGTCCACAGCTGGCAGCTGAAACTATTAGTGAATACTTCACAGGATCGTCTTACCAGCATCAGAGAGCAAAGTAGTACACTGGGACCTCTGTTTTGATAGCATAACAGAAACATACATAGGTATCAGAAATAATGTGGGTCCCCTATCCTCCTGGGGCTGCCAGCCAGTGTCCATTGTGCCCATATATTAAGATGGCCTTGACTTCATGGAGACAGAAGGGGCCTGGCAGGTTGGAACACTCTGAGCACTGGATCCCCTCCAGGACCTTAGAGTCCATCTGGAAGGACACCAAATTAAGTGGCTTAGCTCTACCCAAGTCAAACTTTTGTTCAAAACGGAATAATTTTTAGTGGGTGTCAAATAGCAGTATTGCTGAATTTGCAGACTGGATGATCCAGGTGCTATTATTAACCCCATTTTCTGCCATTTGATGGTCACAGATGATGTTTCAGCAAAACTTGCTAAAGAATTAACCTATCAATTGCCACAATTTATTGAAAAGTCTGCATGGCTTTCTTTACAGGATAGGGTTCAAATATGAACAAGGTGGGCAGAGAGAACCCCACTAGAGACATAAACAGTTAAATAAAGTTCATGCAAAAGTAAAGTACTGGAGAAGAAGGAGGGCTGCATTAAAAGATAAAGCCCCTTTCACCACAAACAGTTTAGGAAAGATTTAGAAAGCTCTTGACATTACATAATAATCACAAACAACTTTGAGAGGTCAACATGAGAAAAGATGGAAGAGGAGGTGTGTAGGCACGGACTAATCAGCCAGTCATCGTTCATTTTATATTGTGCCTTTCAAAGTAAGCACTACTACCAATCTCTTTACAATTGCAATTAACCCCACAGTTTGAGATGAATCACACAAGGCGCTGACGGTACATGTAGAAAAGTGCAGATAGAGACATGAAAAGACCAAAAATGAAACAAAAGGAGAAGATTAAGTGTCAGAGATGAAACACAAGAAGACAAAGAGAAAATAGTGTCTCGCATTCCCTTCTCCAAGGCTAAACAGAAGACTCTTCGCAGTTGTTACTCTTGAGTGTTGGATAAAGAGCCATCATGACGTGAAGTTAATGTCAGGATATACCATGCAATATGGCGGTCAGTAGGGACATTGCCAGCATCTTAAAGCCACCCAAAGGCAGCAGAGGTTCCCAGTAACAGTCCTGTAATATGGCCAACAACAGGCACCTTGAAACACATTTCTATCCTGTGTTAAGGCCACGTTAACTTAAATCTTTATTTCATTATTCCACAGTATAACATGCTGCACTTTATTATGTTATATTAGTATGTTGTTCTCCAGCATTAAAATATGTCAGTGCTTGTTGAGCTCTACAACTGCTTTGAATTGCAATCACAGGAGTGAAAAGTATCACATTACGCTAAAAGATGGCTCATTGCCGCTGGTTCCATATCTAACACACACACACACAAGCAGGCAGTGTGGTCTTCTGGCTTAGGGGTTGGATTAAAAACCACAAGTTTATGTGTTTTGACCACAGTGTTGGCTCACAGTGGAATACCAAGCCAGTTACTTGACCAACCTATGCTCTGACGCACAAAATAATAATATAAAGTAACATTTTTCAAACTGGCCTAACATAATTAAGGGTTGTGGTTGCAAGAACCTACCTGCAGAGTCAGACACAATGGTGAAGCAGCTATGGGTTCCACTAACATGTATTCACACTTGTCACTTTAGGTTCACCAATCAGCTTAGCACCCACACATTAAAATTGGTTAAAAATCCACACAGCCTGGAGAGGATGTATAGATGTGCACCACCAGGAGCGGGATTCAAACCCAGGATGCTGGATCTGAGACACGGCAGCTTTAACCACTGTGTCACCCCTCTGCATTGTTTGCATGGCACTATATATGTGAAACTCTTTGAAATGATGTTAAACAAGAAAGGTGAAGCTGAACAAGAAGACATTGCATTTATATAGAGCTTCTGAGGTTTAACTTTTCAAGAGTTTTTGTTTTCCTCTCCTCCATTTCCAACTGGCCATAGTTCAACAATGAATTAATGTGCAGATATTGTTGGTTCCATTTAAGTTAATCAGTTTCTTCTTAGTTTCCTATGTGTTTAAACAAATCCGTCTGTATGTGTACTAATTCTGCATTCAGTAATTTTGTAAAATTTATACTTGCACGGACTTGCAAGTTTTATCTGAGAACTTTTTAATGTGCTCTTCGCCTGCACTCAGTGAAGAGTGTTATACAAAAGTCGAATTGTTCAGATATTGTTAGGGCTGCTTAGCTCAAGGAGAACAGTGCACTGAATAATGATGGACCTCATTAGTATGTTAGTACCTTGTACAAAAAATAGATAAACCCCACAGAGATAACCTTCATGATGTCTTCCCTGAAATTAAAGGGGTTCATAACACATTGTTAAGTCAGATTATAGAAGATTGAAGTCTGGGTGGGATCGGGTGAATCTGCTGCCTGGGTGGATGGATGTTTGCCTTGTGCCCATCAGAAAGTGTTTTTGAGGTATAAGTCAGAGTGCTTGCTTGCAAGACATTTGGAGCTTTTGTACAGCTAGACTAACAGGTGAGTCAGTTAGGTCCATTTTACATTTGTCCATTCTTGTCAGTGTATTGAGATTTTCTTCTGACATGGGGGAGCTGTACAGAAGGACCAGGAATGTGGTCAGATTGCAATAAGCAGACATGGCCATCTTGAATGCATTCAGTTAAATGGAATCAGCGAAGATGGACCTGTTAGACGTAGACAGGAGAGAAGACTCCTGCGCTAGACTGGACTATACACACTGAAAATGTCCTCTCCATTGTTGCACCCCTGCCCTGGGTGCTCCAGGGAACAGTGCAAGTGGATTAGTGAACCACAAATGGTAGCTGATTCTGCATTCTACCTGTCTCATATTGCTACTTTCGCTATCCACACAAAGAACTTTCCCACAAATCTGAAAAGCTGTTCAGTTTAATTTAGTTTCACAGTGACTTCTTAGGAATGACCTTTCAAACAACAGAAGAGGATAAGAGAGAGAGAAGGAATAAAAGAAGGGAGACGCAGCAGAGGACATTGCATGAGGTCTGACCCAGATTGTGGGCTAAATCTGTCAGATAGCCTTATTAGCAGTCAGCCATCAGTCGCACCCACCCCCGCTTCGTATATAGGGGACCGGCTGAGTGCCCGCGACACCAGCCAGCAACGAGCAGGAGCATGGAGACATAGAAATCCTTTTTAGACCTGCACAGTCTTTGTCACAGCTCGTTACACACATGCCGATATAAGGAGACGCTCTCTGACAGGCTGTCAGGCCCTGGCTGCTTTCCCCATCTTTCATGGCACATACCATCCACCCAAGCGCAATATGCTTTGCAACTAATAGGAGGGTAACATGTGTTAGTGTGCATGTAGCACATGAGTTTCCATGAGATTTTACAAGAATTAGCATCCACATCGTTCTAGGAAATTCAGGGGGCCACTTTAGTGTGCAATAGCTGAATGACTCAAGGAGTCATTACATCATGTAGATGCCCCAAGGCTGCTAGAGGAGTAGCGGACCACTCAAAGAAAATCAAAAAAGTTGGCTAAGTAACCAGGGCATTGAGACGAGCCTTCTTTTTTATAACATGACATTTCTCCACTTTATACGTATTTTCATGCTGTACAATTCAATTTACTTTTGTGTGGCGCTTCTCACAGGTTGCTTGCTTAAAGCACTTTACTGATTGTCAAATGCTAAGCAACATAGGATGACAGAGAAATAATCAGTCTATCTGGCCTCTCCATTATAAAATTGAGGGGGACCAAGAACTTGCCACTGAAGGAACTATTCTTGCATGGGATGCCATTCTAGCACAAGGTACACTCACAAACACACTGCTAATTATACCTGCTGTTTCCTTCACGCAAAGAACCATAGAAATATGGAATAAATTACCAAATAGTGTGGGGCTGAGCAGGACTTCAGTTAAATCTCAGCTATTTTGGACAATCTAGGTGAACAGGATAGAAGTGCATGTTGAACTACATGGCCTGTTCTCATCCTAATATTCGAATGCATGATTTTGGGATATGTGAGAAAACACTGAGAAACAACAAATTCAGACGAATAAGAGGACTGAGAGCTAGGAGAGCAATTCCAACAATTGGTGACAACACATTGCTTAACCAAAAAACAAAAACAGAGTATGATTCAAATGTCAAAATGTTTAAGACGGTAATGAAGGAGAATAAAGAACTCTAGCAAGCATTTGGACAAATTAAAGCCCTGGGGTTCTGGTTTATAAAACTTTGTGTGGATTCAAGGAGTTTTTGCTTATGCCACAAATCAGGAAAACATATTTGCCATAAAAAATCCAATATATAAAACCAGACGCATGCACATTTCTACACAATTTAGCTTTACAAGTCACAATTATCTTGTAAATATGCATAGGTGGACACACCTCTAACTCTACCCGATTGCCACCCTGAAACAACCATATACCTGTATGGACTATGCTAATGAACCTCCTACATATGTCATCATGATATTAGCCAGCTTCATTGGCTGGTAGAGCAGCCTACCTCCTGACGCATCGTGCTGTGTTATGCAATTGACTGCACCAAGTGGATTGTTGTGCTGTAGAGTTTGGAAAAGTGTAGGATGCCAGTGTCTAAGTGGGTACCCATGGTCACTTGGCACGCATAATGACATGATTGCTACATTGAATAGCATAGGCCATATGAAATATCATGTGTTCAGCCAGTTACCTTACCAACAAGCTTGCCATCACATACAGTGTTACCATCAAGTCATCTTCCAAAGCTACTGGGCCTCAAAATAAATGAATCACGGGTTGATCCAAACCACCAAATCATGAAGCTTGTCAGCCGCATCTGGCATCACAGATAATTTGAGTGTTAATGGAATGTAATTGTTTAACGTTAACAAAATCACCTTCTTTCTAGATCCCATTTTACCCATTTTACAATATGACTGCAGTCAATTGCTCCGATTACATTCGGAAAACCAGACATTGCTGCAAATTGCTTTTTTATGTTGGCCTGTACACCCACACCATATGGAAACAGAATGTAGCTCCTTGTCAGTCAGTTAATGGCTTCCAGTAGAGCAGATATGATGCATTGAAGCTTCTCTGAGATATTGCTGACCTGTCGGCCAGTTCCCTGAGAAGTCACAACAGGTAGGCTATAAAAAAACTGATGAAAACACGAAGAAGTTCTTTAGTGCGGATACACAGAACTGGGAACTAAACTACAGTCTGTACATCATATTCATCACTTTTGAGGTGTAATATGTTTGTCACCTCAACACACGTTCTAATAACGGCTCAAGGATTTGATTTATTATTCACGTGAGTTGTCATTTAGCTGGTTGGCGGCATTTCACTACTTTATTGAGTGTGTTTTCCCAGTTTTCCCAGTCATTTCCCAGTTTCTCTGAAAACTTGTGCATGGATGGAGGTTAGAGTTGCTGTAAATATACATACCTGTATGTTCTCTTTTACAAATTCTGCACGGAAGGCTGTGCATGCACATTCCAAGCCTTTTTTTGTATGTACAGACGTTTTCTAAGTTTGACGCCAGGTGTCCAGGAAAGATAATAACTCTAGCATACATAATGTTTGACTTTATTAATGTTATACCTACTTTCTGACCTGTCTAAGGTAGAAGGTAACAACCACATGTGGACACATTCACTCATTTGAGGCTGTTTCAGAGTGTATTATGACATTTTATTATGATTTTGACTTATAATGTAAAGGTTAGGATTATTTGTTTCATAACACGTTTGCATTTTCAAATTTGAAGTAATTTTCATATTTATTCCATTTACTGTCACAAAGAACCAATGCCTTCCTGAGTACTGTTTACAAAAATGAGGACCTGTTCACACTTTTTCTTTCGTATATATCTGTGTATTATACAGCTACTTATTTAACATGTAATACATTTGTTTTTACTCAGATGTTTTTGTTATTGTTAATAAAATTATGTAATTAATTCTTCCTTCAATCGGTTTTCTGAAGGTGCTTTTTCCAAATCAAGGTGGCTATGTTGTCCAGTTACCTAGACATGCAGTTTTGTTATTCTGTGAGTTTGGAGACATTCATGAAAGTACCTTACGGTGGATTAATGTCCTAACTATGGTTGGTTTCTGTTTAAGGTACTTGCTACAGGGAATGGCTTTGGCTGTGACTCTGTCCCAGAAATATCATAGATGGAAGGCTGGTCCATCTTGTAGCATTCATTTTGGTGTTGGATGCAGTTGAATGTTTTTCCTTACTGACATGGTACACAACATGATGGCCTGCCGTTTAAATGAAAACATGGCCAACCCATTGCATTCAATAGCCATTTATTATGTTAATGTTGAACTCAAGTCCTTCAAGACACATTGAGTGATGAATTCCACACCCCATGAAGTGATGAATAAAATTGAGCCATACCATTGTCTATGTATTCTGAGTCATTACTTTTTCATCAGTGGTTCTCATTGCCCTTAATTTCATTATCAATAACTCCATTTCTCTAAACTTATATTGGTCCACCAATAATAATAGTATCTCATTAAAACTGCAATTAAGTGATTATGTGATTATATTTAATTGCAATTCGGTGATTATGTGATTAAATCTGCAGATATAGCATAGTATGAAAGAGAGAAGAGAATAGATAAGAATTATCAACTGACAACATTATATTGTAGCAACCCAATAAACAGTAGACGGAGTGTACTGAGCCTCACATTATGACATTGAGACAATTGTGATGAGAACACGACATTCAGTCCAAGAAGCTCATTCATCCTATGCACCTAGATTGACCAAAATTGCATTGAGTCAAGATCTAAAGTTCCTTAAAGTCCTACTCTCCAAAACACTACTTATCATTCATTATCAATCATTGAGCAATATTGACAAATAACATCTTAGGTAAATCGAACTTTTAAAGACAAATAATGTTGTAAGCCACTAGGGGGTGTACTGCTACCCTAACCACCGACATGGACAGGCAGGACACAGGTTCAACTCAACACCCGTGTTTATTTACAGCTTTGTGCAAAAATATCAACACCACACCAATATACAGTACAGTCCCTTCTTGCCGCCAGTCCATCTGCCTCAACTCCTACTGAGGCTTTGTCTCCTTCCTCCGGACTCTGGCCCCTCAATGGAGTGACGCAGCTCCTCTTATTCAGGCCCCGGGAGTGTCCCAGGTGGCTCATTAGTATTAGTGTGCTGGAGGTTCTCTATAGGGCTCTGCAGCTCCCCCTGGCAGCCCCCATGGAACCCAACAGGGCTTCACCAGCTCCTGACATGCCCTGTGGGAATCCATGGTGCCACAGCTGCCCTGGAGGGCTGCCCTCTAGTGTTCCAGGGGTGCTAATGCCTCATCAATGTCCTCTCCCCTGGTCCTTCCATTCTGCTGGCGTCCCAGCCAGGTAGTGGCCGTGGCCGCCGATCACAAATGTACAATGCAATTATGCTGTCACCAGCATATTGTCATAGCAAATGACAATAATGTCAAGCATTATCAATCAGTGAGTTACCTATGGTTAGTCAAGTGTAGGAATGCCAGCAGGAATACCAGGGTCTGACACCTTGTGGGGCAGCTGAGAGAAAGAGGACTATCAACTATAATGGTGGCAGTAGTGGGATACTTAACTCAGAGGCGAAATTTGTAGCAACAATTTATATGATGGTGTCTTGATGGCATATAATCTGAAAATAATGGGGAGCTAAAGGTGAGGGCCACAGAAGTTCATTACCATAACCAGTTCATAATTCTGAGTGTCCAGTTCTTGACTGGGTTGAGGGGGCCAGTGCCAGGTCTCTGGTGTTTCTACTACAAAAGCATCCATTAGTATATCACTACAGAACACGAAAGAATAGAACGTCAATTCTAGTGTGAACGCGGAAAACACAAACAGACATACAGTTGTAGGGCAGGGACGGTGGCCGGAATGACTAAGTTACTCGACAGTTAGGAATAAAGATGTGGGTTCAATTGCTATATCTGGCTCCCCATGTGAAACTGTGGAAGTGTTTTAATCTGTTATCAAATACTGAAAATAATGTATCTTCTAGACACTTTGGAGAAGTGCTCACTATAAAAAAATAGCTGTTTAAAACAAAGGTTATTTTGAAATGTCTGATAAGGATACAGAATTTGTAATTTTAATGACAGTCATACAGAGAGGAATAGAAAGAGTAAACAACACAAAGTAAACTGAAACTTTCAACATGTTTACTCTGAAATATAAAAGTCAAAAAGCCTGACAAAGTCACCAAAGTGGCAGGTTGGGCTTTGATATAAAAACATACCTGCTCAGAGAGATGGATGGAAGACTAAACAGCAACTTCATGTTATCACATTCACGTCCAACCGGGAGGAGGCCCCGGGGAAGACCCAGGACACGCTGGAGGGACTATGTCTCCCGGCTGGCCGGGAACGCCTTGGGATTCTCCCGGAAGAGCTGGAAGAAGTGGCCGGGGAGAGGGAAGTCTGGGCTTCTCTCCTTAAGCTGCTACCCCCGCGACCCGACCTCGGATAAGCGGAAGAGGATGGATGGATGGATGGACATTCACAGTACAAGGGAGAAAAGGAGAAACGCTTCCCAGAATTCAAATGCTAGCAGATGCAGGAGCCAGTGCTCAAAGTCACAGAAAGTAGATTAAGTATTAAATGGGACAGCTCTGCCCGACAATCTAACATGCCACATTTACATCTGCACTGTTAAGATCATTTTAATTGTCTGCCCATCTGTGAATGTTTTGCTCTACTTACCTGCTTTAGGGTGCTGGGGTTTATTACAGCAGCAATTTTTTCAAAGTTGAAGCTAATTTATATTATCGTTTAAAGACGACAAAAATAGCCATAGATTGTACATAAACTGTAATGGATGAGGGAGCACCTTTGACAACCGTCATGACATGGAACAAAAGGGCAAAATTTCACTCTGACATAACACACAAAAGTGGGCAGATAAAAATATAATGAAAGAATTAAGTAGGTATGTTCATATAAATGTTTGGGTGTAGATTATCTTTCATCCTGGAAAGACCATATCGAATTTGTCTGCAAAAAGACAAAGCAAAGGATTTCTTTTCTCCCTTGCCTTAGGTCTTTTGGAACACATATACATTTTCTTTTGTTATTTTTTACTTCTGTGATTATGAGTGTTGTACAGTACTGTAACACTATATGGTACAAGTGTTTGTCCATTTCTTTATGGTCAAAACTGTTCCACCAGATAAAGATCTGTTCAAAGATTGTCAGCAAATCCCTAGAGAAACTTAATGAACCAGCTTACCATAGTAATATAATAACGCTGGCAAGTTGACATGCAAACATCATTGTTGACATGGGGCAGATTTAAATATACAGTAGAACCCGATTATCAGTGGTAATGTGGACTGATGTTACCTTGGATAACTGAAAACTCAGATGGCTCTGATGAATAATTACAGAAATAACAGATGTGGTCAATATTTGGTACTGTATCACTTTTAAGCCTTTTTTCATATACTTAGTGAATTTAGTGTCACATAACATCTAAGCAAAATGCACTTTCACGCTTATTTGTGTGGTATTAAACAGCTAAAATGTACAATAGTTTCAAGAATAAAATTTTTTTTATTGTAGCTATATTTTGGTTTGTCTCATATTGAAGTTTAAAATAAAATGATACAAGGTGAACAAAACTGAAGAGTATTTATAAACAGTCAACTGCTGAGAAGTGCAACTGTGGAGAGGTGAGTCACGCCCACATTCCCATAGGCACCCACTCCTCGTCCGCTTGCTCAGTACAGTCGAGCTTAAACCTATATTACTTAGGCGCTTAGTACAGTATTCACAGCATTGCTTTAATGACTTATAAGAAAAGTAGTCTATGACACTTACAGATTATGAAGAAGCTCAGATAATCAGGACGCGGATAATTGGGGTTCTATTGTAAAATGGACAGACAGACATATTGACACACAAACAGATTTATCTGTGACACAGAAAAACATTCTTTATGAGATTAACCTCCCTAGAGTTAGACCCGAGCCTCACTTGGGCTGTAAAAACAGTGCTAAAAGCCTTAGTCCCGAGTGTCACTCAGGCAACTGCATGGTCACTTCTCGTGTTAGCGTTAGACCCAAGGATTACTTGGGCTGTAAAAGTGCTAACAGTGTTAGTCCCGAGTGTTACTCACTTATGTAAGACACACCTGTACCGTTACTCGTCAGGCCTGAGCATTTACCTGGGTATAGACGCATCTTCTCCTAGCCTCATAATGGCATCTTGTAAGAAACATTACTCAGCAGCCCAGGTGTTGCACGCTCTTGACAGTTTATGAGCAGTGATGTTGAGGAGCCTCTCATCAGCAGTGATGACAAACTGAATCTGTCTTGAGGCAGTGAAATTGAAAATGGACAGTGTCACCGAAAGTGATTCTGATGAATCCAAAAGTGACGTTCAATCGTATTTGAGTTTGTGTCAACCCTGCTTTAAATAAACCAGCATCACCTCATTTTGATTTTGTGGGGCAACCAAGAATAAAAGTGAACGTTGACAACCAAGATCCACTGACTTACTTGATGTTATTTCTTGATGAAGACGTGATGGAAAAAACTGTTGTTGAGACAAACTGTTATGCTGAACAGTGTCAGGTAAATGACCGTACACCTAAGAAGTTTTCCCGTTCAAGGATATACCATACAAAAGATACATTTCAACAGTATATACGGTATTAGCATCACTTTTATTATTAATATTCATTTCATATTATTACTATTCATCATCATTATTATTTGTATAATTATCATAATTTTTTAGTATCACTGTTATAATTTTTTTAATTTTGTACTTATAGTGTTTTGCATGTTTTTCAGCAGAAAGATGAGATTAATTAAAGTCATTTTTCAAAACAAAAAATGCAATGCTTTCTACCTGTTTTTTTGAGAAAAAATGTAACACTAAGGAGGTTAAGAATTAAACACACAAATATGTAACCAGACATACAGAATAACATACTTGCAGTCATGACACCCAGACAGATTTTACTGATGATTCAGTCAAGTACCCATGGTACATAAACAATCAGATTTTGTTTTTTCACAGATATCGGCAGGTAGACAGATGAGACATATGATACACATGTGTTCGTGGCACACTGGGAGAGAACATCTGAAGACACAGCTATGGCATAGTCTGACACATCTTCATGTCACTGGGACCGACAGTTTTTAAAGACACCGAGAGACACATAGAGGAACAGCTGAGACCAAGACAAACATGTAGTGAAGGCACAGACAGACAGAGAGACACTCTTAACCCTGGCACATATGCCAGTGGATGCCATCTTGGTACAGACTGACAGCCTTCCACGTGGAAGCTGAACAAGAGTGAGGAAGCGAGCAAGTGACAGTTAGAGCAGACTGAGACTGACAGACAGACGCCCGCGGCTCACAATTAAACAAGACATTCGTGTGGTGGGGCTTTGTTTTGAAAGCAGCATTAAAATTAAAAAAGGTCAAGTGTTTGTGAAGGCTTCCTGAGTCGCCCTGGCTGAGTGTCAGCGGAGACTGATCCATTAAAGCCTCAGTATCTCTTCCACTTACTTAAGCTTAACCTTGATAAATAAATAAGTGGCGGTGCATTCATTATTAAGAGGCTTGAGAACCGCGTCCCTTATTTATTCATCAGTGCAGCCTTGTCAGCAAACTGTGGCACCCCGTTCAGTGACATGACTACAGGAATCCTGAGGCAGGCTTTCAGAACTGTGCAAAGTAGCGCTATGGGGGGCTTAGAAGCACTGTAGGAACACACACGGTCTGCCTGATCTCCTCAAAATCTTTTCCTGGCTACTAATAGCCGACTACGGAGAGTGTCTTCTCACAGCCTCAGATCTCATCTTGTCCAGTGCACACATTAAGGTAAACAGCAGCTGATGTACAGTCTGGCTTACTTTGAAACCATAAATACAGCTACAAGGATGGCTTCCATACTACTGAATTCTCAGCCTCCCAAACTAAGAAAGCACAACACACTTAATTCCTTAGGTGGGAACAATACAAGGATGTAATTTCAGAAAATGAATACTGACTCTCATGGGCTAACTTTTCAATTTTAGGTCAGTAAAACAAAATAACCTGACCTCTTTCAATTTGTATCTGACCCCCACGGGCTGACCTGTGACCTCTCAAACATTCAATTTTCAATCTGAACCTCAAGGGCTAAACTAGTAAATTATAGTCTACAGCATCTAAAAGTGACCCTGATGGGCTCAGCCATGGTGTACGTTAGTTGACACTTAGTGACCACTTAATGTCCTACATTTGAAACCAAGCCTACTAGAAGCAATAGAACTAGAGAAGATAAGGTTATACTTAATATTTGTTCTTGTTTTTATCTCTTGTTGTCTTACACTATAGGTAAAATGACACTGAGAATGGGTTAGCGAGACATTTGCATCCTCATGTCAGTCGTGTAAGTGAAAGTTGTGATGCATAAGTTGTGACTGTGTGAACCTCTGACCCCAGAATTACCAAGAAAGTACACCACGCCACAGCAGACCAACAATCGCATGCTGGAATGTCACAGAATCATACCCTAAGGTGAGTGCTTTTCTTTTTCTTCTGGCAAATTCTGAATTATTCATGTATGGAACAACACAGTGCCGCACATTAAGTAACATTACTTAAGGCAAAATAACAAAAAAAAAAAAAATATAGAAAATTTGCCCTTACTTGAAATGTTAAATCTCACACCATTCACTCTTAGTTGACGGGCTGAAGATCGCCAGTCAGTTTTTGGTTTTAAGAGCCCAGATAAACGTTGTTTGGTCCCTCTAGGCAAGCCAATTTCAGTCAGTCTCGATTGGGTAGGCCAATAGATAGATAGATAGATAGATAGATAGATAGATAGATAGATAGATAGATAGACAGATAGATAGATAGATAGATAACTGTAATAGAAGTACATTAGGAGAATGAAGTGGCATTGTGATTCCTGACTTGGGGTATGCTGGTGACTCACCAGGAAAACATGGTGATGCCAAAGAAGGCTCCTTTGACTTCATCCCTTGAATTTAAAGGTATTTAAAAGTATGGCCTAGTGGCAATGGCACTAAACTGTGAACCATAAAATGAAATCCACTCCCAGACACAGGGTATAATCTCGAGCAAGTCACAGCCTTAGCCACCTCCAACTTTATATATCACTAGCTGTTGCACCCATCTAAGATGGGTTGGACTCAAAGTACACCTCAGCATTACCATTTGCAGTGCACCATCTATTGGAATGTATTTTGTAATGCATATGTTAATAAAATGCATTGCAGAACTAGAACAAAACAGAATGTGAGAGACAAAAAACATTGATATTTTGCAGGTAGGCCAGTTTAGAAGACCACCCCAAAAATTCAACAGGGAAGCTAGTATCTAATCATTCTCAATGGACTAGCAGAGTTTCAACTATGCCAACTTTGTGCCCCTTGTTTGTTCATTGTCTACTGTTCTTCTGCTCTCTAAAGCAACATTTTTATATATTTTCAGCTCATTTGGCAATTTTATTCTGGGTCACAGTGGCACACAGGGAGTCTTTGTTACAAATCATAAGTATAAAAACGACTTATATAGACAAGCAAGAAACTCTGAAAGAGGGCACAAAAAGTAGTCTTGTCTACATGGTGAAAGGGCAGCGGGTCTGCAGATGAGTTCAGTTTGGAGGCCAGAGGGTTAAACCTTCGCTCACAATGATTCCCACCTGTCTGAGAAAACAGTCAAAAGAGAAAAGAAGAAATGGGCCTTTTCCCATCATTACTCAGACTCGGAGCCATCCATTACAATGCACTTTACAGATAAGGTTTCAGAAGGATAGAAAGCAAAAAAAGTCGCTTTTGTAAAGCGAAATAAAAACAAGGTCAAAGTGACAAGTGCTGTGGCACACTCCTCCCTTGTTCAAGCTGCCAGTGACAGAGGTGTTTGTCTGTGTCACTGACTCTCATGTAATTTTACTAATCTTTCATGATGGAGTATTCCAGCCCAAGCTCACATTAACATCGGCTCAAGGTCCCAAGAGTCCAACACTTCAGGATTTCCACTGATTTTTATGGTACTGCTTGATGAAGGTCAGCAAAGATGACACAGACAGACAGACAGTAACAGAGTGGGCATCCAAAAGATGAGGCAGACAACTTTTTATGTAAGAGTGTTACAAATTGCTCGTGTGATAGACAGATAGATAGATAGATAGATAGATAGATAGATAGATAGATAGATAGATAGATAGATCTTTAATTGCCCCTGAGGAAAATTTGGCATTTAATGTTTAATATTAGTTTGCATCTAGTGTTACTCTTTTTTTATTTTATTTTTTTTGTACCTTTGTTGAATATTTGTGAAGTATTATGAGCATGGTAAATGCACTATAAAAATAAATAAATAAATAAATAAATAAATAAATAATAATTATTATTGTTAATATTATCATTATTATTATACTTAACTTTAATAACATGTTCTCTGTTGGACCTGTGGTCTGCACCTCTTTTTCCTATTTTGTGTTCGAAGTAATTCTTGATGAAAAACTTATATTGAATTATACTTTTACATCCTTTTGGTGCCGGCCTGGCTTTGCATGCAGTGTACCCACTTAATAAACTAAACTAAATCCACTTATTCAGATATAGGCTGGCAAGGCGGTGGACCCTAGAACCCTAGGAGCACTGGGGCCATGGCAGGAACTAAAGCAGGATGGGATGCCAGGTCATTGCAGAGCATTTCAGTTGCTGACCAACCTACTAGGTGCACTTTTGGAGTATGGAAGAATCTTCAGATTTTACACAGACAGTGACTGCAACATTGTTGTGTACTAACTAATGACCCACGGTGCTGCCCTACAGAGAAAGAAAGACCCTGAAAGGAATGGTAGCTCACTGTTCATCAATGATAATTTGCAGCTCCAAGGACCTGGCTTCCATTCCAAACGGACTGAATGTTTTCAGGCATCTCATTGTGGATGACAAAGCCATTCTCTTTAGCACAGCATCTACTGTATATGTGTGCTTACTTGAACCTTCCCTCAAGAGACCTTGTTCTCTGCTCTACTTTAGGCAACCAACCTTTCGTATATTCAGATGCCGTCAGGTGTTTGCCTTTACTGTTCACAATGTGGAAATTTGTTTTGTTCTTGTCAGCAATGAACCAAGGCAAGCCTACCGTCACAGTTCAGCAGTGCAGTGCCGCTAAGAATCTTTGAGTGTGTGCACCGTAGAATACAGCATAAAATATAGAAGGAAAGGAAAAAAATACACGAAACAGTAAAAGTGCATATTTCTTTATCAAGTTTGACATATAGTCATTTTCATTAAGTGCAGTATTTTTTTATTCTAAGCAAAAGGGTCTTTTCTATTTTCCTAGAAGGCAGCCTCCTCGCCATTTCTTAGGTCAGCACATAGGGGCAGCCCGTTGTCTTGCTGTCTATTCCAAACTCTTCACGTTCATCCACAGTGAGACCTCTCTCGTGGTTCACATTGGAACTCTCTAAAACAGTGGAATTTCACATCATCTCATTGCACATTTCACCTTCTGTCACTGCAGAAATCATACTCCATCCAAACTATTACAACTATAGCATCTGATGTCAACAAGGAAGTCCTTTTCTTAGCTGGAAGACTCAGACTCCTTGGCCTTATTGAGCATGTGCTGATCACAGCCCTGAATGACTTTGTCCAGTAGGCTTCACACATCACTTCAGCATCCTGGTCTTGTCACCCCTTTCTTCAACATATTCTTGTGATTGCTCACAAACTGTGCCCCTCCCCCCATCTTCATATTGTCTGTAAGATGCCAGGTGGTAGAGCTCCCCCTCCAACTGCTATCTCAGCACTTCATGCCCTCATCAATGTTACCAAGTGTATCCTGGCTCACTTCTGAGCCACAATAGAACTTTCATCCTGAACTCCAAGTTCCTCTACATCAATGACTTTCACTGCCCTAAATCTCTCGTTTCTCTTTCCTGTTCTTCCTTGAAAATTTCCCTTCTACATTGTAACCATGAGTGTGTTTACAAGCATACACAAAACCCGGGATAGGCTGAGTAACCCGGTAAAAACAGATACCTGGTTTCTTAAAAGATGCTGTCCACAGGTGCAAGTCTGCTTGTGGAGTTCTCCCTTGGTAAAACACTCGAGCGTCATTAAACTGCACAAAAAAAGAGTTAAGCAAAATTATCGTGAATTTGAAAACAAGCATGGAGCCTGTGTCTCCTAAGCACTGTATATGGAGCTCATAAACATAAATGTATCAATTTATGAAATATTGAGACAGATTATTTTAATTAGGAGAGAGAATAATTTTCCTTGTGGACACTTCCACGAATTTTAAACCTGCGTCTGCTGAATGCGTGGGGGAAGCTAAGACATGTTCTGACTGACAGAGTGAAATGAACTTTGGTGCAGACCACCAAATCCTTAACTGCAACCCGATTAAGGGTTTACATGGCCACATAACTGATTTACCTGTGGAGAAATCTACATGTGTTAACCTGGTATCTCAGAGACTAGTAATCTGTGTTCTTTAACTGGAAAAAGTTACATAACATTTTTAAAAACCAAGTTTTTGTGAATAACCAGGTTGTTAAAACAGATGTAAACACCCTCCATGACTCTTCTACCAAGCCACGCTCGTTATGATCATTTACTCTACATTGGTAGAACAACAACTGCTTCGGGGCTGCTGAACTTAAGATACCTTCTCAATAATCCATTTCTTCAGTTGTTACGGATCAAACAGTCTATCTGATACTTCTGACAGCCTTTTCCACCCCAATCTGTCCTCAGATTATAGTGCCTGTAAGAGACATTTGTTAGTTAGTTGAGTTATGTTAAATTGACAAAAATATTTTCTTAGTTATGTTAGAATGTATGCTTATTTGTTAGCATACTAGCCATGTAAGCCCATGCTGAAAAAGCTTGGGGTCCTAGAAACTACTGAAATCATCAGAAAAAAAACTGAGATGTAGAGATGTCGGGTAATTCAAAGGAATTACTCTGGGCATCTCTCTCCTAGGATGATTCGCTTTGCCGAAGTGCTTACATCGCTTGTGCATTAGCGGCGGGAGGAAACGTAAAAGGGATACCGTTTTGCCGAAGTTAGTGTCTAAGCGACTTTGTCTTTCTTCTGAGGTTTCGTTTTGCCAACATGCTCACCTCGCTTGTGTGTTAGCGGCAAGAGGAAACGTAAAAGGGATACCATTTTGCCGATGTTAGCGGCTAAGCGACTTTGTCTTTCTTCTGAGGTTTCATTTTGCTGATGTGCTCACCTTGCTTGTGTTATTAAGCTAAGTGAGTTTTCTGTTTCCTCGGAGGTGGAGCCCTAACCCCGACTCTACCTCTCACTTCCAGGCCAGACAGACACACAAACTTCCACACACATAGACGTTTATATATAAGATAGTCTATGGAAGGTTACACATGCTAAACTATAAACGTAATATTCTAATTATTTCTTGCCCCTCTGACTACAGACTACTTCTAGTTTACAACCTGCCTTGGAGTTGGTATGGAGCAAACAGTTTCAAACTGTACATACGTAATGTACTGAATGTGAAGCCTACTGTATGTCAGTTTCCCATCGAAAAATATCATAACCTTTAAGTATAGAAAGTAATTGAAGATTAATATGAGAAAGCTAAGATTGTAGAAGAAATCTCTTTTCCTTTTTACCTGTTGTTGCGCATGTGTAAAAACTTTTCTCTGAAATTTTTGTGATTTGTTCCATTTTAAATTCTCACTATACCATTTTAAAAAGAACTTTATCAGACTGGGAAATTTCTTTTGTTATGCATCTAACTTGTGCTGGATCCTACCTTGCCAACTCTGCGATTTTAGGAAACTGGTAAAGATGCAGCTTCAGTGCCGTTGTATTTATTTTTTGCTTGTCTAGTCTTGGTAGGAACTGTAATGCTGCACCATTTGAACACTTTGAGAGATTCCTACTTTCATTTAACTGTTCTTTTGAAGGTCTCGCCAATTGTTCAGCTTGTTGGAAGCTGTTTTGGGTAATCGTGCTTGCTAAATAAATAGCAATAATTTTCACTCAATCAAATATATGTTTTTATATAAATACAATAATACTCTCTTATAATCATCGTTTGAAAAAGTGAGTAATGTCATACAGTACATTTAATTTGTCATATAGTATGGTTAATTTATTTATTCAAACCACATCTCATCTTCAGTTTCAATCTGTCAGGTAGACTGACAGAGAAGATGATTTATTTACAGTATTTAAAATATGAATGCTTTACTTTATAACTTTAACAACGCCACATGCTGGTATGCCCACATTATAAGTATATTACAGTGGTTACTACTGACCTTTTAGCCTTCTGTTTTGAATTCAGTTGACACAAATACATTGGAATTCTTAGTCTCGTTTCCCCACTAATGGAATTAAAAAATAAATGGGAATTACGTGGGGTGAATGAGCAGCATGGATGGAATTACACAGGGTGTATGGGTGGCCTGGATTGGATTGCTGGTCTGATCCTATATGTGGTAATTGACATTCCCTTGAAGTCTGGGCACATCTCCAAGACGTGTGGGTTACATTGACTGGCCTGTCCAAGTTGGATTTATGCTAACAAGAGTGACCAGTGATGAACTGATGTCCAGTTCTGGGTTCACCTCTTCCATATACATAATGCTGCATTATATTAAGTGGATTAAGAGATGGGATGATTGAATAAAGGTATGCAAAAGTTCTGAAATGCATTCAATGACCATTTTGATATAGAATATGAACCAACAGTGAAACATAAGATGGTGTGCAACTATACACAAAAATTGAGGAGGCAGCAGTCTCTGAGCGGTTTCCATGCTATTATTTCAGATCAGTGAACATTTGTAACTAAAGGAATCAGAGCAGGTAGCCATCTTCATTAACTGATTCAGACCAGTGTGGAACTATGCAGATGCTGGTTGATGTTCAATTGTTTGCAAGCAGCCCTATATAGGGAAAGACCCCATATAAATATACTGTATTGTTATCTATTATGAATGATGATGATGTTTCTCTGCAGCTCCACTCTTTCTGATTGTAGTATATAAGGGATGGCTGGAAGCTCATCCCGGCAGGGACGCCCCGAGAAGGGAAGGATGGGGAAGGCAACTACGTTTAGACACTGCCTCCCCCAAGACACTAGACTGGGACTTCCCTGCAGCATAGAAGTGCCCCGGATTCCCATAGGGCACAATGGGATTTGGAGTTTGGCCTCACAGCCCTGCTGGGTACCATGGGTGCCACCAGGAGATGCTGAAGGAGGACCTGGGGAGACGTGCTTCCCTCATAGCCCGAAAGTACTAGTGAGTCATGAGGATGGAAATCCAGAAGTACTTCTGGGCTGAAGAAAATTCAACTTCTCCACCTGACCTGCTGACAAGTCACGTGGATTATTTAAAGGACTGTTGGGAACCCAGCAAGCGAGCCAGAGTCGGGTAGAGGAGGACAAAGCTTGCTGGGAGGTGTGGAGGAAAAATAGAGAAAGAAAGAGAATTGTTATTGTGCTTTGTGATTTACTTGTCTGTGTTATTGTGGCTGTGGTGCTTGGGGAACACTGTTTAAAGAAGAAAATTAAAAATACTTCTTGGTGCTTTTACCTGGTGTCCTGAGTGTGTCTGTCTGTTGGATTTAAAGTGGCAACAGTGACCCCTAGCATCCACAAGTAGTATGTCTCTCATCCTGACAACTTGATTAGGCACAAACTTGTGATTTTAAAACAGATATGCACAATCTGGACCTCTCCATTAACTTTTCTATGTCTAGCAGTTAGGACCCTCAGCATCTGGTAATCAGAAACAACACTCCCTTCTCTCAAGAAAGCAATCTAATAAGCCAGTATACTGTTCTCTGCTCAAATCACCACAGGCTGATGTTCAGCAAGTCTGCCTTCTCCTCAGTTTTCTCCAGGTGGCCTGAGTTTGCACAGCTACCTGCACATTTCTGTTATCACAGGCTTTTCAGAATTGCAAGTAGGTAGACAAATGTTCATGCACCAAATTTATGAAAGTTTGTAAATCAGGGGTGGCAAAACGTTCAGCTCTGGTGACAATTAGAATGGTTTGTGACCACAATTCTGAGATACTTGGCTCTCAACCCGAGTGTTCAGTATGCGCTGAGTGGTGGCAAGGGCCACTCTAACACTGTGCCAATGCAAAGCTAACAAACACCTCTTAGCCCAAAAGGTTTGTTTTTCTATCTGATTACATTAACAACAGAAACAGAATGCAGAAAGATGTGGAGGGGCCTTTTTTTTAACTGATCATTCTTCCTGGCTGAAGTGATTGTCTTAGACATAGAAATAGCTGTCAATAGTAAAGAAGTCCATCCAACTGTGATTTCTACCCTGATTTTCATTTTTAATTCTTCTTCTAATAGGATATGATAGGAATTTTGCACAAAGATTTTCTTGAGGTAACCTGTGCATTTAGTCATTTATTAGTTTTTGTCCGCTACGCTAACTTAATTTTTCTTTTTATTTATTTCTTTATCAATACACAATCCTACTTAATGGTTTAAGAATGGAGCAGCAAAGTAAAATCCTAAATGTGAACTGAGCGTATGTGAGTGTTCCCATCTGCCTGGACTGCCACTTTAAAGATCAGGTTCAAATGTCATTTTTCAGTCAGCCTGATTTCAGAGTTATATAAATAACAGTGCAATGATGATGAGGTGCAAAAGCCACAGTGAGCTGCAAAAATGGATCAAGAGAACACACAGAGAATAATTAAATAGACATGTCTCACTTATCCATTCAACTATGATTGGAACCATTAAATTGTTCCAGGGAGACGAAGCCGATGCCATCAGCTTTAGACACTAAACAGGAACCTGTCAACTCCATTGCACAGAAGCATGACCGAGTGGTTTAGAATTAACAGTTCAGATACTCGTTAGTTTGTGGAATTTGAAAGGAAACTGCAGAACCAGGAAAACCCACACAGGACATGCAGACTTGATGAAAACAGAGGCCAGATTGGCAATCTGAGCTTTGAAACAGAAGCAGTTATTTTGTTTCTCAATGTTACCGAACAATTTTAAATTATGGTTTATTTATGTAGCACATTTAAAACAATGAAAAGTTGACCAATGTGCTTTACATAGAATAAAAGTTAATAGTAAGAAATAAAAGCCAGATAAAGAATTATAAAATTTATATACAGTATATAAAAATGTGTATGTGTGTTTATGTATGTATAACAATATACAAACATAAATAACTAATACATACTGTACATGTGCAAGAATAAAATGATCACCGTATAAACAATATTAACAACAAGATCTAAACACTCAAACCCCTAAACTAAAAACCAAGTGAATAAAAGTGCTATTTTAGTAAAAACATCAGACTATAAATTGTGAGCAAACCGTTCCACAGTTTAAGACCAGCCAGCACAAAGGCACAATCAACACTCAGCTTCAACTGTACCAGAAATAGCTGATTTGAAGACCTTAGCTGCCTGGTTGATGAACATGGAACAAGAAGTACGGTGGAGCTGGCCCATATAATGCTTTAAACACAAGCACTAAAATCTTAAAATTCACCCTATAACTAAGCAAAATGACACCTTTTATTGGCTAACTAAAACGCTTTCGTGATTACATCTTGCCTGAAGAAGGGGCCTGAGTTGCCTCGAAAGGTTGCATATTGTAATCTTTTTAGTTAGCCAATAAAAGGTGTCATTTTGCTTGGCTTTTCTCTACATTCATAATGGATAACATGGTACAACACCCTAGTACTACCCTATAACTAATAGAGCCAATGAAGAGAGGCCAACACTAGAGCGATGTGATCCTTTTTTTTTGCTGCTGTTAACTGCATTCTGCACCAGCTGCAGGTGAGACGGTGTTGTGCGGGATACTCTGACATACAGGTGATCACAATAAGCCACATAAGACGCAACAACAGCAAGAATGAGCTTCAGTAGGTCATTAAACAACAAGAATGGCTTGACTTAATTATTCCCCCTGAGGTAGAAAAAAACTACTTTTTACCACAGCATTGATCTGTTTATCACATTTAAAATCTGAATCCAAAATCACCCCGAGATTTTTAGCACATGGCTTTAAGTACCGGACAAGTGGACCCAACGTGCTGGCATTATTTTGGGTATCCGTGAATTAACCAAATAGAATGACTTCAAATTAAACAGTTTCATGCAAAACTTTCCAACAGTAAATAAAACTTTTACAAAAAAAAAGATAAAAACATTGGCATTTTTTGACACTATTGTTGCATAGTTTACGACTTATTTGAGGAACCAAAAAAAAATGTAAAAAATAAATAAAAGTATATGTGGTATTTACGTATGTTTGGGTCTCAGAGCTCATTAGGCTGTCAGTCTGGTCTGGCTTTGCTCGTCAGGTGTCAGAGTGGTCAAAGACTGTCATTAGACCTTGCCAGCTGATGATAAATCCAGAGCCTAATAAATTCTATGACTCTTCAAACATCGTACAGCACTCAACAACCATGGGCTCTTCTAAGCAACTGACTGAGAATTTGAAATTAAACTAATTGATGCCTACAAAGCTGGGGAAGGCTATAAAAAGATTTCAAAGCACTTCCATACAGCACTTTCCACAGTCCAAAATATCCTTAAAAAATGGACATCAAGAGAAGATCTGGAGGACCAAGAAAACAGACAGATATAAGAGCTTGAAAACTACACAGGAAGGAAAAGAAAAAGCAAAACAATATGGCTGCAAGAGACCTCCAGGGACATTTAGCTGAGAGAGGCATAGTGGTCCGCAGCTCTAATGTGCAACTTTACTTATATGGACACAGTCTTCATGGAAAAGCCTTCAGAAGGAAACCTTACCTCATCACAAAAAAGTCTTTAATATAGCTGCATAAGGTGGGGGCATTTTGGAGCCAAGTACTGTGAATGGATGAACTATAAAATCAAGCTCTTTGGCAACAACACCAAATGTTTGAAGAAAATTGTTGTTGTTTGGAGAAATAAAGAACAGCAATTGAAGAAAAGAAGACTTTGCTGACTGTTAAGTACTGGGGTGTTGGCTGTATTATACATTGGGGTTGTGTGGCAGCCATTGGCACAGGAAGCTCTGTGTGAGTGCAGAGAAGAATGGATTCCATTAAAAATCACCAAATCCTCAATGAGAATGTCGAATAGCTAGTCAGAAAACCAAAAACTGAATTAAAGATGGCTTCTACAAGACACCTTAAAACACATTTCAAAATCTGTTATCAAGTGCCTCAAGAAACAAAAGGTGAAGCTTATGGAATAGCCTATGCGGTCACTAGACATCATCGAACGCCTGTGCTGTACAAAGTAGGCAACCCAAGGATACCTCAAAGCTAGACGTGATCTGCAACGAAGAATGGGCAGAAATCTCCAAACAAAGAATTCAACGGCTCATAGAAAAATGTTTGCAAGCTGTGATTTTTGCTAAAGGAGGTGTTTTTAAAGTCCAACTTATTAGTGTGCCAAAACATTTGCAAAAGCCTTGTGTGCAGTGCATCCTGCTCTGGAGTCTATACCTAGTAGGGAGTTGACTAGGGTGGTGCTCTTGTCACACCTCAACTAAGCATCTATGATTTTGGGTTGATCCAATGCTAGATTACAACTGAAATCCTTTCCATTTTTTCTGGAAATCTATGAACAAAAAAAAAAGTAGCATGCGTAAGTATCGTAACATTGTAACTGGACAGCAATATAATATTAGAGAAAATACGTAGTTGTGGCAGCTTTTTGGGTATATGCGTCCATGGCAGCGGACTGCTGCATGTAGAAAATAGAGTAGCATAACAGTAGCATAGCTTAACAACTATATATACGTAGGCCATTATTCAGTGGTGGAGTGATGGCCCTGAGGCTGGGGATCTGCACCAGAAATTTGAAAGTTGCCTGTTTGATTCCCTTAAATGCCAGAAGTGATTCCACTCCATTAAGCCCTCGAGTAAGGCCCTTAACCTGCAATTGCTACTTCCTGGATATGACATTAAACTACGAAAACTCAGGGGTTGGTGGCAGGAATTGTTCTCCAGCCACTGTTAAAAACCTCACACTGCTCCATTCCAGTCAATCTAGTGTGGTGCTGAGGTGTCACTCGTTGCACAACTGTACTTGGGTCCTAATTTGGGATCCTGAGGTGGTTCATCATGTGGTGGTTGCAGCAAGGCACTTTATCGGTGTATGATCCCAACCTCTCTCTCTCTCTCTTATTATTCAGACTAGCATGGTACATATATAGTGCTATCCTCAAATCCTGGCCCAAAAACTGGCCTGCCAGGTTCAAGGGGTTAAGTGATACCGATGAGCCCAGCATACGCATGCAGAGCACCTGTAGACTTGTAACATGCACACTGAATGCAGAGAATGATTCGGGTGCGAGCTGAACTCAGGTCGGTACAAGTGTCTGGCAGCAGCAATGACCATCGTGCAAGCTTGCTGTGCACACTGTAAACATGGCAAGGATAAATAACTAAAAAAGGCCTAAATGGAAAAATAGAAGTGGAAACTTTTTACTTGCTTGTATTATGAAGGGAAACAAAAGTCTACTTCTGCTTGTGAAGGCTTAAAGAATAATGAATGACATTCTCTGTCAGGAAGACTAGAAGATAACACATTAGGACATTATATGGATAAACGACAAAGGGGAAATCATCCCTCTCTTGCTTTACTTAAACCAAAGCAGGTTTGAAAAATGATGGGATTAAACTGAATATCAGCCTTCTGAGTAGCAGTACACTAAAGTCAGCTGCAGCTAACTGTTTTCTAGCCCAGCTCTTGTTCAGCTCAGGTTCGCTGGGTGCTGGAAGGAAAAAAATTAATTGCAAAAAAAAAAATACTTTAAAAGAATATAACTGTACTTTTTAGGTCAAAAAGGATTTGTTTAATCATTTTATTTAATAAGTGTTTGGATAAGTGTTGGTAGAGAAATGCTGGAGCATAGGGAGCTGGTAAAACTACAAACGTATCCATAACAGGATCGTTTCAAAGTGCGGGGTGTGTCTTTCATCTTCCTATTGTGATTTTCACTCATCAGCTTGCCAGGTAAATGCATTGTATTGTTTGAAGTGCCCGTGTTGTATTATTACCATATTGAAACAGTTACGTGTGAAATGCGGTGTACAAAATGTCTAATGGATTTTCCACCTCTATCACGTAAAGAGAAACAAAAAAATGAAGAAATAAAATTATTTTTAAAAAGCAGTTCCAGTTGTTTCTTGTCTGAAGACGAACGGACAGGCCCTTAGGGGGGCTGCTAATCCAAACAAGAAGCATGAATGCAAAACTACAAAAAAGTGTAAAAGCACAACAACTTAAACTGACCAGACAAGTTCTGCAAAAAGGAACCTTAGCTATCAATGGGGGAATGGAAAAGATCACCTTGCAAAATACTGATAGCATAAACACTTGCTGCCCCAGGCAATGTCAACCAACAGTCAGCTGTACCAAGTATCGTCTGTCCCATTCCTCCTACGATGAATGTCAACATTTAGGAGTGAAACTGGACTAGACAGACACTTTTCATGGTGAAATAACTCTTCTTTATTAAAATAAAAAAGGAGTCCTAATTGGAAATATCAAACACCGTGAGGAAAGCAATATCGATATCCCACCACTGCCACCATTTGGATTTTCCCGATCTACATTTCATGTTTACTTAATGGCTTCAGTGACACAGGCCAGTAAAAAGCTCATACTGTTTATTCATTTGGCTGTCGGTGCAAAAGCAGCACAATGCAAAACAAGAGTGTGGCTGCCTCCTAACCTACACTGCCACCATGACGCTAAATATTCAGGATTAAGAAACACTTTTCATTGACTTTTATCAAGGTGAATTGACTATCAAACTTCATTATTCTGAGGCTGTTCATATTAAATGGTTACTATACTATACTTTAAAAATAACACTGCAGAAAATATCATAAATAGAAGCAAGAAGCAAAACTGCTAAGCTAACTATGGAGGGCAAAGGTAAAGGCCCAGTCAAGACAAAGATGTGGTACACACATTTGAAATCTTTTCTATTGTATACTCCATCTCAATTACGAGATGCGCTCTCGTCCCACAGAAGGTAGTAGCAGAGGAGACAATGAAGGCAAAACTAGTAGCCATTATGGACATTGCTGCTCATCCTCTCTCTGACACACTAACACTGTGGACTTTCAGTCAATGAATGTTTCAACAGAAGTGTTTTCAGGAAACGCTACAGGGGGTCCTTTATACCAACAGCAATAAATCTGCATAATGCCTGTGTGTGACTGCTCTCTTTGGTTTAAACAAGTCAGAAGGTGTCATCGTTCTTGTGTGCATTTGAGGGTGTTGTTGATTGTTACAATATTTCTTCTGTAAAAAGCGGAATTTCCAGTTTGGCAGACAGTGTGGCCCCTAGTGGGCATCCAAAGCCCCAAAACCTTGACACAATTGCAACTGGTTCAGTCCCGGGTTAAAATAAAGCCCCTTGTTAAATAAATCACCTTATTACATGTCTTCTTTAATAACCCTTTCTCCTTGATGATTCTCCTTTTTTTCTTCTCTTTAACTCCTGCACACCTCCCAGGGGAGCTTTGCCCAACTCGTCTGACTCAGATTAATGTGGAAAAGGTTAAGTGCTCCTTTTAATGTGGACCTGGGAGTAAGTCAGTCCAACAAGTTTGCCCCCTGGAACCTCTCCCTGATAGGGGAGCCTGCCCCTAACTGAAAGCAGTGTGTAAACATTGTCACACATGCGCAATTAGGGGGTAGCTAACAAGCTCAACGAAGCGCAACAGAACAAGGAAAACGGGTTTGAAATAGAGCACTAATACATCTCTTCCCTTATTCAGCAGAAAACCAGACGACTAAGTACCGTACCTTTCAGAAAAAGGCCGGACTGAGATCCTCTTCAACCTCCAGAAGATGATCTCACTTCCACACTCTCAGAAATGACTGTTCTTCTGACCCAACCATTTTATCATCATCTCCATCGCTCTCCTTCACCATCATTTTATTTCGTACATCATTTCCTGACATTTCTGTATAAAATCCAATCATTTCCTGGTTTCACAGCCCCATTGTGTCTCATTCTAACTGTATTAGTCTGAATAGAATAATTGGACGATCTGATACTATACGGGGAATTCCCCCAAACCTTTTTGAGTATGTCTTCTCTGTTTCCTGTCATTACAACATCTATAAAAATTATGGGAATAAGATACCACAAATTGAATGTTGGAAACTTACTGTTCGATAAATAATAAAAGTACAGAAGGACTAGAACCAAATAGGGTGGCTTACTCTTTCCAGCACGGGGAGCAGCGTTAGTAACCAAGAGAGATGAGACATCTTTCTCTAGTTCACCTCAGTTAAAATTTGGAGGGACATCATGGCTGAAGCTCTGTGATTCACCAATTTCTGTTGGAATTCTAACTGAATTGTCTAATGTGCAATTAAAAATCCAACAGTTATTCTCATTTATATAATACTTTTCATATGTATTCATGATTAAAAAGCAATTAAAATGATTTTCTTTAAGAGGACCCTACTTACAGAATAAACTTAATGCTGTACAATGGGCAAGAATAAAGGAATGACCAAGCCAGTATCAGACCTACACAGATCCATTTTGACATGTCAAGGTATTTAAATAATATATTTTAACTGTTCTAAAGTGGTTTAAAGTTTAATTCTGTATTGTAGTCCCGTTTGCTGTATTAGCACGTTGTCAAGGTGCATACTGTCAATGGCACTATATTAAACATGCAAGCGTTGATGGATTGAATCAAAGCCACTTGCTTTCATCTACCCACTGCATTGAGCTTGCATCTTCAATTTGTCTTAAAACACCACATAATAATTCAAGAAACCTGTTACAGTGTGCACAGCCAAAGCCTTCCTGACTCAACTGCATGTCTTCCACAGAGACACTCACAGGCTCCATTTCAGAAAACGTGCATATTATTTCAAGGACACCACCGGCCTCACCTATGCGCCACTCTGGGTACCCGGGCTCCTGCTGGCACAGTTAAAGAGGCATGGAATGCCACTCTGTGCGTCAGCATTCGGTAAGCACTGCTGAATCTGCAGATGTGATCCCAAATAAATAGAATAGGATTTTATTTTGGAACTCCCTGGTTTCTCTGCTGACTTTACTTTCGTATGACTTTTACGTAGTTACACACTTGCTGGTTCCCCACTGGCTCTGCAGCTGTGGCTGTGGTGACTGCAGACCTGTGAGAACTGAGCCTTAGGAGTGGTGAAATGCTTGTAACCATTGTGCTTTTTACGTACCTTGGTAATACATTTTATGGGGACCCTCTGGTGACTTGTACCTTCTCATATTAAAGAAAACTCAGTGCAGCTAGAGCTTTATGTCCAGAGAAAAAAGGGTCTCCAGGAGTCACAAGCAAATCCTTACTGCTTGAAAAAGAGGTTGATGTTATAGCCTATATATGTGACTGCCTATCCTCACGTACGACATCTCTGAAATCACCAAACTAATTTCATTGACCGTTTTTGTATTTGATAGATGCTAGGGCCTGATTTTGCATGTCTCTTTTATGTTAGTAGGATTTCCAGGAATTTCAACTTACTTCACAGCCATTGTGCACTCTGCTTCAGCATTAGCTTTGTCAATGCACAGGGACCTCATCATCTCTTAATAATTATCTGTGGAATGCTTAGGTAGTTGGCTCATCAATTAGTATTCAGGCCTAGTCCACACTATTGTAGATTAACAAAGATAAAAGCTGAAAATGCATATGTAAATTTGGTTTGGCATTGCCTCAACAAAAAAATGGCATTTTCGTCCACAAGAAACTTCATCCATCCATCTATTTTGTAAACCCGCTTATACAGAGCTGGGTCACTGGGAAGCTGGAGCCAATCCAGCAAGCATCAGGCGCAAGGATGGAACAACCTCTGGGCAGGGAGCCAGTCCATCGCAGGAGGAACACTCTCACACACACGCACAAACAAACACACACATACATTAGGGGTCAAATTAGCATGTTTTACAAAGTGTTTTGTAAAGTGTATATTTGGAAAGGCTGGGCATTGTGGATGGTGAAAATGGAGTTTTATGAAAATGCTGATGTCCGATTGTTATGCTGTTTAGTCATGATAACATTCTTTGAGATCTCTTCTTTACACTGGGGATATTCCCTCCCTATCTTCTCTGCATCAGTTGACCTGTGTGCACCTCGAAACATTTGGATGTTCCACCATATTTATATTGGCATAATTCCCAGTCCATTTCTTCCATGCTTTTGGCTACCTTATGCTTGGTTGCAACTTTTAAAAGCAGTTGTACACCATCTGTCTAGACAAACAAGTCCAATTTAATGTTCTCTTCAGATGGGCTGTGTTTTCATTTTGCTTTCGGTATTTCGATTTACTCTGCATTGGCTCCATAAACAAGCATCACTCTTGGCTGACAAATCGTGCATGCCCAATAGGAAAGATTTACGAAATTTTAGCATTTCTCTTGGATGACAGACTTTTAGGAAATGATGTGAAAGTGGTAATGTGGAGAGAAACGTTTGAAAAGAAAACAGTGTTCTCAAATTCATCCATTGGTGTTGACAACTGTGTCTACTACTCAACTTCATCACCTCACGGTCAATTTCATATTTGATATGACTGATGGCCAATCAAAACACAAAGATGTAGTATGATCCACTCCTATGTTTTATTTGTCACCTGTGGGAAAGCATGGACACAGTAAGACTCGCCAAGAGCTTAATGCCACGTTGATGTAGCTATAGTACTATCAAACAAAACCAACCTATTAAAACCCACCAGCATATGAAATTCGTGAAATTCCATAATTATTGGGCTAATGACCTTCAAAAAGAGCACTGACACAAAAAGACCCACCAACATGGCTACATGTTTAGCTACCATACTGATCAGGCAGTGGGCCTATCAAAGTAAACCAATATACTAAGAGGTTAGGAGCACACCCTGATACAGTGCATTGCCACACCCACCACATGACAAACCAACTCAGGATCCCAGATTAGGACCCGAGTGCAGCCATGCAGCAGGTTACACCTCAGTACCACACAAGTTCAGGTGGAATGGAACCAGTGTGAGGGTTTTTATGGTGGCTGGAGTGCCAATTCTGCCACCAACCCCCAAGTTTTTCCCTGAAGATTGGAGAGCATCCATGTAGGGCTGGATGCAGATCAACGTTAAACCCAGGACGGAGCAATTGCAGGTTAAGGGCCTTCCTCAAGGGCCCAACAGAGTAGAGTGACTTTTGGTATATACAGGATTTGAACAGACAACCTCTCCGATTGCCAGTGCAGATCCCTAGCCTCAGAGCCACCACTCCACTCACCACTCTGCCACCACTAAGACCACCTTTATGTCTTACTCCTCTATTGAAACACTGCCTGGGTAATGTATCTGTCAAAAAACTAAACCACAATAAGATTCACCCTTATTTCTTACTGTTATTGTTCTCCTCATTTTAGAAATTAATTTCTGCTAAAACACATTTTTCCTCAGACATGGGGGATGTTAACCATAGAGACAACAGTCTTAATGTTCAAATCACTCCTTGATAAATATTTAATGAAATTATACTTGACCAGAATGCCATCTTATTTTGGCACAGGCGCTGCCATGCTACTGTTGTCATGATGATTACTAGGGGCGTGGCCTAGATTACTAGGGGCGTGGCCTAGAAGTTGCATCACTAGCACAAAGATACAAAAGCCTACCTGTAATTAGAAGTGACTTCCGGGATTCTTTGGATTCCTCTAAAAACATTTTCTTTTTTTTTATCGATTTCTCAGTCTTTGACCTATTCCCTCTGTTTTTTAAATTACTTGCCTAACATTTTGGATTGATTTTCTTAGTTTTGATCTCTTGCAAACTTTTTGAAGTCTCTTTCTTCTGGTCCTCTCTTTACAACCAACTGTAGGAGAACATTTATTATTCAGCCATAGCAGTGGCTGGGCTCTGGACATTACAATGACCATATAAGCACAAACTCCCACCACCATCTTGCTGCCCAGCTACAGCACACTTTGTGCCATGGACCACCAAAGAGGAGCATTAAAATCTAATATCTTATGGGTCAGCTGCAGCAAACCTATCAAGAAATATAAGTGCAATAAACACTGTGTGAGTAGAGAATAACGGGATCATTGCCTAATTTTTTTGATTTTTGAAAGCATTCACTTAACTGAGGTAAGACAATCAAATGAATGAAATTGACAATGTGATGCCATTTTTTACAGTATTGGTGTGGTGGGCATCCACTCCTCGCTGCCTATTGTTGTGTTTGGGAAAGTCAATTTCTTAAAAAATTATTGTGTTACTTTAATAGCTTATTTACTTGTTTCTTATGCCAGAGATTGGGCTTTGTTTCCTAAATCAATTCTCTCAAAAGGCTTAACATGTCATTTTCCAATCTAAAACAAAACCAGAGACAAATCCAAATTGAAAATCAAAATACGGGCAAAGATAAAAAATAGCATTTCTAAGTAGACATCAAAAGTATCTGTAAAGTTTTATCAGCACCTCAAGCATACTAGTTTGAGAACTGTATGCTTTTCAAGTCGTGGTTCTAAAGTAGCCACCATAAAGTGAATTTTGGCTTATGGATATGCCCTTTATGCCTCTTCCAGGTAATGTGCATGGACAGGCACACAATGTTAACGGTGCCATACAACTTCATTAATAATGTCATCAAATAGAGACAAAAAAATCAAAAATGGAAAGAAATGTGAACAGTGATGTTAGTGTGTCGGTAATGGAAAAATTCTGTACACTTTTCTGTGATCAGAAGAATGTTTTTTTACTTTTGTTCATTAAAAAAAAAACCAGCATAGTACTTATCCATCCTCTTCCAGACTTAATTATCCAGTTCAGGGTCACAGTTCCAGCAATCACTGGATGCATGGCAGTAATATTTCCTAGTCAGGGTGCCTTTACATTGCAGGGTTAACATGCAGACATGTACACACGGGGCGAGTTTGGCATTGCAAGTCCACCTAACCTGCATGTCTTTGGACTGTAGAAGGAAACCTACGTAAACATGGGGAGAACATGCAGATTCTATTCAGGGAACACCTGGTACTTGAACCTTGTTTTCCTGAGATAGCAGTGCTACCCCTCTGTCACCGTGCCACCCAGCATGGTACCATAAATAGTGTAATTGGTCATTAGTGATGATACAGTCAATGTTGCATAAACTTCAAAAGACACATCTTGTTGACAGTCATAACGTAGTCACCTCAAGAAGACATCTTGCACTGATACTTTCCACTTATGTTTAAGCAAATAGAGCCCCTACAACTCTAATCTAAATCTGCATTTCAAAAGGCAACATATTGTTATTTCAAGGCATTGTACTTTTGTACTCCTTTGTTCATAAAGATGGACAATATGGCACAACAACAATCAATTCTTATAAGAAATATAGGTTCACCACCACTGAACATCCTGGATTGCCCCAATGTGGCTGTTTTTATCTAAGGTGGATATCCATATGTACAGTAAATGTGCATACATTCTGAGGAACAGGACCAAGTCAAACATTTCTTGAGTGCAAGTTCAAGTTTTTTATCATATGGCAAAAATTCTGCATGTCTGACCAAAGGGCACCATGTCATAGCTCTCCAGCCACGATCAGCAAGTGCAGCTAGTCAAAGCATTCTAAATATATTGCATCATAATTACATAACTTATAGTGTCTGAACATAGTGGAGATACTGTTTGGAGGAACAGACTGGGGAAGAGTTTAGTACCAAGTGAATGAATGTCACACAGGGTACAGAGAAAATCTCCATATATATAAAATCACAACGTCTGTCTGTCTGTCCGCTTTTCACGAGAGAACTACTTAACGGATTTAGAGCAGGTTTTTTTCTAAAATTTGCTTGAACAGTCCAGTTGATTTTGCGACCTCTCTCATTGCAATAAGTATCATAGTTCGCTTACGGTACCGATTTATTTGTGCGAATTCAAGAGACATGCAGCGGGCTGAGGGGAGGGTGGCAGGGCCTTCCTCACTCATGCGTCAGCCTCAGGCATTCCTTACCTCTGCTTAGCTAGCGAACAAGAGAACTACTTAACGGATTTAGATCTTTTTGTTTTCTATAATTTGCTTGAACATTCTGGTTGATTTTGTGACTTCTCTCATTGTGCTAAGAATCATAGTTCACTTGCAGGAACGATATATTCGTGTTAATGCGAGACAGAGGGAAGGAGGAAGCGTGACATCATGAGTGGGGAGGTGGGCAGGGTCTTCCTCACTGTCCTATTTCACTACTACATGGGCTGGAGATGCGGGGGACAGCTAGTGTGTAATAACAATGGGTTGAGGGGCTCAACAGTGTTTATCAGGATTGGACAAAGACATGCTATAACTCTATATCCAGTGGTCTGCATTGTTCTCCAAAGTTAAGTCTGAGTTTCTTACAATATCCACTGTATAAATTTTGGTGTAATATTGAAGTCTACAAGCAACACTGTTTCATACTTATTATATTTTTCACATGCTTAAACCACTGAAAGTGAACCATTTGAACCAAAATATATCCCCAGACAATAAAAACAAGACTTCCTTTAATTTCATTTATTTGAAATAAAGCTGCCCCCCAGCAGATGAACTGTTAAATTTCAAGATAAGACACCTTCTGATCGGAGTCTGCATGTACTCCTCACTTTTGTGTGAGCTCCCAATGGGAACACAGCTTTCTTCATATTTTCAAAGTAGGAATCTTCCAAGTGTAGGGATGTGCATTCTTGCACATTTAGGTTTGATCCCCACCATGGTTAACTTCAGTTGCCCATGACCCTAAACATCAAAGCAGATTAGGGAATTTGCAACTATTCTGTACTACTTTTGTGTCTTTTATTTATCATTTTAACCCCCACTCTCTCTGAGGTTGTTTAAAACACATTTGCTGCTTTCAGACTGCCAACCACTCAGAGGTGTGCGGGTGTCAAGTGCCATTTCAGCCAGCAGTTCTTTATCTAATAGACTGAAGTGACAAATTGGATCCCAGAAGCATAATCAGTGGGTCACTTAGCCATATGTACTTGAAACAGAGGAACAGTACAACAAATGCGCATGTATCTGTTGAAGAGGAAATTGGCCATTGAGTCAAATAATCTTTAGCCTAAAGGACAATGCTTGTGGGTGGACTCAACCTACAATAAAATGCACTGTACAGGGAAAAAGTCGTTAATGAGGATGAAGCATTTACGTCGTCAGCTCTGTGGTTTAATCATAATATCTGTGGAGATTTACTTTGTAACTCTGTAGTGAAGATGTCTCCATGGAGCTAGAGTTAAAGATGATACAACTAAAGCTCCAGTAACTTCTGCAGATGAGACTCATCATTGTGCAGCATTTGATCTCCAGACACTTCAACTAAGAAGTCAGCATTCTTGGATTACCACACCAGGTGGAAGCAGACAAGACTGTTTGATCTCTGTGGAGAACCAGTCACTAAATGGAGACTCATGGGTCGCTAGAAGGAAAATACCTTGTGAGAAAATGCTTGACAAACATCCCCATTTGAGACTCAATGCTGGCGACAATTTAAGATACTGTATCCAGTAGGGGAATGTGTTCTTTAGGAATTGCAGCCCTACTGGAAGAGAAAAATATGTTCTGCCATTTCCATGGCACAGATATTAAGACAAAAAGTATAATACTAAGAGATGTTTCATCATGCAGGCCTACATTCCCAAATAACAACAGCAAAAGGAAACCCACAGAACAGCACAGGGTCTCCAACATTTATTATTGCCATTTTCAATGTCCTTTGCATGGCTAGCAGTGATGACTTCTCTCTGTCTTTAGATAGGCTTCATAATTCACAAGGAATGTAATCTATTACATTATTTTAGGATAGCACTTTGTTTTAGAAAGAAAGAACACATTTTCAAGAAATCACATGCTAACCTGACTAAACACTTGTTTTTATCTTCTCTACTGGTCTTAGGCAGACAGGCGACCAGGCTGTCAACTCAGCTACACCCCACCAGTTGTTCTAGACACGTAAATGTCCATTGTGAACACCACAAAAACAGGGATGTGAAGAAACACTTCATTAGTCGAGTCTCTGACAGGTTATTTTTGTTATGTGGGGTTCACAGTAACAGGTGTATGAGATATCAAGTACAAAAACTTTTTTTCCCCTTGGTTCATGTGGAACAGCACTAGCATCTGCTACATGTGGATCCAGGATCCATCACATGGGCATGTGATGTCAGTCTGCGCTCCTCATTTTAAAGGGCCCTCAAACTGGGATTGATACTAGAGGCATTGTAACCTCATCCCAGTGAGGATCAAGCAGATCTCTTGAGGTGTGTGTGCATGTGTGATACACCACAGCAAATGATCCGGAAGTCCAGTTGAGCAAGGTGTACAGTGGGATGGTGTGCTTAGCAGTTTATCAGTGTGCCATGTATGGTGTCCAAGTGAGGCTGTGCGCAAGTGTGTGAAGAAGCCTTAGTTTAATAATCGCATACAGTTGTAAATGAGACAGCTTTGTTCTTTTTTCCCATCAGTCCATTACTATCTCTGCTACAAAATGGCAACGCTTTATTTTGTTCTGTTTGCTTTTGTTCCATATTATACGCATACATTCTCAAGCAGACTATAGGAGTCTGGGTTCCATCACAGCTACAATGGTCACTGTCAGATAAAATACATTTTATACAAGCTGTTTAGTCTATTGTTTTTTTAATCATCCATTTTTGAAGTCTAATGTTCATTTTGATTTCTTCTGACAAAGCTGCAATTCATTCTCACTTTGTTTTTCTGTGTTTACACAATGGCCACTGGATGTGTCCTGTAACCACGACTATCACTCTGTTGACATCACGGAAGTTGGTGCTATAAATATGGAGGCAGTTTCATTTAACGTTGTCCCTCAGTGAATAAGTAATGTCTTGATATTCTTTAGTGCAGATAGCACTACTTCCACGTAGGCCCTAGTGTTAGCTCTTGGTTTGGTTCTGACTGTCAATTCTTGTTTTTGCCCTTTTTGGTTTTGTGATATTTTTGGCTTCCAACTTCTGACCCTTTTCCTTGTCCTGAGAATATTTAAGCCTGCGTTTATCATCCCCTGGCCTTTATTCACTTTCTAACAATACTCATCACTTTCGCAAATCAAGATACAATCCTTGACATAACACCAGTTTATACCCACACTGGGCCATTTTGAGGTTTTCAATTTACTTACTATGCATATTGTTAAGTTTGAAGGATGAAAACCAGAGTAACCATGCAAACACGGGGAGAAGATACAGACTCTACACAGAAAATGAACTGATACAGCATTTAAGTGCAAGGTGTTAATGCCACAAGGTGGCCACTGTTCCACGTGAAGATATTTCAGCCCTTTTCAGATATCCATTAAACTGTTAAAGTCAACTCCAGACGAGGCAGAACTGTTGCTATGCTCTTGCGTCATCCATGCTCTTTGCAATGAACCTAGCAAGATGATTTACAATCAGTTATCAGGTAAAAGTAATGTCATGGTTATCAATAAAGAACCTTTCTAAGGTCAGTTACTATGTACATTTTAACAGCCTATTGACACCATTGTCAAGGAAAATGCTAGCCTCTTGTTCTCCTAATTTTTCTGATTGTAAGTTCTATTTTCATGTCCTTGTTTTCATCTTTTATTTTGCCTTTATGGTCCAACTGTGTTTTCATGATTTGTCTGTGCTTTGATTACATCTTCCACTCTTTCCTTGTTTTTTGTAATTGACGGAATGCCTCACTGACCCATTTCCGCATTCTGTTCTCAGTCAGCTCCCAACTTTGAATTTTCCCCTAATCTATGCAGCAAGCTGTTCTCTCTGCCTTTCTAACTAGATCAAGTTTTCCACGACCTTTCACCCCAGAGTGCCCTGCAATTCTGACACAATAATGGAGTCATATTTACAGGATTTATGGGAAATGTTTCATTCCTAGACAAGCATTCTCACTCTTGGAGCCACATCAATAAAGTTCAGTTGATTTTTGTATAGGAAGATACAAACACAAACTTTATGTCATGAATTTGAACTTCCTAAGCACAAAGACTCAAAACAAAGTGACAAAAAGCTCCACAAATGGAAGGATCCATCAACTTTCAGCATCGAGCAAAAAGGAGCAAACAAAGAATCTTTAATAATAAGATTTATAAATCAAAACACTCTCCTTAACAAAAATCTCCAATGAGCACAAAAGTCACAGAAGGAATAGCGGGCGTGAAATAGACAATCCAGTATCAAACAAGTCCCAAAGCGAAAATTCAAACGATTGGTCAAGAAAATAGTTAAAATACCATAAAATGCAGGAATCCTCCAAAGCACTGTAATAAAAACAAGAACTCACCAACACCACCAAGCGCATTCAGTGAGCCGCATGGGAGTGCTTGTTTCCCCAGCCTTTGTAAGGTCGTGGGCAGTCCCTTGACGGACATAGACAAAATACCCACAAAATTCACAGAACACGGTAACAAACAAAGGAATGCAAATAAATAACAAAAGTATCATTATAAACACTGACAACACAATCAAAAATGAACATACAAGACAAAACAGGAAGTAAAACTGAAGCTGAGGAAGGAACCTTGGCTTAAACATAAAACTTAAAAAATTATTAATTACATAATGAGTACACATAAATGAAACAGACAGGAAAATGAAGTAGCATGAAACTAAATAACATAAATGGAATCTCACAATATCTGCCTATTAATTACCTGTTGAGCTATACAGTCAGAGGACTACATCACACTACTTTAGAAAATCCAGAACATAAGAAACCTTACAAATGAGAGGAGACCACTCAGTCTGTCAAGAAGTTTGTTTAGTTACTAGCTACACTGTCCCAATATCTCACTTTAATATCTTAAAGTTTGCCAAAGGTCTGCTTCAATTCCATAGCTTGGTAAGTTTGTTCCTGATTCCCATAATTCTTTGCATAAAATAGTGTTTCCTGGGTGCTGTTCTAAATGCTCTTCCCCTTAATTTCCACTGATGTCCTCAAGTACGAGAATTACCATATAGTTGAAAGAATTTCAGCAGGGTCTACTGCAGTGGCTGCAGGTTTTCATTCTAACCCTTTTCTTAATTAGTGTGCTGTTTTTGCTGCTAATTAATTCCTTTTCCTTTCATTTTAATTGACTTGTTTTTAAAGATTTGTTCCATCTGAATTTCTTCATCGTTCTGAATTGCTTCATTTCTTTCCTTAAATGGCACCCAAAAAGAAATGAAATGTGAAGTGAGTGAGCCAACAGAAGACCAACTAAGTCAGGGCCTCAAATTCCAGCCAATTTCACTCCAACCAGTTTCTTAATTAGGTAGCGAGTCTTGTTGTTAATTAAACCCATTCTTTAATTCCATGGCTTGTTGCTTCTCTCATTGTGCAATAGCATACATTTCTGAAATTGCTGATTTTCTCTTTTCTAAGAGCAGTGTTAAAATGTTTTGTGGACCTGAGCAGATAAACATTCCTGAGACCTTCATTTTTCTTTATTTTCAGATATTACGTGATGGACACAGTTTGCTGGTTCTGTTTTGGCTCATTTTGTATCTCATTATTGTTTGGCAGCTAATTAAGAAAAAAGAAACAATTATTGGGTCTGAGTCTTCAACAACAAGTCAATTGCAATTAATTCAAAAGAAATTAATTAGAAGCAAAAACAGGTCACTTATTAAGAAAAGGTTTAGAGCAGGGGTGGGCAAAGTCATTCCTGGAGGGCCGCAGTGGCTGCAGGTTTTTGTTCCAACCCAGTTACTTAATCAGAAGCACTTATTGCTCAAGTAACACTTCTCCATTTTAGTTGTCTCTCTCATTAAGATTTTTAACCCTTATTGCCTATTTTAACCTTAAACAGCTGTATTCTTGGTTTTTAATTGCTCCTTATTAGCAATAAGATGCAAGTGACAAAAGAAACTAGCATTTCTCCATTTAACTTGTTTCCATTTACACCTGTGTGTATTTAATGTGCACTCTTTGGTTTAATTAAATACTTAGAAGGAAAGTGAAGAGAAAAAAGTAAAGAGCTGAGAATTACTCTTCAATTTTAGATTTCAAATAATTTGGACAATATCCTTTGAAAGAAAAAAAATCTAGGGTATGAGAATGACCTGACATGGCAGATTTAAACATTAACAAGTCATGAAATTAAATTATTGGCAAGGATTATTTTCTAATTAAGCAACTGGGTTGGAACAAAAACCTGCAGCCACTGCGGCCCTCCAGGACTGAGTTTGCCCACCCCGGTTTAGAATTAAAACCTGCAGCCACTAGAACCGGAGTTTGAGAGCACTGGTCAATGCCTCTGAGGATTTTGGTTGCCATGCAGTGTCCTCTGCTTGAGAAGTGTTACCTTCAATGGCAGCCACTTCTGTTCCAGTATCGCTTTATCAAGGGAAATGTGTCTTGACATTTAAGTTTCAAATAATAAAAAGTATTTCTAGTCACCAGAAAAATACATACACTTGTCCAAATAATGATTCATTCCTTATTTTAGTCAAAAGGGAAACTTTTTGAATGCAATTTTTTTTCCTGAAGTGAATAATTTTGACAGGATAGAGAGTTAAACAATGTAATATTTGAAAAAGAAAAAAACTGTAATATTTCATTTTTTTCAGTGTGCCACTTGTTTAACGCTCCCCTTGTTCTTGAAAGAGGAATCTTTTTACTTAATGCTTCCAGCGATTCCTTGAAGAAATCAAAAGGGGTCTCCATGGAAACATTTTTAAAAACCTAATATGGGGATTTTGTATTTACTCTTGCTGAAGACAGTTAAGTTTTTGCTTGCTTCAGACTTCAGTTGTGCCCTCTGTCCATCTAGTGCTCTGCCCACTATGGTATACCTTGCTTGATCTTTGTGGTGTTGTGTTCTCCTCTTTTGCCCACCTTTGAGCGCACCTCTCACATGTCATGCCTCCTTCTTGTTATTCCAAGGAAACTATTATTTAATTAGTTTAGATGTTATTAAAATAGACTCCTTACATCATTAAGCGTTGTGTCACTGGGTCAAAATTTAGTTTCCAGTTTTCAGGCTTAGCTTATTCTCCTGACTTTTGTGTTTATAACTTTCGTTTATGGGTGCGTGTTCAGTAAGTCAAATACAGACTACCAATGATACAAAGATTTTCAGGAGAAGCAGAGGTGTCTTTCTTTTAGGACTAGGCAGGAGAATGCAGCTTTGCAGAGTCGGTGCAGTGAAATAGTCCTTTATCTTTCACTACAAACAAGGCCCAAACCAAGCTCTGAATCACTCTGAATCACTAAACTAAACACTATTCCGAGTTAACATTTTTTGACTGAGTGCTAAATTTCTCACATTAAGTTTTCTGTTTGCTTGGTTGAAGCTCGGCCACTTTGCAGTGCATGCTGCCAATCTTTACAGTACAGTAGTGCTGAGATCAAAGTGACCAGGCCACAAAATGGAGGTGCCCACAGATTTAACTTTGGAGGAAAAGCTGGCAGTGAAAGGAAAACACAGACATAAAACAGCAGTGCAATGACACAGAAAACATTAAAAATAAATGGAAGTGTAGGGAACTAGACAAATCATATATTGAAACAAAATGAAAATGTCCACAACAAATTGGTACTTGTTCCGGAGAAAGTAAGGAGACCGGTGTTCGCATCCCAGGTCCTCCCTGCATAGAGTTTTGTTTGTTCTCCCCGTGTCTGGGTGGGTTTCCTCCACTGTCCAAACACATGCAGGTTAGGTGAATTGGCCATTCTAAATAGACCCTCGTGTGTGTGTGTATGTGTTCACCCCACTGCGATGGACTAGCGCCCTGTGCAGGGTTTTTTCCTTGCCTTGTGCCCTATGCTCCCTGGGACAGGCTCCAGCACACCCCCGTGATCCTGTTCAGGACTAAAATGACTAACCTTCTACCTGCTTTTTGATTAGTTTTTCCACTGTTTCCTTTCTGTCTTATGAATTTTTAATCGTACCCTATCCCTTACCTTTCATTTAAACTCGTTTTCACTCTACTTTCCCTGGTTAGTGTCTCATTGGTAACCCTTGCCGGGGATAATGTAATAAAAGTGATATGCTTTTATACCTAGGCTGATTACTTTTTTTAAAGTAATGAGTAACATAATGCAGCACTTAATTTTTTTTTCTTCAATAAAATAAATTTGTAATGTAAGAACATCAGTAATGTTAATAATTCCCAACACTTCCAAAAAATTAAATAACTACATAAAAACATAAAAATGAGTGTGTTATTTTGCAGAAGTATTGTATTTATCTGGTAGCATCATACACTCGTGTGCTCTGGCCATCCGGTGACAGCTACTGAAGGAAGAGGTTAAGTAGCACATGCATAAAGTGAGATCAATAAAAAATAATCAAACATAAGTTATAAGGAAACATTTCATCCTGCATGTATACTGAGGAGTAAATGTAATCTGCCTAATTTAGGGTCACTGGGAGCCAGTGATCATTCCAGGCAGCACTGGGTGTAAGGCGAGAAGCAAACATGGCGGACGCCCATCCTTTACAGGGCTCAGTCGCATAGCCAAGCAGAAAAGAGTGAACTGCGTGCAATCCGGTAGCAGAAACATATTATTAAAATGTTGGTTTAGTCTTCATCCAGCTACTTGCGATAGATATGCTGATGCTGTGTGTGATCGGGTGGCACAGCGGCCAACGTTCATATGGCAAATCTTCAGGGGGATGAAAAGAAGGAATTGATATTATTTATTTCACAGCGTGTCCCAGGCGTGACTAAATTCATTTAGAAAACACACAAAAAAAATGAATACATTTGGTTGTGTTTCTGGTCAGTTTCATGAAGATTCATGTAAGGACTTAGGAGTTATTAACAAATGCCGACCAATGAAATGTGAAATTAGTCATACTACTAAAAAAAAGGTGATGCCACGGTAACATACTGTTTGTAACGCATTATATTTTATAATGCGGTTCTATAGAACATACTTAGTTATTTTGTTATGAGTAATGAATAACGTAAATAAGTTCCATAACTCTGTTGGTAACCAGACTTGGGTATACCACGCTACAAAGTAACCTTTTACTGTAATTTAATTGTATTTCTTAATAACAAAGTGCTGAACTGCATTACATTTCTAGTTTGTGTAACCAAGCTAAAGTTACTGATCTAACTAGAATGTTGTTACTTGCATTACAATGTTTCAAAGAAAATTAGATTTAAATGTCATCACTTGAGGAGGTTGACGTGACTACCTGGTCTCTGTTCTCTGCCTTGCACTGTTTTCACGCAGGTGTGGAATATGTTGAATTCTGTGATGCTGTCAGGTCTGCACCAGAAATACGTGTTATTTTATGACTTTACCTGTTTGTTCATTTTACTTCAATATCGTATTGAGTTTGACTTTACCTTATTAGGAATTTATTACAAAATGTAAACCCCCGTGACCCTGTGTTAGGATATAGCGGGTTGGATAATGGATGGATGGATAAATGCTTTTTTTTATCACCACTTGCCTTTTTGATAGTGTGAAGACAAGTGCAGATTTACCATCATGGCATTCTGGTTGCATCCCTGGGACCTGTGATGCCAAGAGGCCTTTTCATTATTTCCCCATTGGCATGAAGAAATGATGGAGTCTCCGCACACTGAAACCACAAGGGAGACACACATGCCCTAGATGAGACGATCGAGCCTACGTGTACGGAACGCTAGATTGAGAAATAGCAATAGTTAAACCACCAGGAAGTATGATCAACTCTCAGTTAAAGAGCACAAAGGCCCGTGAGGCTCTTAATCCAGGCCTGTGTTAAGAGCGCAGCAATGGGGCCCATCACATCAATAATTGCGCTGACTGTTATACTGACAATAATTTTACTGGTTTCTGACTAAATGTCTGCAAGTGTTTGAGTGGTTGTTAAGGATTAAGATTTATTTATTTATTATTTATTCTTTTTTTATTGACAATTCATTTTGTAAACAAAAGGAGTCTTCACAGCACAGTGTTAAGGTAAGTCATACAATTTATTTGTCTAACTGCTGAATTCACATTCACTGTTATTAGAAAGTATCACAAAAGTAAAGTACTTAGTAGTGTGAACACTTTTTCCAGGAAGTGATGAGTAAAGTATCCTGTCACACTTTGACAGAAGTAATCAGTAATTTGTGATGGATAACTTTCTTTGAGTAACTACTTGAGCTTTGGTGGAAAAATGCCGAACTTGACAGACCCAACCATCCTGTCCCTAACAACTTCCTCCAGCTCACCCTGGGCAATTTCCAGGTGCTCCCTGAGCAACTGAAAAATATTATTCCATCATACTGTCCTTACTGCTTTCCTGCTCCTGCTATATCCTCCATGTGAGAAGCCCAAGGATCATCCAAACTCCATGCCCAAATTGCCTCAACATGCTCTTCTCAATCCAGAGTAGCAGCTCTGTAGGAAACCACTATGTGAGGTGAATGATGACAGTCATTTGTAATGCCAGTTAGGTGACAAGCAAAAGTAAAACAGATCCAGGCATTAGAAACCTTGGAACTAGAAACTGCCCTAGACACTTCTTCTGCAATGGGTCACTTCCTTTCCTTTGGCCAATCAACGCATTTTCAAACAACCATGTCTCAGATATCTCTCCATGGACTAATCACCCTAATGGCACTCATGTCTTCTTGTTGGTTAGTTTTTCATGCCCCTTTCCTCCAAGTGATCGACCGGAAAGAACTGGAACAGAGATTAAAGAGATGGGTTGGCTGCTGACAAGAGACAAAGCAGTAGGCATATAGCCAGTTAGAAACAGAAGAGAGAGAGGAGAGAGGTTAGGAGCATGCACTGATACCGTCGCACCCACCATACGACAAACCACCGCATGATCCCAGATTAGGACCTGAGTGCAGCCATGCAACAGGTGACACCTCAGCACCACACTAGTTCAGATGGAATGGAACCAGTGTGAATTTATTATGGTGGCTGGAGTGCTAATTCTGCCACCAACCCCCTGGTTTTCTCTGCAGGTTGGAGGGCCTACATGCAGGGCTGGATGCAGATTAACGTCATACCCAGGATGGAGCAATTACAGGTTGAGGGCCTTACTCAAAGGCCCAACGGAGTAGAATCACTTTTGGCATTTACGGGATTTGAACCGGCAATCAAAAGGTGCAGATCCCTACCATCAGAGCCACCATTACACCCAGAAACAGAAGAAAAGACTAATAGATTCAGAAAGCCGAAACCGGCATAAATTCTGAGAAAAGTTAAGAGAGTCAATGTCAGTACTCTGCTTAAGTACACAGCTATCCTGTGACTTCTTGGAAATTAATGTTGCCTAGAGACTTAATTAGATAGGTTATACCAGCATGGCCAAGGACAAAAGACATCTGGAGGATGCAGTTAACAGAGGGCAGCATGTGAAGAAGGGGTGAAGGATGGCGCCAAGAGTCCATGTTTTGAATGCACAGTTAATAACATCTATTGTTTTTCTGGATTCATAGGGAGGCACATATGCTTTAGGTTTTATTCAATATGCAGTATTGCCTTTTAACAAGTACTTTTTAGTGCAGAGAGACGGCCCTGATCCTCACACAAAATCCGTAATTGTGCCAAGCAGGCAGCAACACATGCAGACAGAGGGGATGATTACGTTAAAGTGTTAGCCGGCAGGTGAGGATCACAATTCAAACATACATTCACCTCTCTCCCCCCCACCACATCCTTTCCGCTGCCTTCTCTTCTGCTGACATCACTATATGACTTCCATCAACTGTTTCAATTTTCATTTTACTGGACGCTGCAGAAACCAGAGCACTGTGTCAGAACAAGAATCGAAATTGCTGCTTTGGCAGCACAGGGTCAGGTTAAGGAGATGTGAAATCTGCTGAAGATCTATGATCTGCCTGTGACAATTTGTATGTTTATTAGAAATATTCTTAAATTGAAATTAAAATGTACTATTTTGTGACAGATTTCCATTCAGCATAAAAATGAAGTCTATGACAGTGCTTAAAGAAATAACAGTACATACACAACACAAACATCAGATAACAAACACGCATCCTGGCATTTATTTTGTATAAAGAGTGCAAACATTGTCTATTATATGCATATGCACCCAGTTTACATATGGCACATAGAGTACACAGGAGACATACATAAATGCATACATAATACACAAACTGAATACACCTACAGTACACTGCACACAGTATTCTGCACACTCATCCATAGCGTCAATACAGAACACAAAGCAAAGAGAATACACACAAACTGAACATCACGTGTGAAGAGATCCAAAACGTGTCCAAGGATTATTACAAATGAGTGAAAAGAAACCAGGAGATGGTCGGCCAAAAATTAAATATAGTCAGGTGAAGCAAGGGGTTAAAACCTGGGTGGTCAGATAAAGGAAGGAACCAAAACAAAAGGGGCAAGCCGTTGATCAAAAGTACAGAGCAAAATGAAGTCGAAACAAAGAAAGGACCAACATAACACTAGAGCCTACTTAAATTAGCAGCTAACCACGGTACTGAAAAGCCTTGACAATAATTTTATCCACCAAGGAACCATCCATGAAGTGACAGTAACATTTGATTTAATTAAACTTAATTGCCAGACAATGTAGTTCCTAGGAATTTCTTTCGGTGTTCATTCATTTAACAAAAGTAAATACAATTACCAGAAAAATGATCAATACACAACACCGTCCCAACATTATATATAGTCAAAGAGAAAAATGGCACAAAAACACAAATACATAAAGTAATTTGCACACATGCCCATTAATATATCATGTACTTTAAGCCTTTACATAGTAGAAACAATTTTGAGATCAGGACATGAATAACAGACTGGGTTTAACAGCCATCGTCTGGTAGTTCATGCCCATGTATCATCACTTCCATAATGTCATTAGTGCGTTGATCACCATCAAGTAATGTCTCTAGAGTTATGTAAAAAAAAGAAAATAATACACAAGCAAAAATAAAGCTCCAAATTAAATTAAAATATAAAGTAAACCACTGCAACAGAATCCTCGTGTAAAAAAAACATTAAATACACAAAAAAATACAATGGGAAGATTTGAATACATGAGAGGTCTGAAAATTGAAAGTACTCCTTATGAGAAGGATTTAGGGGTTGTAATGGATTCAACACTATCAACTGCCAGACAGTGTGCAGAAGCCATTAACAGAATGTTAGGTTATATTGCACCTTGATGTGTGGAGTACAAGTCCAAGGAAGTTCTGCTCAACCTTTATAAAGCACTGGTGAGGCCTCATCTGGAGTACTGTGTGCAGTTTGGATCTCCAGTCTACAAAAAGGACATAGCAGCGCTAGAAAAGGTCCAGAGAAGAGCAACTAGGCTTATTCCAGGGCTACAGGGGTTGAATGATGAGGAAAGATTGAAAGCTTTTTCAGTTTAAACTAAAGAAGATTAAGAGGTGTTATGACTGAAGTGTTTAAAATTACGAAGGGAATTAGTCCGTTGGACCGAGACAATTACTTTAAAATAAGTTTAAAGAACACAGGGACACAGTTTTAACAAATTGCAGAGCTGTTAAAAGTAAATTTCTCATGAACATTAAGAGTTTTTGCTTCACACAGACAATCATAGACACATTGAATAAGCAGGGTCCTTCAAAACTCGACTTGATGTTATTTTAGAGGAGTTAAGTAGATAGGACTGGTGAACTTTGTTGGGCCCAATGGTCTGTTCTGATCAAAATGATTCTAATGCTCTAATATACATATATGACAATGTGTTAATAGGCAAGTGTACATATATTATATATAGATAAATAAATGTACTATACATAAAGTGCAAACACACTTATAAGTATACTGAGCACAGAATGTACACGTCTTACAGACAACTTACACAGAGCAAAAAGTGTATACACATCCATGAATGATTACCTACATGTATACTGTACACAGTGAAGAAATACACATACATGCCGAGCTGCTTTCATAGTGAAGCCAAACTTTCATCTTTTTACAGCAAATTACTTTCTTTTTTATTTAGTACTAGTGTAGTATCTAAGTCACACTACTTCACATTACAAGGCTGCTGGTTCAGTTTTGAAATCTAACTCATATTGTGACCCTGACTGAGCCACTTAATCTGCCTGTGCTCCAAATGTTAAAAAGAAAAAAAAATACAAAATCTGTAAAACAGTTGTGATCTATCTTGACCTTGAATGTTGCCCTGGGTAAAGGTGTTAGCCAAACGTACAATGTTATTTACCCTTCAACCGTTTTAACTGTTTAATGCCTCGTTCAGTATTTTAAAGCCATTCTACATTTTCCCTTTCTTGTCACTGTCAGATAGATAGATAGATAGATAGATAGATAGATAGATAGATAGATAGATAGA
>JANRMT010062791.1:136811005-136838466 GCA_026402145.1 Polypterus bichir lapradei
AGATAGATAGATAGATAGATAGATAGATAGATAGATAGATAGATAGATAGATAGAGTTTGAGTCCTGTTATATGGAGTATCTACTTAGTATGGTCTGCCGCGCTATCCCTCAAATATGTCATGTCGTGTGAGTCCTGATTTCAATTTTCCATATTACATGATGTAATTTCATGGAGAGATACAGGAGGCCAAACAACCTAAAATGTAATAATACAAAAAGGTCCTCTATATCTGGCTCCTTCAAAATACGGAAGTACATACATACATATATGATTATATGCCTGACATACTGTACTTACAGTAATACTGAACAAAGACCCATTCACACCTCTTACACATTACTGTGTACATTAATTAATACAAGCACAGCGCCACAAGTGCACAGCAGTGCATGCAATTTCCTGCACTTCTCTCCTGAGACAAAGTCAGTCACAAATGAACCTTTACAATGAACAGCTTGCACAAGCATTAACTCAGCACTCTCGCTCATTATAATTACTTCAAACATATTTGAAAATGCCATTTTCATTCATCGGCAGGTCCCCTCTGAGGAATCTGCAAGGCAAAGGTGGACAGTGCAGTAAGCACTTTTTAAAATTCACTTTCTTCTCTTTAATTAGCTTCAGGTACCCCTTTATACATTTTATGTTTTGCTTTATTGATTTTTTTTTTACATTGGGTGATATGGAATATATGCAAAAAACTCTAACCAGCTTCCTTGAGTAGGGTGGAGCGATGAGATAACAGAACAGGCAATGGCGCACACACAAGGAAAGACAGCAGAGCCACTAGCTTGGGTGATGGTGGCAGGCATGGCGAATTATTGGCAGAGGCTGAATGGCTGGCATACAGAATGCTTTGAATAATGACAGGTGGTTGGCAGAGATGAGATTATTGTCATGGCTCCTAAAAGTAGCCAATCAGCCCACCAGTCTTTATTTAATGATAGAGCCTTTAACAGCGAGCCATAATTCAAGATATTTGGAACAGCAATGAAGAAGCAATTATGTCAAGTTTGATTTTATATAGTAGCATTCATAATAAATATTATAATGATACACTTTAAATGTCTCACCTTCATAATAAGCAGCATAGTTCTTCACAAAGAAATCATCTGCCTTTCAGCTGCTCTTTGTTTGACACACTTGTGCACCTTTAATAGTACACCATATCTCAACGCGCAAAATAATAACGTATCATTTTAACTCTTTTCCAGAAAGCGTGCAGTATCATGAAATGCTGGCAATGGCAATCAAGAGGCAGTGTAGGCAAGCTTTGTATGATATGGTGCCTTTCACTGTTTTACAAAGGATTTAAAAGGCATTTCTACTTAGTTTTATTTTTTACATACCTCAAGAGGTAAGTATCCTCTAGAAAGAAATGAAGAAGCAGTGCAAGCAAGGTACAAGTGATATGCTCCTTTCATGGTAAACAATATAGTGCCTTTCATACTAAGTATCATTTTCAGGGCAATATAGAAAAAAGTTACATAAGTTACATAAGTTTTTGTGACAAATGACATATGCAAAAAGCGTTACAAAATAATTAGAACATTAGAACATTAGAACATTCCATACGAGAACAGGCCATTCAGCCCAACAAAGCTCGCCAGTCCTATCCACTTGTTTCCTCCAAGAAAACATCAAGTCGAGTTTTGAAAGTCCCTAACGTCTTACTGTCTACCACACTACTTGGTAGCTTATTCCAAGTGTCTATCGTTCTTTGTGTAAAGAAAAACTTCCTAATGTTTGTGCGAAATTTACCCTTAACAAGTTTCCAACTGTGTCCCCGTGTTCTTGATGAACTCATTTTAAAATACAAGTCTCGATCCACTGTACTAATTCCCTTCATAATTTTAAACACTTCAATCATGTCACCTCTTAATCTTCTTTTGCTTAAACTGTAAAGGCTCAGCTCTTTTAATCTTTCCTCATAATTCAACCCCTGTAGTCCTGGAATCAGCCTAGTCGCTCTTCTCTGGACCTTTTCTAGTGCTGCTATGTCCTTTTTGTAGCCTGGAGACCAAAACTGCACACAGTACTCAAGATGAGGCCTAACCAGTGCATTATAAAGGTTGAGCATAACCGCTATATATCCTAACATTCTGTTAGCCTTCTTAATGGCTTCTGAACACTGTCGGGAAGTTGATAGCTTAGAATCCACTATGATATTATAATCCAATTATAATAAGGTTAGAGCACTGTGAAGGACAGCCGGGTCCCATGCCCAGCAGGGACGCCCCTGCTGCTTATTTTCTGGGGGAGCCACCATGGGCAGTCCAGTACCTCCCCCGGGATGCTTGGTGGCAGCCTCCATGGCTGACGGTGATTCCCCAACCACCCGCAGGGCTCCATGGGAGATGGAGTCCTCCACAGCCTGGTTGGGGGCTCGGATGGTCGCTAGGGGGAGCTGCATGGACTCAGCAGCCTGGCTGGACGAATCTTCAGCCCCACCCGGAGGTGCAATTAGGACCAGGTGGTCAAGCACCTGGAACACTTCTGGGTGGGTTATAAAAAGGGCCAGCCACCACCACTCGGAGAGCCAGAGTTGGGAGGAAGGAGACGAAGCTTGAGGAGGAGTGGTGGTAAAGAAAGGAAGAGAACTGGTTTGTGCTTGTGTTTTGGGGACTGTGTTTGGGCTGTGTGGCACGGGGAAGACGTGTCCCACAGCCGAAGAAAAATAAAGTCTTTGTGTTTTTTATACGTGCCTCCGTGTCCATCTGTGTCGGGTCAGGCGCCTATATAGCACCTTTGTTACAGAATTTAAAGGTGAACAGAATCACAAAGTCCTCTAAAAAGCAATAATGAAGCATGTCCACCAAGACTCATTTGAAATTTTGCTTTCAGCTCAGCATTACATGAAAAATTTATGAGAAAGAAACCAAAAAGCAATCCTGTCAATCTATTTTCAAACCTACTCAGCTCTGGGTCCTTGGGGTTTACAATCTATCCTAGCAGCACTGGGCACATGGCAGAAACCATCCCAGGAGTGGGGCACCAGTCCAGCATTGGGCACACTCACACACAAACCTACAAATGAACTAAACACACTGAGATACTTGAGGTTAGGGGCACACACTGATACAGCACATTGCCGCACCCACCACATGACAAAACAACTCAGGATCCCAGACTGGGACCCAAGTGTAGCCACACAATGGGTGACATCTCAGCACCACACAGGTTCAGATGGAATGGAACCAGTGTGAGGTTTTTTTATTGCGGCCTGAGTGCCAATTCTGCCACCAACCCCCAGGTTTTTTCCCTGCAGGTTGGAGGGCCTACATGCAGGGCTGGATGCAGATTAACGTCATACCCAAGGCGGCAGATACTTGGGATATGGTAAAAAGATAGCTGGGAAAATCCCACACAGACACAAGGAGAACTTACTCTGCATGGAACTTTAATCCATCGAAGGGTCAGTGCCTATTTAGACATGTCAGTTAACCTAACCTGAATGTTTATGGGTATGTGGGAGGAAAATAAATATAGACAAGGGGGAAATGCCCCTCTGTAAATGACCAGGAACTGGCCAGGAACTAAAGCCAATTTCCTGGAGACAACTGTGCCACAGTGATCACTCCATGAATTAATCCTCTGCAGATGACTTACAGATCTCTTTTCATTGTGATTAGTTTAAACAAACTGCATCTGCTTTCATAGTAGGAAATTTGTGAAACTGTGTTACAAAGCAATTAAGAAAAAAGGCTACTTTGCTTCACTTTCAGGTGCATTAACATACAGTATAATACAAAAAGCATTCACTGTGATGTCTGTTTGTCTTTACACATCAAACAACTTGGCTGCCAGTGGACCAATTTCCTTGAAATTTGGCAGACTTATTCTTCAAATAGAGAGTTACATTTTCATTGAGATATCTTGAATAGAACATGCTTGACATATTTTCGAAATTTTACTATCTCCCATTGAAAAGCATTGCTGAATTTGTGAACTCGTCATTCTTAAGACAGAGAAACATTCTGTGCAACTTCAGCTATGAATTAATTTACTGTTTTAGCTTTATCTTGAAAGTGGTTACTTCAATTTGTATATTTTTATATATATATATATACTAGCTTTGTAAGCTTGTGCTGTAAAAAGCCCTACAAAAAAATTGAAATGTAGAGATGTCAGGTAATTGAAAGGAACTACTCTGAGCATCTCTCTCTCCTAGGAGGTTTCATTTTGCCGACGAGCTCACATCTCTTGTGCATTAGCAGCTAAGCGACTTTGTCTTTCTTTGGAGGTTTCATTTTGCCGATGTGCTCTCCTCATTTGTGTTTTAGCGGCAGGAGAAAAAGTAAAAAGAATACCGTTTTGCTGATGTACTCGCCTCGCTTCTGTATTAGCAGCTAAGCGAGTGACTTTCTTCGGAGGTTTTGTTTTGCCGACGTGCTCGCCTCACTTGTGTTATTAGCGGCTAAATGAGTTTTCTGTTTTTTTTCAGAGGTGGAACCCTTACCCTGACTCCACCTTTTATTTCCAGGCCAGACAGATACACACAATTCCACTAGCAGACGTTTATAAAACAAGATATTTTTTTAATTGTTCAAAAGTTGCTTCTGACAGGGCAGCATCATAGCCCCTTAAACAAAGTAGTGCGCTGGGGTCTATGATTTGATAGCAAAACAGAAATATAAATAGGCATCAGAAACATCATGGGACCCTTTGCTCTTTGGGCTCCCTGCCAGTGCACATTGTGCCCATACATTAGACAGCCTTGACTTCTGATGGCATAACATTGAAACACCTGCGTTTGTGTGTGCGGAAACAAATACACCTCATCATTGGGGACAATAATTGTGGGGCTAGATAAATGAGTATTATCATTGCAATGTCCGGGCACGAACAGCCGCCCTAACTCCGACACAGGACACAGGTTCTGCATGCAACACACACTTTTATTTACAGCTGGTGAGTACTTCTCTCTGCTCCCCACAGCACAACACAGTGCAACAAAGCACCAATACAGTCCCTTTGCTGCCCCTTCAGTCCTCCACACAGACTTTGTCCTCTTCCTCCCGATTCAGGCCCTTGAGTGGTGGTGACTGGCTCCTTTTATTGGACATCCAGAAGGATGCCAGGTGCCCACTGAGCTTCTTCTGGCAGCACTTCTGGGTGTGGCAGAAGTGCTACCATATAGGGCCCTGCAAACGTCCAGGCACCTCATGGGCCCCAGCAGGGTTGAGCTTCCATGCTCATAGCCAAGGAGGCTGCCCTCTGTCAGTCCAGGGGAGAAGCGTTTTAAAAATACTCTTTCCCCTGTTCCTGCCATGGTGTCCCGGTAAGTCTACTATACCATATGATTCTTTACATTTATGTAGTGCTTTTCTCACTACTCGAAATTCTTTGCATAGAAAGTAGGGATCCACTTCAACCACCACAATGTGCAGCATCCACCCGGATGATGCAATAGCAGCCCTTCTGCACCAGTATGCTCACCATACATTAGCTAATAGGTAGTGAAGAGGTGACTGGTTAGCCAGTCAGGGATAGGTGATGATGAGAGGGCCAGAATGACTAGGCCGTGGTGGGCAATGTAGCCTGGATGTCGGGATACACCCTACTGTTTTTGAAGGATGCCCAGGGATTTTTTATGACCAATGAGAGACAGGCCCTCAGTTTTACATCTAATCCAAATTTTTACAGCACAGCATCCCTCTCACTGCACTGGGACGTTGGGATCCACACACAGACCACAGGGTAAGAGACCCATGCTAGTCTCTCCTGCATCTCTTCTATCAGCAACCCAAGCTTTTCCTAAATGGTCTCCTGTCAACACACTGATACCCAAACATGGTTAGCTTTAGGATTATCAGTTCTGAAGTGTGGCTGCTGGAAGGTACAATGTCAGATGTGTGTTTATTCATTCAATTTGCTAATAATGATAAGTTTTTTATATTCAGTACAGTAATAATAATGATGTTTATTCATTCATCACCTTATAAGGTAAGTGTCTTCCTTTGCTGTACGAGAACACAGCGACAACAGTCTTGTTTCTGCTTTTGCCCCAATCCCATGCTCTTCTCTGAAGCTGTTTGGCATCTTGTATGAACTTTAGTGACGGTATCTCACCTCTCCTGCTCCTTGAAATCAAAGCAGGTAAGTGACATGATGTTTGTGTTCGTAAAAGTGAAAAATAAAAAAACGACTTAACTTATGTAGAAATGTGGGAAAGATGTCTCGGTGGTATTTCTGTTACACAAAAAACAACCTCACGGCTACATTACCTAAAGATTACGATGATTCAGTTTTACTCTGGCACTATAATTTATCTTCAGAGTGCTACCATGATCTGCTATCTATCATTTTTGGATGCAGTCAACAAATTTAACTTCAGCACATATTTTAAATCTCCATTAGGTACTTTTATGGTTAAGAAATTTGAACAACAATTAGGCACAGACCCTCTGCAATCAACAACTAACAATAGAACATGAATCTCTCATCACTTGAGGTGGAATCTGCTGTCAACGTCAGCCACATGATGTTGTAAAATGGCATTAAAAAAACATGTTTTATGTATGTCGCTAATTATGTAATTATATTCAATTATCACTGTTCTTTTTGAATATGGCTCACTGCTACTAACATATATCATAAACAATGCTGCAATAACAAATTCTTTGGTGAAGTTTCTAAAAATGCTCCAACTTTCAAACCAGCTAACTAAGCCACCAAACGCACCTGAATGTTGCACCATTCAGACATTTTTTTGTCACTTCTACTATTTATACTGAATTGTAGCTGTATCTAACCTTGCCATACAAAGCAACTAAGAAGAAATTTTGCCAACCTTAATATTCTATATGTCTGTTTTATAATTTTATATTTCAGAGTGTATAGAAAAGACACTAAACCGTATTTAATAAGTTTCTGTGAGGAATATATTTCATCAAGTCTGTTCTGAAGTGCCACCATTTGTCAGGTGGGGTTTAGAACTAAATGATAAGCAAGGCCACCTTTATTGTCACGCCTCCTTTGTTACTTGGTACTGACTCAGAAAGAGTAAACGGTGAATATGAAGAAAAAACAAAGTCCACTTCAATGAACAAATGAAGCTTTTTTAAAAAAAAATAAATCACCATTCCCTTTAACACTGATTGAGCAAAGTGTTCATGGTACATTGAAAGAAACAGAACAATAAGCAGTGGCCGCTTATCTAAGCATGTCTAGGGTGTGGTGCAAATAGAGGCATGACAGGTTAGTCCTTACTCAACCGTAGACATGATGAGGGCAATAACACCCTGAGGTTAGGATGAACGTACAAACCAGAATAGTACAGAACATCGATGGGATGTAAATTAGGAGGAATCTGCACCTTTGGCAGAATTTGTGCAATGCCTAATGGTTTATAGGACAGATTCTCTCTGGAAGGAAGGATTCCAAAGCACTAATGTAGAGCAAACTATGACCTAGTGCCTAAATACTTCAAGCAGCAGGTAAAACCCACCACAGGCTCACTTGTATGACACCATTGCTCCTTTTGGAGTAATACAGAAAATATTTAACCTCTGATTTGTGAGTCAATTTGGATTAAAAAAACAAAAAAAAAAAACAGATTGACAAAGCAGTAGCCAGACTTTTAAGTGGGCCCACATACCTCAAAAATCACACATCACTGACATATCAGTTTAGGATCCTGGAGGGCTGCTGCAGTGGGCTCAACCTACGACATGCCTCCCAAACAGAGGGTGCACTGATGTTTGAAATTTGGGAAGGGTCTCAAAGACTGCCCCAGTATACCATTTATCTCCACGTGCCTGCAGGCTCGGATGAAATACAAAATCTACCCTGGAGGCAATTCCACTGTGCCCCGCTCCTCAATGTGCCCCCCCCCCCAAAACCCAGAAGGTATTGACAATCAAATGTACGCTTCTTACTTTGGACCTTATTCCATTGTGTCCCCATAAACAATTGCTACAAAATAGGAGCAATATTTGATTTTTGAGAATTTTAAAGTATCCCCTTCCCAACCCTTCAGTGTGTGTGTGTGTTTGTGTGAGTGGTAGAGCGAATGGCAGACATGAGGTTAAACAAACGAAGGTTCCTGCCTCACAGCAGGGTTTCCTTTCCAGCTCTTTAAAGAAAATTTAAATAAATTTACAATCAGTGAGGTGGATTAATTAAACAGGTTCGAACTCCAAACATCAGCCCCCCACCAATCACACCATGTAGCTCATCTGTGGAGTCATCTGGTGATTTGTCTGGGCGACTTGTCCATTTCTGAAGCTTCCACCTGGGTTTACCTAACCTTGCATGCGTGAGGATTCATGCAGGCCTGAATGCTCAGCTCCAGACGCTGCAGAATAGCCAGGAATACAAACTGATGAGAGAGCTCAGAAGAAACCAAGCGGCATCAGATTATAAAAACCAGAGAAGGTGACGTCAGGTTTAGGGGCATTGACATCTCAGTTATCATCTATGTGGCAAGCAAAGCCTACATATAAAAATAAGCCTGTAAATAAAAAAGTAAAAAGAAGAACCAGGTGGTTCCTCTTGGAAATACCAAGGAATATTATGGGATATTATGTAGGGCTCCCCTCAGATTGGGGTGATGAATAAAGCAAATTGGAGGGTAATCAGAAGTCGAATGAGAAGCAAGATTCTGGCTGTGATGGGGGAAATAGTGATGGGACAGAAGCAGATAGACTGGCAGACATCCAGGGACAGGTGTGTCAAAAGACGACTATACACGGACAGAGAGAGAAGATTTGAATAAGCAGATCACGATTCATTGAGAGTAATCAGTGGTAGAGCTAGACAAAGGCACATGGGAGAACGGACACCAGAATGCTTACGGTTCTAACTCAATGTCCATAGGGCGATGAACAGAGTGCTCAAAATGCTATTGTGAATAATAACTGCTACCTTAAAGTAATTAAAGAGTGTGTTTACATTTTACTTAAATGACACTGAAGTTCAAAATAACTTACAAACCTCAAATGCACACTTCAATATATCTGAAGCACTGGTAGTTGAAGTGCAGGACCAAAACAGCAAGTAGGAGCTGAACAGGTAACATTTTAAGTTATAAAAAAATTGTAACCACAGGGCCACACTGCTAACAAAAGTAATTATAAAGGTTAAACTCTTTGAACCTATTGCTTCTGAACAAATGTGAAAGGCTGCCCACATAGCAGTATATGGGTTACTGAAACTTACAAGATCTCCATCATTTAGCATAGTCGGCAGGATTTCCCTATTGATCCATAATTTAAATGATAATAACAACATGCATAATTAAAGTCTAGCTTTTTAGCCACTATGAGAAAATAAATGACATCTACACATTTTTATCTTAACAATTTATTTTGTGGCACTGAGCAATGGGCTACTTTAAAAAAAGGATGTAACATGACAGGTGAAAGTGTCCAGACATTTGGTTTTAGGTATGTATGTTCTCCCACTGTCCATAGTGCATTGTCTTTGATTAGAGAATTGAGGGGATGAGCCTTCAATCTTACAAGTGGGCACTTAAGAGCTCTTGATACAACTCAGGCAGCAGTATTACCAGAACAAAACTGGTGGTCTACCTGGACCCGATCCTACACTAGATGAGGACATGTCTTTACAGAACTGCTGCTCTGCTCCCTAGATTGGTTCTTAGACTGTGAAAGTGGTTTTGCCCACAACTCAAGTTTGTGCTTTCCATGACATATTAGAAATAATCAAGTTCTTATCAACAGACCTTATTTTATAGAGCACCTTCTAAACACAATATGTAAGATAAGATATGTTCTAATCTCCACAGAAACCATTTTTTCTAGGTTGATCAAAAGATGAAGTTTGATTTTGGGAATAATAATGGATTACAATCATCCGTAATGAAGAAGATCATGGCAAGAAAGCAATGGGGAATGGTGGGGCTTCCCACTGACCCCTGACTGGATTTACTGTACAACTCCCCACAAAACCAGTAAAGCTGCAGGTTGCTGCTGACATCTGCCGCTTGCTACCCAGCTGGGAAGCTGGGGGTGGGGGGAGAGACGAAAGCTGATTAGGTGCAGAAGCGCAGAAATGACATGCAAGGCATTTCACGATGGCTGCTCTGAATAGCTAATTAGTCTGATTCACAGGGGTGCACTGGGGGACGCAGCAACAAAACAACATCTGCAGAACCAAGGAGTGCAGAAAAACAAAAACAGGCCCCTCCAGAGTTTATATACCTCCAGGGGGCGCTGGGTCTCAAGGACACTGAGGGGCATCGCCGGGTGAGTCACAGCACAGGTGATAGTCATTGATAAGCATGCGCTAAAATGCACAAATCATCCTATTTTGGCAAGAATCAGTCCTGGATGGGATGCCAGTTCACTACAGAGCACAAACACAGACAATTTGGAATGGCTAATTAGGGTTAGGGTCCACAACTTTGGGGTACGGAAGTGAACCTGATGACCCAGAGAAATGCCATGTGGCCTCTGGGAGAATATACATAGACAGTGACCCATCTGGGTTTTGAACCAAGGACTCTGTAGCTATGAGGCATCAGAATTAACTGCTAGGTCAAGTGCTGAAGGCTTGTTGAGCTAGAGGAATGTGTCCCTTCTTTGGCTTCATTAACTTGCTCATCTCCCACACTTGATCCCACAAATACACACTCACTGGGCAAATCACACCTGTAATCTGTACACCTGCTTATCCATGCAATTATCTAATGAGCTAATGATGTTCCAGCAGTGCAAATATATAAAATGATGCAGATGCAGGTCAGGTGCTTCAGTTAATTTTCACATCAAACACCAGCATGTAGAAAAAATGTGATCTCAGGGATTCTCACCATGGCATAGTTGTTGGTGCCAGATGGGATGGTTATGAGTTGCAAAAATAAAAAATATCCAGTGAACAGCAGTTCTGTGGTTGAAAATATCCTACTGATGACAGAGGTCAGAGTAGAATGGCCACACAGGTTCAACTGTGGTGGGATGAAAAGCATCTCAGAATGTACAGCACGTTGAACATTGAAAGCTACGACAGGTCATCCACTCCTTTCATCCAAGAACAGGCAGTGGGCACAGGCTCACCAAAACTGGACAGTTATAAACTGGAAAAATGTAGCCTGGTCTGATGAATCTCAATTTCTGCTAAGGCACACAGATAGTTGGGTCAGAATTTGTCACTAACAGCATACATCCATTCACCCAACACTCATCACTTAAATGCCATGGCCCATCAAAGTATTGTTGCTGGCCTTATGGATCCCTTCATGGACACAATTTACCCAACTTCTAATGGATACGTCCAGCATAGAATTGCAGCATGGCGCAAAGCAAGCAAATGTCATCTCAGACTGGTTTCATGAACATGACAATGATTTCAGTGTCCTTCAGTGGCCTTCCCAGTCATCAGATCTGAATCTAATAGAACACCTTTGGCATGTGGTAGGATGGGGGATTTGCAGCATTAAAGAGCAGCTGACAAATCTGCAGAAACTGTGTGCTGTTGTCATGTCACCATGGATCAGAATCTTAAAGGAATGCTTCCAACATCTTATAAAACCCAGGGCATGAAGAACTGGGACTGTATTGAGAGCCAAATGAGGCCTTACCCAGTATTAGTCCTAATCATTTGCTCAGTGAAAGTGTACAGAAGATGCAAGAGCACTCCTGGGTATAGCCAGCCAGGTTAAAGAGACCCTTTTTATTTTAGTTTGTGGTCACTTGTCATTAATTGTGACAGAACTCAAACCGTGAGAGTGAATGTGGTGTAGTGCCCTGTTTTAGCCTCTTTTCATACTTGCTGTTTGTTCTCTGTGTCTCTGCCTATTGTGACTTTTCTGGATTTGCGGTGTTTCCTTTTGCAGCTGATCTTGCATTTTAACTTTATTTGCCCTGTAAATTCCCTCACATTGTTGCATGGTGGCTCTGTACATAATAAAAATAGATTTTATTGATGGTATAGCAGCTCAGGCAATAGGCTGCCAAACCCTACTGTTGACTGCCTGCATCAGTTAAAGGAAACTCTATCACCTGACAGGTGGAAAACTATCAAATAAGTGGAGCTTTTGAATTCTTAATTTGTTTGGATTAGAAAATAAAAATGTGAATGGTCTCTACGGCTATAGAGAGAAAATATATTAGGCTTGAAAGTTAGCAAGTTGCAGAATGGAAAGGGGATCTTGGTTTGAATTGTGGGTGTCTTACAGTGCCTTTCACTTTACACTATACAGTATGTAACCCTTTTCAGCTACAACCAGGGGTGCAAATAAGACAATGAATCAAAAAGGGAGCAGTTTAAGAGTAACAGTGATATTATTTACTGCTATTTTATTTTGGTTCCCATAGATAATTGCAGAAAATGCTTGTGCCATCAAAAAAATGTACAACACGTTTTGTTATTGTCGTTTTATCTTTAAAAATGTCTTGTTTACTAAAACAGAAATAAATGTTACTTACAAGGCAGTCACACAGACAAAAATATGAAATCACATGCTTACCTGTCGGCGCCCATGTCTGTAAAATGCTCACATTTAGATGTTATTGCTGGCTGATTGTATATGCTGATCACCACCCTTTAAAATGTATTTATTTAATTGAATCCCTGGCCCATGGAAAAGCTTTTATTCTATTTTACTACAACAGGAGTGGTAACAGGAGATGTACTATAGCCATTTTAAACCCACTTATCCATACCAGCTCCCTATTTTGAAGTCAGGAACCTGGGAAGGTGAAGTATAACCCAGCAGCACTGGGTGCAAGGCAGGCATCTAATTACCAGATGCTATGACATAAACTGTACACGTCCACATCAGAACTACTTAGAGTCTTCAGATATAAACTAACATACATGTCCTGGCTGCACACAGATGTACCAGAACTTAAACTACAGGAACACTTGGGGAACATGTTCATTCTGGGAAACTGTCTGGAAAGTAAAGCCTGACATCCACTGTGCAAAGTCTCCATTACAGGTCACAAGGAGCTTTAGACTCTATTCAGAACTAGGCCCATCCATCACAAGGCACACTTAGAGAGACATACAGGAAAGAAAGAGTGCTCTTATAAAACTAGATGAACTGAGAAAATACGCAGACCTCAACAAGGATGATGGCCGAGCTGGGATTCGGAGCCCTGGTCCATTTCTTTCATCACTTAGCCTGGGGTAGTAAAAGTCTGTTTCAACAGCACAGAACACAAGAAACTTTTAAACAGAATGTCAGGTCATCACAATGTACACTCCCAACTCCCACACAGATGCTGATATAACTAATACACGTGCGTTGGGATAAAAGAAGGCACTACAGCTCTCCAGAGGAAGTCTAAATCATGCAGACTTCACACTGAGGGTGCCTAGCCAGGATGTGAACCTAAGTTCTTGTATTACATAGCAGATGTCCACTGTGTAAACCCTAATTCAGTCCCAGAGACTATCCCAACAAGTTAAGGTTGCAAAGTAGGAACCAACCAAAGGCTGCAAAGAAGACAATTCACGCCAAGTACACTTATATTTCCAGGGCTACCAAATGACACATCTGACTCCTTATCAAGAAGCCACAGTCATCTATCTGATTGGCTTATCCCTGTCTATTTGAGGCCATTGTGCTCCTCTTTGCTCTTTTTCTTCTCTGCTTGACATGGTAAAATATGTCAGATGTGGCCTGTAAACAGTCCTGGAGGACCACAAAGTAAAGGTTTTTGTTTATTTTATTATTTATTTACTTTCTCTCAACCCTGGAAGCAATTTTCCTGTAACACACAGACGTGGTGCGCCCTTGGCAATTGCTGTATTGACTGAACGCAGCCACAGAGAGGGCCACATCGATCCTACTTCACAGTCAATCAATTATTCAGGCCTGCAGGCTCACTGATAAATCTCAAGACCACTGGGAAGGAATAAGCTGAAGAGTGGCCCCAACCTGTAAGACGTCCGAGAGCCAGGTCTAATACCTCCCTGAATTATAGAGGACACACCACAGAAATGCCAAGCAGACTCAGAATGGCTACTTGCCATGCTGAACACCATCAATGGAGAAACAAGGAAAGCAAGCGTGGGTCCAGGCCTACAGGCCTAGATTGACTCCTCATTAATATACTAGTTGGAATGAATATGTCTGAGAGATGTGGACCAGCAACACAAGGTTGACAGCTCCAAGTGTAGTTATTTTATGTTTTATCGCCATTAGGCTGATTATAGTTAGTTACCTCCACACTCTATAGGGGCTGATGCTTAACTGACAAGTGTCCATAGTCTGAATTACAGTGTCACTACCACACACACATGGACTGATAACAGCTAAAGCTCCAACTGTATCTATTAGCATGTCCTGTTCTGATTCTTTATCTGTTATATTTGCATAAACCCTTCTTTACATCTTCTAGTGTCTAGCAATGCTTCATGCATAGGTACTCATTGTATTTGTACACTAATTTGTGCACTTATTACAATGTAATTTTGCTTTGTAACGCCGATATAAAATAAAGACACCATATAAAATACATTAATAGTTTAATGCATCAGTCTCTTGGTTAAATGGATGATTGACTGATTGATTGATTCCTGAATGCTTCTGTGTGTAACTAATAGGTTCAGGCCTGCTAATCACAAAAAACTTCTTTCCTATCAAGTACCGCTTTATTGCAGTTGCCTTTTTTAAGTTGCTTCATTTTATAAGAATACACATACAGTACAACAACTACAGCTGGAACATCTGTGCTGATTTAAAAGTAGTGGCACTGCTACTAGGAATGCAGCTCAGATATGCCAAGTATTGTTGAGTCATTTGTGAATGGGACGGCCGTGGTAAAAAGTCTCATTACATGAAAAAGATCTGGCTGCTCCAAAAGTATTTGATTCCAGGGAAGAAAAGTGGAGCACATAGTTCTCCCGCTGACCCAAAAAAATATATTTTTGCCTCCTCTTTATATGAAACTGGACTGGTGAAAAATGTTAAAAAGATGAACAAGGAAGATGAAGGATTAAGATGTTCGATACAGACGTTCTCACAAATAACAGATATCAAGATTAAGAAACGCATTTTTGTTGGTCCACAAATTAGACATGTCATTAATGACAAGCAGTTCGAAGGTCTGCTAGTGGAGCCAGAGGAAATCACAATGGAAGGCATTCAAGAATGTTGTTTCTTGACAAGTACAAAACACCAAACTTCATCCAGTTAGTTGACAGCATGCTTCAGGCATACAAAACCCTGAAGTGCAGCATGGAACTAAAGATTTACTGTCTGCATTCACACTTGAACTTGCTAATCTTGATGCAGTCAGTGACAAACATGGTGAAAGTCTTCATCAGGACATTTAATGATGGAAAAGTGGTGTTAAGGGAAAGCAGAATCCATCAATGCTACTATTATTGAGGAGGGAAATTAGAACATTAGAACAACCTAGATGAGAATAGGCCATTTAGCTCTTAATTCTTCCAAAATAACATCAAGTCGAGTTTTGAAAGGCCCTAAAGTCCTGCTGTCTGTCACACTACTTGGTCACTTATTCCATGTGTCTGTTTGAATGAAATTTACCCTTAACACGTTTCCAACTATGTCCCCGTGTTCTTGATGAACTCATTTTAAAATAACAGTCTCAATCCACTGTACTAATTCCCTTCATAATTTTAAACACTTAAATCATGCCACCACTTAATCTTCTTTTGCTTAAACTGTAAAGGCTCAGCTCTTTTAGTCTTTCCTCATAACTCATCCCCTGTAGCCCTGGAATCAGCCTAGTCGCTCTTCTCTGGACTTTTTGTGATGCTGTTATGTCTTAAGGTCTTAGGTTAAACATAACCTTCTTGGACTTGTAGTCTACACATCATACTATATAACCTAACAATGAGAAGCATCAGATGCTGAGTACAAAATCAGAAGAAAAACATTTTAGCTCAGCTGAACTAATGCAATGTGTCAGCATCATTAAGAGGTGATTAAAGTTAATGTCATGTTTCTCTGATCTCCTTTGTGACAAAGTCAATCTGAAACTATATTTGTGTTCAGCTTGAAGCCATCTATCATAAAAACCCAAACTTTTTCAGGATGCAGAACTTTTAGAAAAGTTAGTTGTCCAGGCAGAGGGAAGAGGCAGAACACTGGGCGCAATGAAGGGCCTTACAAGGGACACAGGCTGGAACATCCAGTCACAGCTCACTTCACTCACCATTGGAGGAGTTTGTGAAAACACTCTGAGGCACCCAACCCAAATATGAGACATGTGGCATGTTGTTAATGTGATTTCTGTGGTAAACACAAAGGCAAAACAAAGAAATAAGAAAGTCAGCAAGGGTAAAACCAAGCAAATATGGAAGGAGTGTTGACAGCTGGTGACCTGTTACACTGGACTCTGGACATGAGCTCAAGTGAAGACCAGAGTGGACAGTAGACTGGGGAAACAGCTACAAAAGACAAAGGCATCACTGGTTTCTTCTCAATGCTTTAAGAACTATCCCATTTCCACCACTATGGTGTACTTATTCAGGTCTGCCAATGAGGACTCTGTCACATCTCATCTCCCGGAGGAGGAGAGACCAAAACTGCCATTTTCCCAAAAGAAAAAAAAATAAAATTAAAAAAAGGTTCTGATTCACTCTTTCAACTGTCTGACTTACCGTCAATGACAGATTCCCTTCAGGATTCTTGTCATGAAAGGTGACGTTGACATGTCTGATGTGCAGAAGTGGAGGATTTAAGGCTGGTACCCTCCCTTGGGATGGCATTACATTTTATATCTGGGGAATGACTGCAAAACAGCACTGCATTACCCAGAGGAGGTTGGCTGAGCTGGAGAACTCAACACAGAAGACAGCTCTAGCTCTGCAAGCCACTCGCCAAGTACTCACATACTCACTCATTCCTTGATATAGATTTCACAAAGTAAAAACAAACACCATAAAAAAATGAATAGATTACATAAAAAAGAGTTTTTTTTTTATAATATTCTTTTTGTATTATCTTGAATAAAAAGTCAAATACTGCTTCATATAGCTCCTTTCCTGGTGATAATCACTGTGGTGTTTTTCACCTGCACTGTTTACACACATACAGTACATTAATGCTACATTCTTATGCACATAAGGTCTATGACAGTCATTTCCAGCTCTGAACACTTTTGAAGATCAAAATATCTTCCACTTTTAAATTTATTTTGGTTTTTATCACACAATTGCAGCAATATAGTCAACCACAACAATACCATCCAGTTTGGAGCCTGCTAGACTCATTTCAAACCAGATGGAATCAGTGCTGCTTGGGATGCCAGTTCACAGCACTCACACACTTCATATTGCACACTGCACATATTTAGTGCATGGATGGAAACCGGAGACCCTGGAGGTGGCAAGAATGCAAAAAAATTACAATACAGAAGAACGCTGATCAGGTCGAGATTCAACCATAGTCTCCTGGAGGTGTGAGGAAGATACACAGATATCATTATTTCAGCCACTAAAATATCAGCTTTGTGAATTTAATAGCATTCAGGAACACACCTCATAAGCTACTGTGACTCAAAAGTGGAGTGCTAGAAGTGCTAGGAATGCATCTAAAAATTCTTTTGAATCAACTCACAGATAATTATATACAGTAAGTCTGTGTTAGTTAACTGCAATTAATGGGGAGCACTTGAAGTTATCCAGAGGAGAGCAACAAGATGCATCCCAGGTATTAAGGATATGTCCTGCTGAGACAGACGCAGTCTCAAGCAGAGAAGACGGTACGGGACCTCATCCAGGTCTTCAAAATCCTCAAAGACATTGATAAAGTAGATCCAGTAGAATTCTTTCACCTTAAGGGTAAATCACATACTCAAGGACACCAGTGCAAATTATGTGGATGTGCATTTAGGACTGTAGCCAGGTAGCACTTCTTTACTCAAAGAGTTGTGGGAATCCAGAGAAAACTACTGAAACATGTAGTTGAAACAGAAATCTTTAAGAGGTATCTTGGTGAGACATTGGGACAGCTTAGCTATTACCTAAACGAACAAGATGTTGGACTGAATGGTCTCCTCTTCTTATGTTCTTATAACTGGTTCCTGCCTCGTGAGCAATGCTTCCAGGATAGACTTCAACAGTTGTATACCTGAACTGGATTAAGTGGCCTTGAGAATGTTATACTATGTTTTTGCTTTTACTGCAGACAGGGGCCAATGGGTAGCTAGCTCAATCCAGAGATTTAATGTCATACTGTGGCAGAATCACCTAGCCAATCACCAATGATATGTGTGCCCCATTTTCTCAAGTCCTCTTACGTTTTCTAAAATTGCTTAATCCAATTTTCGGAATGCCTAACAGCTTCAATGACCCAGTTTCATTTCCTGGACATTGTGTAGAAATTGCACAGTCTTCTCATGGCGAAATCATTTTTCTCTCCAGGGACTCCACTTTCTTTCTTTCTTTCTTTCTTTCTTTCTTTCTTTCTTTCCAAATCCCAAAGAGGTTCAGGTTAGAATGATCACATTTTTTAAATTGTGTCGGTGTGAGCCTGAATGGGATGTAAACGGGACTTATACATTATTGAGGGCTCACTCCAACCCAGAATGGACGAAATTGGAATGGCCAAACAAAAATGACCAAAAAAACAGGAATGAGAAAAATGGATGGACGAGCATGATTAATAAAGAAATTGAACATATGAAGAAATGTTTCTCTGACCAGCTATCCTGGGTTGAAGCCTAAACTGGTAAACTTTTGCTTGAGCATTTTCTAGGGTGCAACGTTGTGAAGCCACTTCAAGTTTACAAGCAGGCAAATTCAATGATAGAAGGCAAAGAACTTTTACCAAAATGGAATACATCACTGAATTTGTGCAGAATTCAGAACAAAGAGAATGCACAGACAGACACACTTGGTCTGAACCTAAGCCAGACAATTCATTTAAAGAAACATCTTATATCAGGGAAAAATTAGATTAATGCAATCATTTCCAGTTTATATTCTGGATTGCTGAATGAAATCCTGTAATACAAAAGGCTTTGGGTTAAACAACATCCATAAGCCATGTGGTCCATTAGACAACACAACCCACTTTGAGTGAAGTCCCGAAGGTCCAATGGAGTGGTTGGGAGGGTAGGTAGGGGCGTGGCTGATGTGATCTTCAACTGTGGACCTTCAGAATTGAAATGGGTGGGGGGGGGGGGATTATACTAGAGAACTCTGGGATTAAAAACTGTCACTGCTTTATGCAGTTTCACCTGTAGGACACAGAATCGAAAGGAGAGAAGGTTAGCACTCCCCTTGACAAGAATGGAAGAGGTCCTAGAGGCCTTACAACACATATACGGTTAAGGCAGGTTAAGGCATTGCCACCTACTTTATGGCATCTCTAACCATGTTTATTTTAACAGAGCAAGATGCAGAAGACAGGAAGATAACAGAGCAAGATGCAGAAGAAAGGAAGATATGAAAAAAGATGATCCACTGAGGCAACTCCTAACGGGAGCAGCTGAAAGCAGAAGAAGACCTGAAGGACACAGAATGACCTACTTTCAAGGCTGCAGTGTGAAATTGGAGCTTTGTTGGTTCAATCACTGAGCTAAGCTCAATAGAAGTGTTAACATGACTGAACTTTGGTGGACATGGGTGCCTCCCATTTAGTCTAACTGAGCCAGTCTACATCTCAGAATTCCTGCAAACAGACTTCCAGAAGGAGAATGTTCTTTAAGTGAGGCCCCCATTAACTGAGCTGCAGATTTTGCTTTTTACAACCCATATGCACCACATTTCTTGTGACAAAAATAGGCAGGAAACTAAACCCCCTGGGAGCAGAGAAATGCATTCACAAATATAAGTAATGCATTCAAAATTGCTTATAAATTTTGCAAACTCGTACTACTGTAAGAAGGCAATGCTGAACAAATAAGACCGTGACTGATAGAGGAAGTGTGTACTCCTCACTGCCTCCTATCTTTAACTGCATAGCTCAGCATGACAAGGGATCAAACAAAAAATAAATTAGGATTCAAGGCCTCTGTCTGCTATTGAACTCCTCATTTTGAACAAGTGATGTGGCCCAGCAGGTGACATGGATAAGTCCAGGAAGCTTAATTTTCACCAAGAGCTGATCGGGAGACACTATGTAGCCCAACAGTGGCACATCTGAGACCCATTTCAGTGGTCCTTCACCTGTCCTAGAGTTTTATTGAGATACATTTGTGTGCTCCAGTAGATGATAGGAGAGGCCCAGAGTCTTGCAATTCAGTGACATTCTCTATCTTGCATCCTAAAATTAGTGACCTTGTGTCATTCTGAAGAGCCCGTGTGTCCCAGAAAATCATTGCTGCTGGAAAATGAGCTCATCCTTGGCACCCACTTGGCCAACAGCCTAATCTGAAGTAAACAAGGTGACTAAATTCAGGTTTAGACAAGACATTATTGAAATTGAGGCCTGTGGGATTGAGCTAGCTTGGTCTCTTTAAAATAAGGTTATGTATACAGTCATAAAATGAGCCATTGAGTTTGGAACTTCATGGAGAAATTGAAACCCAACAATCAATTAATTGATATTATTAAGGTTCCTCAGGAACTCACAAGAGTATTGGTAAGAGCAGTCAGTTTGGAACAGCCAAGTCACAACCTGAGGTATGGGGAACCTGCAGGAAGACCTGATGTCACTAGGGGCAGCAACGAGTCTTTAAAATGTGCCTGGTTAACTCAGAAGTACTTACAAAGGGTTAACAAGAAAAGTTCATGGGCCATGCCTAGAAGCCCCTTTGGGGCTTGGAGATGAGATAGCTGGTAATGGGGGCTCAGTAGATAAGAGGACGGATGGAAGGGCAGAAGAATGGAGATGGTGAAGGGTAAAAATGCATTGTGAAAGAGCAAGGTGTTGTGGGTATGCTGATTGGTCAGATGTTATGAGGATTTGTAGGAAGGCTTGAAGGCTTAGTTTTTCTTATGTTTCCTCATTTTACATAGTATTTTCCTGCTTGCTGTTACTGTTCACTTGTTTCATTATTAATAAAACAAAAATCTTTTTCATTTATTAGTTTGGTGATCATTTGGGTTTGTTGATAGCTTATCAACACCCCCTAAAGTAAACAGGGCCATATAGTCTATTGTAAAATTTAACTAGGATTTAAATGCTGTCAACTTCAGGGACACAGGCAATGAAGGACACATGATGAAATGACTTTATATGGAATTCCATGGTGAGCTTGTCAAAAGAGTCAACCTGGAAACTTCTAACCACCTCCTCTTATTTTGGATTCAGTGGTCTGTGATACATTTCAGTCAAATCCATACCGCGAACAGAGCTAATGACACCCTAACTTGAAGAAGGATGTTAATAAAGGATGAGGGCCTGTTCAAAGATGGAAGAAGCTGCACTACGTCAATGAAGATTCACAGTAGAAAACAGATGTAATCACAATGCACATATGGGCATACTCAGGTGGTCAGGACATATGGTGTATCATTCCATGTCTTAGAGTTGCTGGATTCTTTCATCAAGTGCTAATCTTCCTTTTTCAATCAAAGCAAATTCACTTCAAGGCTGAAAGAAGCCAATACTTTATTTGCCTTTTCACGGATCTCACATGTCCAACTCCTACTATCTTACATTTTTTCACAGACGTCAGATCATTCCATTCCATTTTGGCTGTTAACCAAAAACCCAAACACCAATGCAAGTAACCCCATGCCCCGTAACCCCATCGTCGTTTTCAGAAAAAAAAAGAAAACAGTCCTTACTGATTATGTAGTAGTCATGCTGTGTCTTGAACTCGTGTCCCCAGAGATTGGGACTGTACTCCTGGAACTTGATAGTGAAGCGCATGTCACTTGTAGGCTTGTCACAGGTCAGAAGAAGGTTAGGGGCTCCGATAATCTCACAGCGTTCTGCCTGCTCCCTTGTGCTCACCAGGTAGAGCTTGTAATACTCATATTCCTCCGTCGAGTGTGGCCCCGGGGGCAGTGACGCTGGGCAGATCAGGTCCAGGCGGTCCCCAATCTGGGGGTACAGCACATATCCTTTTTCATCATTAAACCTGCAGATGACAGAAAGGTGGAGATTCACATCATTAAAAAAAATAAATAAATAAGAGCCATGCAAATGAGGAAGACTGATCAAAGACTGAGAAAAATTGAAAAACAATGGTTTATGTTACTTATGCTAGGAAAAACAACTAATATATCATAAAAATCCTATTCAGATTCAAAATTATATATGAGATAAAAGTAAAACACAAATATTGCAAGGGGAACCTACAGGGTTCTTGCAATAATAATAATAATTCTTTGCATTTATATAGCACTTTTCTTACTACTCAGAGCGTACAGCAATTGCAGGTTAAGGGCCTTGCTCAAGGGCCCAACAGAGCAGAGTGCCTTTTGGCATTTACAGGATTTGAACTGGCAACCTTCCGATTGCCAGTGCAGATCCCTAGCCTCAAAGCCACCACCACCAATACCACTCTGAGCCAAGAGGGGGCCCTGTTGCTAACACATTCTCCCTTTTCCTTCTGATGTAGTGAAAGACATCAGGAAAAAAACAATTGAATCCACTTCCTCTCCAGCCCAGGAAGTCCCATACCTTCCACAACCCCTTTATACAAGCCAGACATCCAAGGAAAGTAGCAGTTCACTTCTGAACCTGCATCTGAGGGAGAAGGAGCTTCTGCTCAGAGGTGATTTTACATAAAACTCTTTTTGTCCCATGGCAACTGATGCCACTCAGATTTTCTTGTTGTAGCTGCGTTTACCCAAAATCACCAGAGTTCAGCAGCTCTAGTTTGCAAATGGGATTCAGCAAAGGCTCGATGCATTGAAATGAGTCCACAGACAAAATGTCTTCGTTTTAAAAACTGTAGTAAAAATTCAAAGTAAAACAGTTCATACAAAAAGAGAAAATTGATATAGCAAAAAAAAAAGAAAATTTCTTGTTTAAGAGAAATTCTGTTTAAAGCTTATAAGTCTTATTTCATTTCCTTTATATTTGAACCATTTTTAAACGTTACAAAATCACTTGTAAATGGCCAGAAAACTTCATGCTATCCCATTTCTATGCTGTAAATGGGTCCTTCGGTCCCGGTTAGCACTGGGGCCTATTCTAAAACAACAACTGACTCAGTTAACACACTGTATTTTAATTATAGTAAAAAAGGTCTATCTCTTATTAACTTACAGTGGGTAAAAGGCTATACCATTGTCTATGATTCTTAAAGAAAATTATACTCTATTCAAATTAAGCAAAAACTAATATGAGTTTAACTTAAAGCATTCACTTTCCAAGATTGGCTCTTACACTTGTTCTTTTTCATTTTCTTTCAGATGATTAATTGGGCTTACCAGAGTGGTACCCCAACTCATCATGCTGCTTTGTCTGTTATTACAATGTATCTTATATATAAACTTCTACACATGGAAGTGTGTCTGTCTGTCCGGCCCAGAAGTGAGAGGTGGAGTCAGGGTTAGGGCTCCGCCTCCAAGGAAACAGAAAACTCACTTAGCCGCTAATAACACAAGCGAGGTCAGCAGGGCAGCAAAACGAAACCTCAGAAGAGAGACAAAGCCACTTAGCCACCAACATTGACAAAACAGTATCCCTTTAACTTTTCCTCCTGCCACTAATGCACAAGCGATGCGAGCACGTTGGCAAAATGAAACCTCAGAAGAAAGACAATGTCCCTTAGCCGCTAACATCGACAAAACAGTATCCCTTTTACTTTTCCTCCCACCGTTAATGCACAAACGATCTCAGCACGTCAGCAAAACGAATCCTCCTAGGAGAGAGATAACCCAGAGTAGTTCCTTTCAATTACCTGACATCTCTACATTCCAGTTTTTTTTCTGACAATTTCAATAGTTTCTAGGACCCTGGGCTTTTTACAGCACAAGCTTACACAGATGGTAGATAATAAGAAGACACAGGTAAAAAGAAGGCAAACACAAAAGACAAAACACATTCTTTTATTATCAAGCTCTTCATTTATGAGAGGGGGACTCAGAAATCCCTGGAATTGGCCAATAACACAGGAGTTGGGTGTAGTTACTGAATATGACATTAGGTTCCGTATGCCTACAAGTCTGATTAATCAGTCCACCGAATGGCCTTGTGCTGATTTGATTAAATATGTATTCCTGGCAATTATTCTACAGTCATGCAGGTAACTTTGGTGATTTTGCTTTGCAAGCCATCATGGAGGATTTTGAAGAGACAATGATGATTGTGCTTTTTTACATTGACAGACTTGTTCATATAGAATTTGTTCCACCTGGACAGACTGTTAATCCGTGACATTACTTTGAACTGCTGAGGTGTCTATGGAGTAGTCGTGCATGCAACCATGAGTTTTACACAGGGACAACGCACATGCACACTGTACGTTGTCAGTCAAAGAGTTTTTGACTAAACACAGTATGGTCTTGGCTTTGTACCCCATGTATTTACCAGATTTCACTCTCTGTGACTTTTTGTTGTTCCCAAAATAAAAATGGGGACTGGGTTGAAGATGATTTGCTACCAAGGAAGAAATCCAGCAAAAACCACAAGAGGCTCTAGACAGAGTAACAACAAGTACATGAAAGGTTTTCAGGAATGCTGGGACAAGTGTATTGCGTCTCAAAGGGAATTGCTGGAGGTTTTAAATAAAGTTTTTTTTTTTAACAATTTCAGGAATTTTTGGGTCTCCCCTTGTCATTCAGGGTCCAGTAAGTGAGAGTCAATCATAGCAACATCAAGCACCTCCTGGATTCGCTGCAAGTCAGATGAAGGGCACACTCACAAAGGGCTAGCTTAAAGTCACTTATTACCTTAACTTACAAATCTTTGGAAATGTGTTAAGGAAACTGGAGGAAAGGCAAACTTTTCACAAGAAATAATCAGGCAGAGCTTTAAAGATTTAAACTCAGAACAGTGAGGGAGCAATGCTAGCCACTGTGACACAAAAAGAAAAAAAAAGCAAGGGGAAACAGCAAGAACCGTACAAAGCAAAAACAAATTAACCTGAAAAAAGACATCAGGCCAATGTGAGCAGACGTCACTCATGACTACTCATCTATGACGGGACTCACAGGGCTAGCAGGCTTCTAAATTAGAGGCTTATTTGTATGTCTTAGCGAACTCAATGCTTAATCAGCCTTGTTGTTCCCTAATTTTAGTAAGTCTAAGTGTCAGTATGCCCTGCAATATAAGGAGCCACGCATTAGTTTTAGGCCATATCTATAAAGTGAAAAATTCAAGTGGTTTAGAAAATAATAAAAAACTGCTAATGACTACACTAGAGAGAGTCAAAGGACTTGTCAATACAAAAAAAGAAAACAAGAAGTCAAAGTAATAATAGAGTCCAAATACAACCAAAAACAAGCCTCCAATTAAACTTATTATGAACAAGTGGTACCACTGTAGGCCACACCTGGTGGACACTTGCTCACTCTTATCCTCTGCTATTGCATTCAGGCATGGAGGGCTGATCTTGTCACATGGAGAAGAGACATACAAATGGCATTATTTAAAGTTAGATTTGAAAATAAAGAGATGGACAGCTGGGGAATACAGAGACATTGTCTGAACAAAAGCCACCTGATTTTCTACCTACATTAGGATACTTGTGTTTGGAACAGCGTAGCCCTATTACTGGATTATATTATCTATGCTCAGACATATGTACACATAGTATGTATAGCAACAGGGGAAAACAGCTGAGTGGCATCTCTCCTTACCTAAAATAATCCCAAAGAAGCCAAATGTATAAAAAATGAGGGTTATGTATGCAGCAATGAAGATCAATTAATACTTAATACATCACAATGGTCTGTGCATTCCTTTACACCCATTAACATAATCTTCTTCAGAAATAGTATTCTTGAATTATTTATTATTATTAGTTTCACTATATCTGGATCCTCTTCAGTTTGCCTATCAGCCACATGTATGTGTGGTGGATGCTCTAATCTACGTGCTCCACAGAGCCTATTTCCACTTCGGATAAAGCAGTCAGGATCCTATAATGTTATTCTGCCTCATTAACTGGAGGAAAAGCTGAAGGCTTTGAATCTTGATACCCCCACAATCTCCTGGATCATGGACTACCTGACCAACAGAAAGCAGTTTGAGAGGCTAAGGGACTGTGTGTCAGAAATGGCAGTGTGCACTAGTGGAGCACCTCAGAGAACTGTCCTGTTTCTCTTCTTGTTTTCCCTCTACACAAAAGACTCCCACCACAATAGCAGCGCTTGCCATCTACAGAAATTTTCAGATGACTTCTCCATCACAGGCTGCATTAATAGTGGAGATGAGACAAAGTACAGGAAAATTATGGAGGATTTGTCTTGCTATGCAGTGAGAACTACCTGCAGCTCAACATCAGCAAGAGCTGCTGGTGGACTTCCAAGAAGCCTCTGAGAGCAGTCACCATTCAGAGAGAGGAGATGGATGTGGTGCAGAGCTACAAGTACCTGGAGAATCACAGAAAGAACAAACTTGACTAGTCTGACAACACAATCTCACCGTACAAAAAGGGCCTGAGCAGACTGTACTTGCTAATGAAACTCCAGTCTTTTGATGCATGCAGTAAGCTGCTGGAAATGTTCTACCAGTCCATAGTAGCCAGTGTGGTGTTCTACACTGTAGTCTCCTGGGGATGAATGCCCAAACACATGCCTGAACAAACTAATCAAGAAAGCCTGCTCCATTACAGAGAAAACTCTGGACACACTGTAAGCAGTTGTAGAAAAGAGAATGGTGGCAAACTTGGATGCCATCATGAAAAATCCCCTTCAGGAGGCGCTGTCTTGGAGCACTTTTAGCCACTGGCTCATTCCACCACAGTGTGTTAAGAAGCCCCTCTTGGGGTCTTTTCTGCCCACTGCTCTCAAGCAAGTCAATGCTTCCTCCCAACGTACTCATTAAACTTTATTTATTTATTTATTGAATGTACTATTTGTCCTGTGAGCCTGTATCTTTATTTCTTATGTTTCTACTGCTGTATGAATCAGAATTTCCCTTGGGATTAATTAAGTTTATCTAAACTAATCTAATTACTGTTATTATTATCATTATGTGATACATTGCTTGGATTTCCTTTTTATGCTATATATTATACTCGATTCTATGGGTGTGAGGGCAAGCCTTATTCAGGGCTGGTTTGTGCCTTGTGTCAGATGCTATTAGATTCAAAAATGAATTTGTTATTATTCTTCTCGATGTTGTTATTTTTATTACATTAACTCAACCAATGTACAAAAAAAAAAACTCTAAAAAGTCAAAATTTTGAAAAATGAAAGTGTACATGAAAAAAAATTATTGTTTAAATGAAGAAATGCAAAACAAAAACATAAAATGATAGGGCATCAAAATATTTATGAAAACATACTGTATGAACAGTTCTAAAAGTGTATGAGTAAAGCTCATTATTATTTCTATGGAAATTAAAATAAGAATAACAGTAAAATACTGTTGAGATGATTTGTGAAGAAAAAAATAAATCAAATTTAAATTAAGCTGAAACTAGCCAATTCATAAATTAATTAATTTACTGATAGATAGATAGATAGATAGATAGATAGATAGATAGATAGATAGAT
>JANRMT010062791.1:136839740-136929655 GCA_026402145.1 Polypterus bichir lapradei
CTATCTATCTATCTATCTATCTATCTATCTATCTATCTATCTATCTATCTATCTATCTATCTATCACAGTGCCTTTGTCTGTCTGTCTATCTAATTATAGTGCCTTTACCTATCTTATGAATCAACTAAGCATCAAAAAATGAAAAAGCCTTATATTTTAATTTTAATATACCATTGGTTTAACAACTACACTCCCTTCCAAGTGAGTAAGTCAGAGGTCACAAAGAGTCAATGCTGGGCTTTGAACCTGTCATCTGCTGTCCAGCATCTCCGAAATCAAGCACCATGGTTAGGCATGGGAATGAGTTGAGAAGGTAAACAGAAGGCCAAATAGAAACTGCTGTCACCCGTGAAGATGAAGGAGAGCCCTTGTTATGCATGCAGCAATGGCAGTTCAACATCAGACAGGAGTACTTCTAGCAGTGTGACCTTAAGTCAAATGCTGCTCTTCATAAGAAGAGTCCACTCACCGGGCGGCATCATCAGAGCTGCTTATTTATTAAAAGCAGAGCCAGGCTCCTGTGGGCACTTGCTGCTGAGCTTCACTCGGGAGCCCGGCTCTGCTTTTAATAAACAAGACCCTCTGATGAGGCCGCTAAAGTTTACCAAACAAGCACAGCCAGAGCAGGCGCTCCTGATTACGAGTTTGGTGGACAATGCGGCTTTTGTTAGCTTGCATTCCCTCATACAAGTACACATCGCGCTCTGGCGCATCTGGTTTTTGTTCCACCTTCCCCACCCCCTATTTTCCCCCCAAAGTCCTCTGCTCTTGAACCCACAGAATCACAGACTTCTCCAGACTGCACAGTGGGGAAGAGAAATGCCTCGTTCCCTGCCCAAAGCACTGGCTAGGTCTCTGGAGCCACTAGGTGATTAGAAACTCATTTACACTAATTCATCACAGGAAACTTCTCGCTCTTCATGCCACAGCTGTTAGAAGAATCAGGATGCAGAGCAACAGCAAACCCCAAAAGAACAGCTGATTGGACGGGTGCTGCCAGTTTCCACAATTGGAGTTTTATGGTTCAAAACCTCCAAGGACATCTTCTACAAGCAAAGCGATTACTCCACCTGCAGAAGGTGCACCAGAGAAATGTCACATTTTATACATTGCTGTGCCGCCTGCTGAGAACAAAGCCCACCCAGTGTTCTCTTTGCAAATCACTGGCATCAGCCAGTCAGTTAAACAATACAAGTCTAACAACGAAAAGTGAGAAAGCTCCTGGTCACTTTGAATCTTTGACCCAAGAATGGTGTTATCTAAAATGAAGAAAGAGGCAATGAACATTAGCCTGACTCTCAAAAGGTGATTGAGTGTCTCCGTCTTTGTGTTTGTCAGCTTTTCTTTAACTTTCACTGGTCTTTTTTTGTCCACAGATGCCTGATGATGCCGCCCTTCTCTGACTCTGAAATGTTTAATGCAGTCAACAGTATTTAAAGTACTTTGAGAGGCAGAGCTGCAAAAGGTGAAGTACAAATTGAATACTGCATTTTTTCCAGTGTTTTTTTTTTTTTGTTTTACATATTGCACAATGTGCTTTTTCAGGTTGCTATTTAAAATAAAAAATGGTACCCACACAATTGTTCAGTTTTAGAAAAATGAGGTGGAGTGACATTTATTGCTCTCTGTTGATGTACTCACACAATTCTCAATATTCAAAGTTAACATGAAAAAAGAGATTCTTGTGGGGTATGGCTGGTCACTTGCTAATTCTCCATAGACCTAAAGACCTAAGTGACTATTTATCCTGCAATGCTTAAGAAGGTTACTGAGTACACTGTGATGGGCGGCCAGGGCCCATACCCAGCCGGGATGCCCCTGCTGCATATGTTCCGGGGGAGCAACCATGGGTAGCTGAATACCTCCCCCGGGACGCTTGGTGGCAGCCTACCTGGCCAATGGTGATTCCCCAACCTCCAGCATGGCTCCATGGGAGATGGAGTCCTCCACAGCCTGGTTGGGAGCTGGGGTGGCCACTAGGGGGTGCTGCCTGGAATCAACAGCCTGGCTGGACAAGTCTTCAGCCCCACCCGGAAGGGCAATCGGGACCAGGTGGTCAAGCACCTGTATTACTTCTGGGTGGGCTATAAAAGGGGCCAGCCCCCACCACTCGGGGGCCAGAGTCGGGAGGAGGAGGACTAAGCTAGAGGAGGAGTGGTGGTAAAAAGAAAGAACTGTTGTGGGTCTTGTGTGCTTTGGGACTGTGTATTGCCTGTGGGGTTCACGGGGAAGACATGCCCCACAGGTGAAGAAAATAAAAGTTTGTTTATTTTTATACGTGCCTCTGCGTCCATCTGTGTCGGGTCAGGCGCCTATGTAGCACCTTTGTTACAACACACACACATACACAAATACGGGGGTAGGAAACAATAGATTTACAGTAGTGAGTATGCAAGGCTGGCAATTTGAGCACTTACGAGGTTGTACCTTAGTGAGCTGTGCCATTGTGACATTCTTTTGAGTTAATAAAGCTACCAAGTTAGTAAAGCTATTGTAATAATCATAACCTGAATGTCTTTTTCCAACTATAAACTTACTTTTGCCCACCCATGTGTATACACACTAGAGATTTTCCTAAGGACTGGAAAATAGCAAATGTTATCCTGATACATGAAAAGAGTGACCGGGCAGATCCAAGTAACTACAGGCCAGTAAGCTGCATCACAGGTAAATTAATGGAAGGAATTATTTAGGAAAAGATTAGTAAGCTTCATGTGCATCACAGGTAAATTAATGGAAGGAATTATTTAGGAAAAGATTAAGCAACACATGACAAGAACAGGAGTTTTTGTGAACAGTCAGCATTTTGTTTTGCAAATATGCTGAAATTGCAAGAGGAAGCAAATAAAGGACACAATATGAAAGGTGCGTATGATATCATTTATCTTCACTGTCAAAAAGCATTTGATAAGATATCATATGAGAGGTTGGGCATCAAATTTAAAGAAGTGGGCGTTCAGGGTGATGTGTGTAGATCAAGATTTGGCTCAGACACAGGAAGATGATGGTGATGATGCAAGGAACACTATCAGAATTGGCTAACGTTAAGAGTGGTGTCCCTCAGGGCTCAGTGCTAGGGTCGCTGCTATTTTTAAATTACTATATAAATGATTTGAATAGGAATATAAGTAACAAGCTGGTTAAGTTTGCAGATGATACCAAGATAAGTGGATTGGAAAATAATCTGGAATCCGTTAAATTATTACAGAGAGACTTGGACAGCATACAGGCTTGGGCATATCTATGGCAGATGAAATTTAATGTCGGTAAATGTAAAGTATTACACATAGGAAGTAAAAAGTTAGGTTTGAATACACAATGGAAGGTTTGAAAATCGAGAGTACACCTTATGAGAAGGATTTAGGAGTCATAGTGGACTTTAAGCAGACAGTGTTCAGAAGCCTTTAAGAAGGCAAACAGAATGTCAGGTTATATAGCACGATGTGTACAGTACAAGTCCAAGGATGTTATACTCAAGCTTTATAATGCACTGATGAGGCCTCATCTTGAGTACTGTGTGCAGTTTTGGTCTTCAGGCTACAAAAAAGACATAGCAGCACTAGAAAAGGTCCAGAGAAGAGCGTCTAGGCTTCAAAGGTATGTGTTATGAGAAAAGAGACGTGATTGAAGTGTTTAAAATTATGAAAGGAACAAGAAGGAAAGAATTGATCCTAGCATAATAACACCAGACACCTCAATAACAAAGAGAACACTAGCCCTATATATCTGTAGTTTAAACAAGACAGGGTCCATCTGCACACACCCTGGAAGGTCTGGAACACCTGATTCTAATTTTATTAATTTGAAGTTGGGACAGATGCAGGGGTGTACTGACCCATATGACAAGTCTGCATTTTTATTAATTCTGATTATAAGAATGAGTACACCATGTCAATTTTATGTGTAATCGGTATAAGTGTACCACCTTTAAATGCACAGTAGGCACAGTCTGCATGAAGATCTAATGTTTGCCAGATCAAATATGTCAATAAAAGTCAACAACTTCCATTAGGTGTGCTGGTTTTCACATGACTGTATATACTTTCCAGGAGACACTCTTTAGTGTGCCCTGACAGAACATAAGTTGTCACCGGGTCACATGTCTCTATTACTCCAGATAAAAATTATAAGCATCCTGTCATTTCCAAAACAAAAATTCAATTCTTAAAAAAGAAAAAAATCTCAGACTTTCCCTCTTGACTTTTTTCTTGCAAGAATGCAGTGCTTTTTACTATATGTACTTTTTGTATTATGCTGGGATGTCATTTTGCCAGAAATGGTGCTGAATATATAAAAACTGATGATGATGATGAAAGCAGCCGGCAAGTGTTTTGAGTCTGACTGTCAATCAGCTGGAAACGCCATCTCTTTACAAACGTCTTGTTAAAAAATCCCACATTTTACTGTACAAGCTCCACACGGCAAGCCTGCTGTTCAATGGCAGGAGACAAAAATTGGCTTTTATTTCATGAACTTAGGAAAGACAGGTAGGTTGGAAGATGGCAAAAAACAAAGATGATGCAGTAGTAGAAAAAAAATGTATGCATGCAGGTTAAGACAATGATGATGTATAGTACGTTCTGGAAAAAAAAGGTCCAAAAGAGCAGCACCTGGCACAGGCAGGAAAAAGGTTAAAAAATAAATAAATACAAAGTGAAACATTTAAAGAACCAAGGGTGTAAGAGTCACGAAATTAGATACATGATTCAAAAGGACTGAGGAATGAATGAGTAAGAGTGCCACACTTAAACATATTTGTAATTGGAACTAAACTGGCCTTATTTGTGTTGTGCCTGTGGTGAAGGGCAGAAGACCAGAAAAAGAGATTGTAACCAAAATCCTAAAATGTAGTCATAATCCCAAAGTTTTAAACAGACATTCTTATTCTTTACTTCATATTTGTCAGCTCCAAGTCCAATGAACTCAAGTTTATACCACTAGACCTTTGTCAAAATGCTTAGCTTGACCCCGTCACTCCACAGCAACTCCGCAGCAACATATAAACCAAATAGTAAGACACAAGAATTCCAAGATGGAGTTGTGGGAAAACGTAAAATAATTTGAACTACTTTAAAGTGAAAGAATAATAGTATAAATAAATTCTGTAACCCCCCCAAAAAATTCCCAGTAAAAAGCAATATGGGATAAGTTTCAGTATTAATGTAAAGAAAATAAATACATATCATACTTATCTGAAGGCTTGGTAATTGTTGCTGTCATGCAATGCTGTTTGTGATTTGAAGAAATAGGTGTGGCCAAAAATGAAGCGTGATAGTCTTTTGGGGGTCCGAACAAAGAAACTGGACCACCCATGGATAGAACGTGCAAATGTCACACAGATGGTGAACAAGGTGCACATGTCAATTCTTGAAATACCAAAAAGGGAAGACAAACCCTCAGCAGAAACCTCCGTTTTGCCGTGATTAGTCAAGAACTAACTTTATGTAAAAAATACTGTAATACTGTATATATCCACCAACACCATGTGAAGTTTATTGAAAACAATAAAGAGACAATTGAGGAAGAAATGAGCAAAGAACCAATTTGCAAAACAGAAACACAAAAGTAGGATTTACAGTAATATCTAGACTTAAATGGAAATGTACAGATATAACACTAGGAGATGAACACAAAACCAGAGCTTAGGAAAAAATGGAATAGTCTAAAAGAAAAAAAACGAGGAACAGTGAAACTTAGGACCAAAACATTAAAGAAATTATTGTCAAAATTCAAACAACAGAATGCTAAAGACTTCTCTGCAGTAGGGTACATAACAAATCAGTCTTGGACTACAAATGGTGAAATGTTTGTCAAATCTAACTGACCTCATCAAGCTTGTTTAGATAGATAGATAGATAGATAGATAGATAGATAGATAGATAGATAGATAGATAATAAGGAGCAGCATGGTGGCATGGCTTCCTGGGTCCTTCCTGCATGGAGTTTGCATGTTCTCCCCGTGTCTGTGTGGGTTTCCTCTGGGTACTCCGGTTTCCTCCCACAGTCATAAGACATCCAGGTTAGGTGCATTGGCGATTCTAAATTGTCCCTGTTGTGTACTTGGTGTGTGTGTGTGTGTGTGTGTGCGCCCTGCGGTGGGTTGGCACCCTGCTCAGGGTTTTTATTTGTGCCTTGAGCCCTGTGTTGGCTGGGATTGGCTCCAGCAGAACCCTGTGACCCTGAAGTTAGGATATAGCGGGTGGGATAATAGATGGCTGGATATATAATAAGGAGCTCAAGTTTTGATTTGTTTTCTGCTGATTCTGGTCATGACGCTACAAAACAGACATAGCAGCACTTGAGGCTGTTCATCCAAGGACTTAAGGACGTGGCTTACCGCGACAGGCTCAGAGAATTAAAGTCTCAAGCAAAGGAGTCTGTGGTGCGACCTAACCCAGGTCTTCAAAATGTTCAAAAGCATTGATAAGGCAGAACCAGCAGAATTCTTTGAGTTTAAGGGACAATCATGTATTTGAGGTCACCAGTAGAAATTAAGGGCAAGTGCATTTAGGAATGAAGCCAGGAAGCTCTTCTTTATAGAAGGAGTTGTGGGAATCTGGAGCAAACTACCAAGACACGTAGTTGAAGCAGCTATTGGGACAGTTTAGCCAAAGAAAGGAGCATGATGGACTGAACAATCCCATCTCATTTGTCAAATGCTCTTATGTTAAATGAAGTTCTAAATTTTATACATTTTTGTTTATCATATTAGCGAAGAATGTCAACATGTTGTGTGTTGGGTGGAAATGCATATTAAGAATTTGTTGTACAATGCCTGAGCCATTGGCAGACCCCACACCAAGCTATTACAGTAATAGTGCAAACTATTGTGCAACTATGCCACCCACATTCCCCATTTTTCACTCTTTCAGTGTCTTTTTAAGAGCCATGGTGGGTAGCTTTCTACCTCTGTGAGCTGAGTTTGCATGTTGTCCCAATATTCATGTGAGGAAGACATGCTATCAGAATCTGCTCCATGTGAAGTGGCATGGGTGTGCTGTTCCATGCAGGTTTGGCTCTTCTGGCATTGCTTTGATGCACTGTGATTCTGTATTGGAAAAAAAAACTAGTTCACTAGTTAAACCAACAGATTGACAGACTGATGAATCCACATGTGTGCGGATCTGTTTCAGACATGAACTAAGCAGCAGACACAAAGCCTTTTCCACTTGGCAGTGTTTTTGGAAAAGCCATAGGGGAGGCCATGTGAATGCTGTGGATGTCTTCTGGGTTGTCAAGATACACAGGGCACATCCACACCTCTTCTGTTGTCATTGCAATTTCAGAGATGGTTCGCCAGTCGTAGAAGTTAACAAGATGAAACGCTGCAATTCACCTCAGAGTTACCTGAGCCTGGATGGCTCCTTTGGGGGATCAAGGTCACAGGCTGCAATTCCAAGTCATTTTCAGAAGGAAGTGCTTGGGGCTGCTGGCAGCTAATACCATTGAAAAAAGCCTCTGGAAACGGGTCAAATAAGAGGGGCTATTTTTTAAAGTCAAAGGCTTGAAATTCAACAACACTGCAAAAAGAAAAAAAATCAGAGTCAGTCCTGTAGGTTTTTACAGAGCTCTTTGCTGAATTGTGAAAAGAAAATATGCAATGATTGTTGTTTTTTGGTTTGCACCATTTAAACAAATAAAGGAAATATCTGGCATTACTCTTCAGCATAGAAAAGGGGGGCGTACAGGGGATCAGTAACTCAGGAGGCAGTGATAAACTGCAGCAGGCCTCCCTGCCTCTTCCATGTGGCTCTACTGGGTGTCCTGGCAGGCACACTGAATAATGGAGGGGAGATGCGACTGGAGATACAGGAGATGTGTCTCTTGGGATGTTGAGTGAGTAAACTGGGTATGTTACTTCAGCAGATGGAGTGGAAATGCTTACACATATAGAGAGCTGGGTGGTACAATGATAACTGATAGAATCTCGCAGCTTGGTGACTATGGTTTGGTTTGTAAATTCTCAATGGTAGTTTTTTCTCTGTCCAAAAGAGAACCTTCCCCTGCATGTGTGTTAGTAGTTATATGTGTCAATGTGCCTTATTGTGCACTGGTTTTCCATCCTGGAATCACTTTTGCTTGCCACTTAGTGATGCTGGGGTAGGCTCAAATGAATGGATGAATGTATGATTTTAACAGGGACAAGATTTTCATACACTACTGATCTCTGTCAGTTTGTATTGGAGAAAGCAGATTTAGAAAATGAATCTTATGTCCATTTAGAGAGTATCTTAACATCATTATTCAGAAGTGAGATTGGTCTGTATGATGCACGTTCAGAAAAATGGTAATTAATGCTTGGAGAAAAGTTTGAGATTTTTTGTCTCTGGCTTCCATAAATGTTGCTAATAAGAGGGGAGCTAACTTAACTGAAATTTTTTATAAAATTCAGCAGGGTAGCTATCAGGACCTGGTGCTTTCTCACTCTGAAGTGAGTTTATAGCGTCTAGTAATTGTGATAGTGTCAAAGGTTTATCCAATTCCTCTGCACATACAGTATCTACTTATGTCCTTTTAAAAGGTAGTTGAAGCAGAAACCATGACAATCTTTATGAAGCATCTGAATGAGATATTGGGGCAACTTAACTATTAACTAAACAAACAAGCCTGAAGAGCTGAATGCAGTCTCCTTTCTTTCTTTGTCAGACTTCTTAACTACTTTGTACTCAGTTATGCCAGAATAAGCTTCAGATATCTGCAATTGGCCAGATGGATGAATTAACAGGGACAGATAAGTAAGAATTCTGTCTCTCTAAGGTCTCAACTCAGAGAGAAACATAAAGGCACAAGGAGAACATTCAGACTAAATTTGGACTTCTAAATTTGGGTTGCCACACATTGACTAAACACATGGAATTTTCTTAGCTGTGTGTTGTGTTGCAGCAGCTGTGACTGGTGCTTCACAAGTCCAGCAGGCTCTTTGCTGAGTTTGCATGATCGCCCTATGTCAGTGAGAGCTCTTCTTTTGGTACTTATGCTACCTGTGGTACTTATGTTACAATAATGGAAAACACTTAACTGGGAATATGTAACAAACTACTGAGTCATGTGGTTGAAGTGGAAACCCTGACAATCTGGATGAGATACTTGGACAATTCAGCTCTCGACTAAACAAATGAGCATGGTGGACTGAATGGCCTCCTCTTGTTTGTCAAGTTTCGTATGTTCTTATGTTCAAAACTGGCCTGTTGTGAGTGTGTCCCGCAGTTGATTGGCTAAATTCCTGTATTGTGCTCCATACTTTTGGAATTATGCAATTCTACAACTAGATTCAACAGGCTGAACAAATATATGGATGGATGAAAAAAAAAAACCCTTCCAGCATCTCAAATACCGACAAAGCCTGTAAAATCTGATGCTGCAAGTTATTTTTCACATATGGTTACACATTTCACATTTTAGTAACCTCTTGAATAGACAGCCAAAAGGATAACTTAATCTGAGCAATATTTAAACAGACATGAAAAATTGTGTTTTAGTAACAGTAAGAAAATGTTATGCAACAAGAGCCAAAATCGTCTCAGTCGAAGTGCCTTTTTTGTATTTGGGATGTTAAGAAGGACTTGGGTTATCGAACCCATTTATCTTGGCTGCTACTGACAGAGCTTAACATAAATACATGTTATGTGGAATTTTATTTGGCTAAAACTTTTACTCAGAACAATTTATAAATAAGGAATGTATATGCCAGTTGTTTCTATGGAGGTCCAGGCAAGATGAGTGAATTGTTTATAAGGACAGAAGGAATAAATGCTGGTTACGCAAGCTGCATCCTCCTGGTTTACATTCGATTCCATTAGCCATTAGGGCCGCCCAGCCTACAATGAAGCATTGAAAATCTAACCATGTACTCAGAGACAAAAACATAGATGGCAAACTTTTAGACTATCTCTCATAATCTCAATTGACCCCCAAATTCTTTATATCGCCTTTTCCTGTGACTGGTGTGAAATGTAAAGTTTAACTGGGCTTTCATGTGTATAATGCTTGTTGTAATTTTGCTTTGTAATTTAAATTATTTAGTCTAATCGCTAGTTTCTGCCTTTTATTCCACAAGTCTAAGGAGGTTCTGCTCAAGCCACTGGTGAGGCCTCATCTGGAGTACTTTGTGCAGTTTGGGTCTCCATGCTACAAAAAGGACATAACTGCACTGGAGAAGGTCCAGAGGAGAGCGACTAGGATGATTCCCGGGCTACATGGGTTGAATGATGAGAAAACTTTAAAAGAGCTGAACCTATACAGTTTAAGAAAAATAAGATTAAGAGGTGACATGAAGTATTTAAATTTATGAAGGAAATCAGTACAGTAGATAGAGACTGTTATGTTAAAATGAGTTCATCAAGAACACGTGGACACAGTTGGAAACTTGTTAAAGGTAAATTTTGCACGAACATTGGGAGATTTTTCTTTATACAAAGAACTATAGACACTTGGAATAATCTTCTAAGTAGTGTGATAGACATGAAGACGTTGGAGACTTTCAAAACTAGACTTGATGGGTTTTTTTAGAAGAATTAAGTGGATAGGACAAGCGAGCTTTGTTAGGCTGAATAGCCTGTTCTTATCTAGATTGTTCTAATGTTCTAAAAAAATAAAACCAATTTCAAAATCTTGCAATTATTTAATATTTTTTAAAATCAGTTTATCATATTATAAATAACCCTTCCTTGTATGGCTGTGCAGGTTTATTCAGTGAGTGAGGTGTAATCTTTTATTTTAATCTGAGTATCAGTAATGGATTTGTACAAAGACACCGTTCAAATTATTATACAGCTTAGAGCTGTAACGAAAATTAATAATAATGTTAACAATAACAAATATAAATAACATCCATATTGCTAACCTGCTTATCCAAGGCATGTCTATCTCATCAGGCATCAGAAGCAAGGCAGTATCAACACCCGGACAGGCTGTCAATCCATCACAGGATGAACATACACACACACGCACGCATGCACACACACACGCACTCACACACACACTCACACACACACACACACACACTCACACACACACACAGTTTAGCATCGGCCACCTGCATGTTTCTGAATTGTGGGAGAAAAACAGAGCATCTGAAGGAATCCCAAGCAGACAGGTAAAGGACAAGCAAACTCCATGCAGGGAGCACCTGGAACGAGAACCCCAGTCTCTGTGCCCCCTCCAGCAGCACCACCATGCCGCCCACACCAATAATCATAATAATTACATTAATATAATATAATATAATGCAATACAGCAATGCCTAATAATGCAGGAACCACAATTTCTGCAATCTCAGATCAAATCTGCATTAGTACTGCCAGAAAAAATAAGTAGTGGCGTCAATCAAAGCAAGCATTTAACAAGTGGCCCAACTCCAGGATGTGTGACAAGCACAGGATAGGAAATCTAGTCGTGCAGAATTCAGTTTTGATCACCATATTGTCTTTGTAAAAGCTTTCTTTGTCTTTATGGCCCTTTACTTTCTCTCTACCTACTACAATGTTTTTTCCATTTTGGAGCTGCATTGTGTTCCAACAATGCACAGCAATTCTACCCCAGTTGTCTATCCAATGAGGAGCTTATATGGTGAGGTTCAATTTTAGTTTTCTTTTCATATGCAAATCTCCATCTACCCTTTTCCTGAAAGCATTTCATTTAATTTTGGGTTGCAGGAGCCGATCTCTTGCCACTTTGGGTACAAGGTGAGATTCAGCCCTGAATGTTGAGCAGGTGCATTATGGGGCAGATGTATTCACTCTTCCTTAATGGTCAGTTAACAATCAACTTAATCTGCATTTCTTTGGCCCATTTGAGAAATTCAGAGCAGGTTAATATAATAAGACCTTTAAAAACTCTTCACTGAAAGTAGTGAGGATAAAATTTGAGAGCTGTGTGGTAGATGCGTTAACCGATGGCTACCATGATTTGATAAGAGCAGAGCCAATGCTGGTAGCTTTGTCCAAAGTGCCAGCCCATCAGAAAGCCCTCTCATTCACGCTCAAACTCCCACAAGGTATGTTAAGGCCAGCTCATCATATAAAAAAAAATCCAAGGACATAATATTAAAGGGTAATTGGAAATTATACAATTTACCAACCGGTTAAACATAAAGAAAATGAAAATAATTTAAATCCAAGTATAGTGTAAGAAGTGTTAAACTACAGAAGTCGCACAATCAGGTGGTTGTTTTTCTTTTCCGTGTCCATGTGTGTTTCTTCCAACAGTTCAAAGACATGCTCCTGCTCTGAATGACACTTCTAACTGGCTCAAGACCCAACATCTTATGGTCGATAGGCACCTCCAAATCAGCCAAGTATGAAGGCGTTTAATGGACTGGTGCCCCCTTTAAAGTTTGTTCCTTCTTTGAACCTGCTAGGACAGATGCTGGCTCGCCATGTCTTTGTACTGAATAAGTGGCTTCAGAAAATGCATAGGTAGAGGAATAAATGGATTTTCTTTGCTTTTGTTGGTAGCATTTCTCCAACTTTGTGAAATGCTAACCTGTGTCAGATCTACTATGGCTCCTTTGTCTAGTGGGATTGGGACCGCACCCCTTAGGCACTTCTTTGGAGCAGACATCCTTAACATTGTAAAATTCCTAAGTTGTGCACATGAGACATCTGAGGACAGGATTCATACAATCTAAATGATCTTATCATCACACTGAAATAAATATAAAACAAGAGTTATGTGTGACAGAAAATAAGTGGCAGAATATGTAATTTGCTACTGCCATAAAAAAGCAGCAACATTTATAAAAAAAAAAAAAATCTAAAGCTGACCACAGTTCTGCTGGAAGAAGCTCCAGGTGACCCTGAACTGGATTGAGTCAGTTTGAAAATGAATGGACAGATAGATAACACAGACATAAATATTCTTATAAGTGGTCTTGGCCACCCTCCAAGACTCAAGATGAAAACAGAGAAGAGCAAACGTTCAAAAGACTCTGCAGCATTACACAAGGAGAATAAAAGAGGCTTCCAAGCTGCTGGTGATAATGTGTGATATGTCCAGTCAAAATACATCCTGATGTAAAGATTTACATTTAGTGACAGCAGCACAAACATACACAAGTAAAGTTTGTCTTTAAGATGTGACCACTCCATGTTAGAAGAGTAGCAGACATAGCTGACTTTGGTACAGCAGAAGCAAACTTATGTTTCCAGCTGTTCTGCATGCATTCCGACATCTGACACACTTTAAGAATCAGAATGTGTTTAGTGCATAGGTCTATCCACAGGCAGCGTGGTGACAACAGAGGTTAATAATGCTGTCTCACAATTCCAGGGACCTGGGTTTAAACCCTGGATAGATTATAGCATGTGTGGAGTTTTTATGTTCTTCTGATTTTTTCTCAAACAGTCATCAGAATAACTGGTGACTCTAAATTGTCCAAAATGTGTGAATATGCCTTGTGAGTATGTGTGTAACCCATGTGGTGAAAGCGGAACCCCTGCTGCTTGTGACTTTGTAATGGAAAAAGCAGGTTGGGAAAATGGATGGATAAAATGTCTGTATGAAAGGAACACACTTAGTAGCTAAGACATTGGATTTAAACTCACTGGGTCACTGGTTTGACTTAAATCCTTCACTCATGATGCCTCAATGAGCAAATCATGTCCTCTTTCTTTTCTAGAGATATACAAATGATGTTACTTTTTAAGTCATTTTGAAAAATGTCAGCAGCAACATAAATCTAAAAGAATACTTGCACTTATGCCAAGATGCTACAGCCGTTTGAGCAGACAAAATGTGGATGGCTCCCATGCCTCTCCAAGAAAACTCATCTATCCAACACACAAAGTATTTATTAGCACCATTGCCTGCAGTGCTGACTCCACTACTAGAGATGGCTGTCTTCTACCTTCTCTGGCACTGGGAACTGCTGGAAGATCTCTCACGCGAGCCGGGATCACGATGACAGAAGCTGTCTGCCGGCAGGCATGCACACGCGGGCCCTTGCTGAGCAGCGGGATAATCCAAACCCCTCAGCAAAGACATTTAATCTGATAACAAGGCCCTCCAGTTGAACACAAAGTAAATTTACTCAAGGCCCTCAGAAAACCAGCTGCTGATTTGAAAATGAAAAGGAAGCCATTCAACAGGTAGGGCTGAGTGACCAAAAGCATGGGAACAGCACAGCAGGTCTTCCACATGCAAGCCTCCAAGAGAAGTGTATTGACCTCTGAATGCTTCCAAGGACCAATGGGCTCACCCCAAGCTGGGGGTGTCAATCTGGGGTAGAATGCTTCGGTTTTTAATGCCTTCTAATTCTAAGACTAGATGTGTAACTGTTGGACTAAATGAAACTCTGATTAGTTTAGGTCTATTGTCTTGTTTGCAAAGCCCAATGAAATTTTTACTTGCATGATTCTCTAATAGAATACCAAAAACAGGCAAAGAAGACAACGAAAGCAACATATACAAGTCGCATAAACCAGTCTTGCAAGCTCTCCCCAGGCTCTGGTCAAGTAAATATGAGCAATGATTATGGTGTAACGCAGCTGGTAACTTTCCTTGCCCTTTTCTCTTACATCGGAGGAAGGAAATACAGGTGAGCTGTTATGTCACTTCTGCTGTGCCACGGTAGAGTTGGCATTCATTTTGTACCTTGCGCCCAAAAAGAGTGGACCTCCTGTGGCAACAGCTTCATAATCATATCTCGGAGAAGATTCAGAGTGCCTCAAGGCCAAATGTCACTTCCTTTTTGGTGATTCATTACTCACTGACTTTGGATGTTCTGCCCATCCTCTCTTATAATACACATACTGTACATGCAAACAATATGCAGTTTATACTGTAAGTACACTTAGGGTACACTTTCAAGGGTCCTGCATGGTAAGCACTTCCATCCTGGGATAAGAGGGAACTCTGAAGGGCAAAGCCCAGAAGACGACTGACGTCACATCCCATGTAGCCCCAGAAGCTCCTCATCTTCTGGGTCAAGTGCTATATATTTATATTGAAATCCACAGAAAGTGGCCATTCATTTGAGGACCTATGACCAAGAGAGAAAACAAGGCTGATTTTCAACCTCAGCAGAAGTAATTCGTTTTTGTTTACTTTGTTTTTTGTTACAGAATTAAAGAGAGTTTACCTGGGAAGTATGCCAACCCTCAGACTATGTAAGTGCCGGCACCCTGAATAGGTGAAAGCTGCAAGCTCCGTGATCCCCTGATATTCGATCCAACCGTAGTTATGAGAAGAGCGATACAGAAGAGCAGGGTGGGGATGTCCACCTTGGAGTTGCACTGAAATACTGGTGGGAGGAGGCTATTTAGATTACATGATGTAAACCGGTATGCTCGATTACACTATTAGTACACGCCACACACTGCTAGTTTGCCAGTGCTAGAAATTCAGAAGTTACAACCACTGTGTGTATATATATATATATATATATATATATATGCATGTGTGTATACATAGGGCATAACACGTGTCATGTACTCTTTAAATTATTTGACAGTAAACTATTCCACCATTCTATGATCTGCTTCTCGCAACTGAAAGAGGGCACCATGGCGGATGTTTGCCGGACCAACCACAAGCGTTACCTGGTAGGTAACCACCCATACAATCAGATTGTGATTCAGACTACGAATGCCATGACATATATATATATATGCATATGTGTATATATATATATGTGTGTGTGTGTGTGTATACTGTATATGCATACAAAAGTTGTGCATTTGTCAGTATAAACAACTATTGAGTAGCCATCCTTATGCTATGTCTCTTAATGAAGTTCTAATAAAACTCCTAAAATCAAACTTTTTTTTAATTTAGGTTTTTTTTTTTTGCTTCAGTTTAGTTCTACTCTTAATAATCTATTTATCATTCTCTTCAGTAATTATGCAATCATTATTAATGTTTACTTTTCTCTGTTTTCTTTCTTCCGCGTTGCCGTTCTGCGCCACCACCAACTGATCAAAGTTCTTTGCAGCCACCTGTAATGACTGAATGAAAGTGAATACCCCAACTTGTTACGAGACTCACTGTGTCAAATCCTCTAAGACAAAGCCTAAAAATAAAACAATAATGAACATCTTAAGAACATTGTATGTAAGTCAGAATGCCCAGTGGGGGCTGCGTGGTCTTTTGGTCTGAAACTCCTACAGATTTTGTTTTTTTATCTCCAGCTTACCAGGAGTTTTTTGTTTGTTTCTGTCCACTCTGGCCACCTGACCTTATCATTGGACTGTCACTAAGAAACTTAAATATAGAAATTTTTTTTTCTGTTTTAAGGACTCTGTTTCACTTACTTATATATCTATCTTATGCAAGTGCAAATTTATTTTTTGTATATTATTGTGCATTACTTTTCATATCTAAATCTACTTTGTTTTTCTTTGCATGTAACTACTTCTTTCACATCTGGCAAAGCACTTGGAGCTACATCCTTTGTATGAAAATGTCCTATATAAATACATTTTGCAGAATGGAGAAGGGAGAATAGTGGCCATGCAAGATGGCTAAGATCTTTCATTACACTGTTTGCCTTTCTTTTTCTGCTTATGTTATTTATACCTGGAACAGAAGGGAGCTGAGTACCATTAATATCTGATAAACTGTAAAAGTATTTTGGAGTGGAGCTTGCTATAGGGAATGCTATGTACTGTACATTCAATTAATCTGCCATTTTTTAAATGCTATACAGCACCCTTCATATTGAACACCACTACAAGGTGCTTTGTAACATAAACAGAGGTATAATCATACAAACAAGTACATGGTAAATCACCTTGAGAGAGTATTTAATACAGATCAACTAACTCATTTTATTTTATATTGTAACCTTTGCTAAGTACACCATTTGAGGTGTATCTTACCCCAGAAGATGCCAAGGAGTGAAGGACAATCTGGGCAAACCCACAAAATGGCTGTTAAAACCATTTGAAGCTGTTGATGATGGTGCTCAGTGTTATAAATGTGTATGATACAAACAGGGGGTATAAATAAATCAATGGCTGTTACATGCTAATCAAGTAAACCACTTTGTGATGGCATTTACTATAGAATGATACCTTATAACATCGATAAATCTTTATTTTCTAAAGAGTCTTTTAAAGAGCACTCCATTTACTTTGCAGTGTAAACAAGAGTAGCAACAAATCAATAACTTATATATTAAACCAGTAAAGCACTTTGGAATGGTGTCACCACAGAAAGAGGCCATATAAAAGCACTCAATTGATCTTGCTTGGATTATAATATGTAAGTCATCACCATTGCATAAGAAAGGCTATTAAAATGCACTTATTAATCGATTTCCAGGTTGAAGGAAAATGTAAAACTGTGGAAGCCACGCAGCCTCTAATGCCAATGAAGTCAGTGCTCCTTTTCTATTTAAAAACCCCTCATATTAGGGCTCAAAGGAGGCTTCCTGTTGTTGAAATCCACTGGTGGAATCCAATGGGGATGTCCCCTGTTTCAAAGATTACAGCCCTCTCATAGGCGGCAGGCCCATATCTGACAGAGGACAGAATGTAAGAGCATAAGACAGATGATTAAAAAGCAGCAGGCTCCTTATCACATTTCTACATTTCATTCCCACCTAGGAAAAAAAAAGTAAGATACAATAGCAAATCCCTGCATCCATAAAAGAAAGCGTACCCCCTACCCAGTTGAATTCTCTGAATATCCATGTAGACAATCAGCCAGAGGCTGGAACTGGTGGAGGGCTGGGGGGAAAGCTGCATAGACCCTCTACAGGTTTCAGAGATGAATGCCATTTCTCTTTCAATATTCTCATTCCCGTCAGGAATTTCTTTTCTCTTTGTACAGAACCCCGGCTCCCCCCTTCCCAGCTGCTGCTTGAACCGAAACAATGGCTTCATCCCCACAACTGGCCGAGCCTTTGAATGTAAGAGAGCGGCAGGACAATAGGGTTTTGAAAGCGACCTGCAAACCCAGTGAAGTGCGCCCCTCTCACTCTCTCCCTCCCTCTGTGTAAAGGCGTCCACCGTGTTCTTTTTCCTTTCTCTGGAATAAACTGTCACTGCCTACCCTCCAAAACCCAAATCCCTAAAAACCAGGAAGAAAAGCTAAAGAGCCACGGGGGTGCCCTCCAGCTATGACGGCTGCTTTTCTCATTTTTTAAACTGGCATGTGATTTTGGGGGAGGGGAAGTCGCTTGAACCTCTGTCCTTTTCCACAAGTGTCTTGTGCTATCCGTGAACACTTCCTGCTCTTGAAAGAAGCCAGGGAGGCTCCAAACAGCCTTTATGAAGGCCTGGGTGCCTTGATCTGCACTCATTCTCAGGGCTACAGGGACTTCTACTGCAGCAAACCTCAATAATTTTAACAAAAGCAGCAGATGAATCAATGTTCAAAGTGAAGAGTACTATTAAAATAAAGAATGGCTCCACAAGTGCTGGGCTGGAACAGTTTGAGCCCCTGGTTTAAATAGTGACAGGATGACATTCTCGGAGAACAATATCACAACACATGAAACACTTTGATTAGATCAGATTAACAAAGCTCTTCAGAACTGGTTCACTTAACTTTTTAAAAATGTATCATAAAGTCAAGATTTGAAATCATGCTCAATGAACCTGGGCATACATTCTGTAAGTGTGATCTTGTGAATCTGACACTCAGAAACTTCTTGCCACCTAAAGTGACACCTCATAAAAATCTACAAGAAACACACTCTGTCTCCTACAGCATGGTCACAAAAAATGCAAAATGGGCAAGAATAAAATCAGGAAAAGTAGTCGCCTCATTGGTGATTGCTTGGTGTTTTGGGTCTTTGGCTGATGGGATATATTTGAATGAGATTTTCTGTATGTATTACTATCACTATCGTATTTCAGCAATATGGAGAAACACAAGTGACTGGTATCATTTAGGGGGCAGCCATTGAGTTAGCGGTGTTTGGTCAAAACAGAGGCATTGCAATCAGCCACTAGTTGACACTGACTGACCAACCACCCTTCGCTATGTCAAGCACCACTCACAGTTAAAAGACGCTTTGAATAAAGCATTAGGAGAAGGAGAACAAAACCGGTATAGCTTGAATCGGGGTTACATAATAAATTAGTGATGAAGCAGAAACCTGGTATACCTATAAATTTGTGTTGTTCTAAAGATACCTGGAAAGCCTAGTATTAACACTCTATGGAGAAATGTCTGGTTCTTTCTCAATTGTGCAGGCATCAGGTGACTGGCATGAATCAACCCTGGAAGCAGGCCATAGATGGTAATGCACACAAAAATGAAATATCTTTCTATTATATAAAAAAAAATCTTGTGAGAAGACTTTTTTGAAGAGATTTTTTCAAGTCCCGTGAGACGAGACTTTTGCCATGAGATTATTTCAAGTCACACCCTCCTCTCAACCATATTCAACCACGCACATAGTCCTCTCACCTCTCATTTGTGTGAATGCTTTTGACAGACACACTTCCTGCTCTCTCATCTCTTATACATTTTAACATTTCCTCACTTTAAGTTCCCAATTAAAGAAGATGTATTATGTCCAAATCTTATTGAAGAATTTCATCCTGAAGGGTTATGAGTACACGAGCAATCCTAGCACAGAGAAACAATGAAGTCAAATGAATTAACGCCAAAAATGTCGATCGTTTACGCGACAAATTGGTTAAATGTGTATCAATAGACTATGCGGAAACAGTTGGTGTTAATCAAAAAAAATCAAAATTCAATGCGATATTGACTAAAAATGAATTCAAATAATTGTTTTTACTTAAGTTTTACAGTAAAAGTATAAGTTTAAAAAGTATTTGCATGTTAATTTCAATGCCATACAGAACGAAATTGTATTTCACAATGAATAACTCTAATGCAACATGAAACATGAAACATACTTTCAAATTATTACGTTTTACTATTTTTAATATGGTTAATTATTCGCTGTAATACATCTGCATCCCCATGTGCAAGCGGCAGAACTGCAAAGAGGCTAGCGTGTATTGCAGGCCTGGGAGTTGGTGAGCAAAGCGAGCAGGGCGCAAAGCTCCCTAGTTAAAAATAAAATAATGCAGATTCATTTCTAACTGACTCAAGAATCTGGTGTTGCCCAGGTATTTTTGTGTAATGTGACAAGATAAGAAACAAATATTCATGTGTTAAATGTTGACCTTTTTTTCAAAGCTGACTGAAATGCAAGTGTCCCATGCATCATTTCCTCTCCCTCTCTACCAATGTCTCTTTTCTATGATTGAATTCCATAACTGCCATAATATATTTTGGGCTAGAACCAAAAACGCAACTTCTTTGTATTTGCTAGTTTGCTCTGCTTTCACAAATAGATGTTTTTGTCCAACATTAATAAACTGGATGGAACGCATCTTCAGCAGGAGGAGTTGGGAGGGATTGGGGCTCACAGACATCACCATTATTACAGCATCAGTGGTGGTAGTCAATAATGTTACAAAGATAATTCAAAGTTGATTCATTCAACGTTGATTTTAAAATTACTACACATCATGTTGCTGTTTTGGCATCAAAGCCTAAAATTATAATGTCTCATCATAAAATGGATTTGAATAAATGTCTACCATTAAGAATTACTGACACCATCCTCAGTCATTCTCTTTCTAGCATATTCTCAACAGCAACACAACGTGTGGTAAAAACCATGCTTCATTTTATTTCATCATGACTAATCCCAATCTAACTTAATAATAATAAGTAGGTGTACATTAGCGCTGAATTTTTCAAAAATTTCAGGGTTTACTTTGATAAAAAAAATGCAGCGTCATCCATTCACTTCAGAGTTATTGTTATGTGTACATAGTGCAATGAAATTCCTACCTGCATCTCTGACTAAAGCCGGGACCACCACTGTCCTTGTTTGTTAATTTTGTCAAGTATCCATCCAGCCAGCCAGCCATCCGTTCATTTTCTAAACCTACTTATAATATACCATCACAAAATAATAAGTAGCTGTGTTTCCGTTCACATACAGTTTGATGAAAGGAAAATTAAACTTAATTTGGCAAGGACAAACTCACTAAAAAGGGTTATTTAGAGTTTATTGGCAAAACCATTCACCCCTTACAGACCTAAATAAATTTGAGAAAAGGGTCTAAATGAAACAAAACAAGGAAACATCATGTTTTGGAAAGTCAACAAGGCTAAACACAACCCACGCTGACAAAAATGACATACACTGTAACCCAGCAAGACAATAAAAGTGTCCACATTAATTGAGAAGAACACACTGAACCTGCAGTCTAAGATGAGATCCCGCTTTAGCTGGTACAAATCATTGTGTGCACTGATGACGATCTCCTACTATCAGCTCCAGTGCACTCCTGCTGAGTGATGGGAATTGTAGTCCCCACATCAGCACTGATTTTTGAATTGCATTACTACCCTTCTCCCCGATATGCCCCATATCCTAAGTTGGATCAGTGGCAACTTACATGCAACATTTCGTGAAAATTGGTTTAGCCATTTTTGCATGATTGTCGAATATGTAACATGAATTTGATTCCCCCTTCCAATTTTGACTTTTATGGTAATTGTAATTTTCAACTCCAATTGAAAGAATCCTTTTGTTATTCTCTAGTGAGATATGCCATGGGACCTAGTACTGTGTATAAAATACAGCTCAAGACCTCTTGTTTTACCACAGCCATCTCCTCTTCGAGGTGCTTCTGCAGCTGCACATGATGCATTATTCTTTGTCGTATTCTGATCTACCATAACCCACCCAACCTGAAATGGATTAACGAAATGAGAAATCAGATGGATGGAATGATGCATAATTTATAGTTTCAACTCTGCGTTCACTGGCTTTAGATACATGTTAGCCTTTTCTTGCTGTTGAGCACGGCCTCACAAGGGATTGAAGGAACAGCATGATTACAGATTGCTGAACAGTCTTGGACAGTTTTCTGTGTGTTTATTGTACGCATGCTCAGGGAGAGAATAACTCCTGGTAGCACACAACTACAGCATAACAAAGGACTACTGGAGAAACATGATATTGTCACACAAATCCTACTTGAACATGTTCAACATACATGGATGAGTTTGTTTCAAAGAGTCCTTCCGGCCTGCATGTTAACACTTAATACTGAAGATTTTTTCCAGAACAATATGAGGTGCATTCCCCACTGAGCATATGACTAATCTCAACTCCTTAGAAGGTGAAGTCGGTTTTATGCTGTATTTCTGGATTCGGAGTACTTATCTTCATCCCCCAGCATGTTTGTCGAACACTGAGGGATTGGACCAATTCCACTACCTACAGATGACATTAGTTCACCTACTTAATAGTTTAATAAGCATGACAATAGAAGTGTATGCCCACATTCCATGGACTTCTCAATGGGGAATACAGTCAAGGATTTATGAACAATCCTAGGGGGATTTTTGTTAAGGTGTTTTCTATTTCCATTAAAAAGCAGGAGTTGACTGACATTCACTTGCGCAGAATTCCAGAAGCTGCCAGCGCACATCGATGTTTCTACTTTTTTGGCCACTCTATACACATAAAAGACTTATAGAACTGTTCAATAGCAGCACAGAGATTCACCTTTCAGTTGACAGCATGCAGCTCCTGCTATCTCTCAGATCTGAAGAAAGCACTGAAGGCAGTGGAGATAAACATTTATATTCTTAGGATCAGCCTGTTGCTAAAAAACAGTTTTAGGTTTCGCTCTCTCTACATCAGATTAGAGCCCTTATCAACAGGCTGTGAGGTGGAAATATTCTATCAGCCATCTTCAGTGCATGGTCTGCAATGGCACGAGGCACAAGATGAGAGTCTGATGGCTCTTTCAATTCAGGGGTGTGGGTGTCGGGGAATGTGAAAAATAAAGCAAATAAAACAAAAATCCAGTCAAAGCATACTGATGCATTGTGGCTAAGTCAATGGATTGCAGATAATAAGGATATAGATTACTCAGAGGGGGACCCTGAATGTGTCACTATATTTGCCAGTTTTCCAGATGCACAAATATGAAAATGGAAGTGTTGGCCTGATTTTAGGTTATTTTCTATTAAGCAACATTGAATGTTTATTAGCAGCCATTGTGACCCAGTGGTTTAAGTGCTGTGGGTTAAATATTATCGTGCACCTAGAGTCAGTCACTTAGCCTGTCATTGCTCCATACATTTGTGAATCTTGTTTAATAAAAACAGGGTGATGTATGACATTAGGAAATGCACGATCCAAAGCAACAAGCTACAAATGTAGAAATGCAGAAGGGTTGTACACTCATAATTTGTTGGTGATTTTGGCTGAAAGCATTAACTAACTAAATAAATTGATGACTATAATAGCTGGCATGGTGTAAAACTAAGGAAGCCAACAGTGGACCTCAACATTGAGAGTGCAGTCCTCATCACTGGCACTGTGAAATACAGAAATATAGAAAAACAGAAACAAAAATACGGTAACTACTGAAAGCGATTAACTGCTCACTTTGGATAAAAGCATTAGCTAGCTCAGCATTATTCACATGAGCTTCTTGGCGTTGAGTTGGTAGAAAAGACGTGTTAGGATGATGGTGAAACTTGGTTTCTAATCGTTCCAATGTTGTTTCCAATAGATTGGAGAAAGCCTTTACAGGCAAACACAAACATCTCTTGCACCCTGTTGAACTAAACCCTTTATACGTCTTCTGTGTAAATGAAGGAGAAACTGGAAGTCGGAATTCATTTTGGACCCTCGAGGACAGAAATAATTATCTTATTGTATTTATGTATTAATGTTATTTCATTCTATTTATCGATTATCTCTGATATCTTTATCACAAAGTCCATGGGGTTAAGGGGGCTATTTTATTAAAAAGTTAGTTTTTTTTTTTTTTTTAATGGTATTACCCTGGACTCTATTTAATTACCAGAACCTGAGTATCAAATTTCATTTCTGCACATGGATGTTGGAAAGACAATATAAAATCCTTGATCCTTGATCCCTGAGAAAGGCTAAGAAGGTGAAAATTTAAGGGACTGTCAGTCTATCCTTTTTATTTGTGCAATTCTTCATCAAAAGAGCTTTTCAGTTAATTAAACTAGGTTTCCGCCTTGGTGCCCCAACTCCCTGATGCTCTCCTCCTTACAACAGTTGCAAAACTTACGGCTTGTCTGTCCTGCTCATTAAGACATTAAACTGTAAAGCACAGAAAACTACTGCTGGTTTGCGACATGAAGTATGGAAACAGACTGCACTAGCAAAAGTGATGTCACTTGAAATAATAGTGTTAACTAAAAAAATAAATGAATAAATGCATACATTTTTCATTATTGTCAGTGGCAGATTGTTTAGTGCTGCTGCCTCAAGATTTCGCTGTTCTGGTTCAAACTCTATGACCAGCCACTGCCTCAGTGGATGTGATTCCCCCGTGTACAGACCCATCTACACAGACTATCAAACTCTGTAAATGTAATTGAACTGACTAGCACAGACCCAATTAAATGTTCATAAAAAACAAATATTCTTTATTACAATGCCAGAGAAATGATTGTAGTACACTAATGACACAGTTAACAGCAATGACAGAGACGTTTTACAACAATAAACTCAAATAAGTGATGGTGAATATTTACAATATGTACAATGGCTTCAAAAATAAAGGAGATGAAAAAAGAAAGGAAAACAAAGAGACAACTCATCTTCCTTCTCTTTTTTCACAAAAGCAAAAAATGAAGAAGATAGAAAAAAACAATTATCAAAAGAAAAAGTGAAAAGTGTAATGGGCACAAAAATGCACAAGGAAAAGAAAAATCAGTGAAAATATCTATATACAGAAGTGCTTTCAATGGCTCACAACACACTCGCTCTGCTAACCCTACAATCCAAAAAGACCACCCCTGCTCAGCATCCCACAGTTTTATGGGCCAGACCACGTTTACCTGGCCAGTTCCGGGACTTTAACTTGCATGATTGGTTTACGTGAACTTTCTTCTGCTGTTAAGCCTGTTACAACACATGCAGACTTAATCGAATGTCCCTTCCTCAGCATGCATGAAGTAACACTGATACATTGGCGGGCCTGGTGCTAGAGGTTTAAAATGGCCGTGATAGGCCTCCTCACACCCAGCTTGTATTGCCAGTATTGCCTCTTTCCACAGTGCTCCTACATGGCTCCAGCCATTTCTTTTCCAGAGCCTTTGTGAACCTACCTTGCAGGTAAGTTCACCTTAACTAATTCTAAAAGAAAAGAAAAGCTACAATTTGGTATAATCCTTTTAACAAGAATGAATCCTGTGATACGGCCTATGGCAGTGGAGCTTGCATCTTCTGTCTGGGTCTATTTGCATTATCATTGGTGTCCTAAAAATTCTCTTCAACAACTCCAATCCTGGCTAAATGGCAGCTTTAAACTGGCCCCACTGCAAGTGTGTGTGTGTGTATGAGTGTGTGTTCTGCAATAGCCTGCTACCATGTTCAGATTTCCCACCTTGTCCCCAGTACTCTGGAGACTGGCTCAGGTTCCTTCCGGTGAATCTGAAATGGATTAAACAATTATATGCAAATGATTATTGCTGGTGGTGTTATTTAATTTTTATGGCAATTGACCGCCCTCATACAGTTTTTGTAAAATATCGGTTTTAAGTCACTATGGATAAAAGCATGTGCTGAAAAAATATACTTTAAGTCTGTCAAACGGACAGGCTCTGCATGAGACTGTGGCAAGTGCAAGCCAGCAGATTAAAGATGCCGACAGACCCGCCGATGTTCTGACTCCCAGGTGTTTGCCAGCATTATCTACAGTGGTTCTACACTTGAACGAAGAGTCCCCCTGCTTTACTTCTGTGCATCATTCAACTACAGCTCCGGTCAGGAGCTCACAATGATCTATTGGCACAGGAACCTGCAAGTTGGCATGGAGTGCTCTTTTGTTTTCATTGTATACTTCAGGCCACCATACTGACTCCCCACAAGTTGGTTCTTCCATATAAGGAGCACAAAGACTACAATAAACTAAAAACCCCGACAGGTGACCCTCCTTTGAACTAATGGTGGGACTTTTAAACCATTTGGCTGCACCGCTGATGATTTAAGTTTACTATACAGTTGTGAAAACTTCAGAGATCAATGTTTTTCATTTTATACATGCAATTAATTTAGATCACTTTGTAAATATCTGTATTCATTTTTGACATTAAAGAGTCTTTTACTGCTGACCATTGTCAAAGCATGAACTTAAATCCACTATAATTCCATGTTATCTTTATATATAATATGCTACCATGGCTGTTCATTTAATTTAAATTACCTGTAGCTCACAAACTGTTTGAGCTATTGACCTAAAATTTGGTACATATATACTACGTGATGTCTACTGTGCGCTTTCAGGGTGATGATTGACCTCCAAGGTTATTCAAATTTTTATTTTTATTTTATTTTGTTGTAGAATCAACTCTCGGCAGTATGGCAGCCATGTGGCGCATGCCTATGGCCGCCATACTCATCCCTACCACCTTCGCCATCACTTCCCCTACCTCTTCATATCTTAGATCATTCTTGAGGCAGATTGAAGACTTAAGTGACAGCTTAAGTGAAATATTAAGGAAAACGTACTAAGTAATTGCAACACAAACACTGACTCAATCAGTTTTAACGTGAAAAGAAACAGAAGAAAAAAAAGAGAAGAAGCGGGCCGCTAGTGTGTAGAAAAGAAGAGCTGTTCAGGAATCAGCAAGCGCATCAACCTCTGAGCAAACGAATGCTAAACGTACAGAGAAAATGTCTGAAAACTAGGAATGCTCAAGTCAAATGTATTCACTGCACGTTATCATGCAGTGCGCCATTACTGGTATAAAATGCAATGTGAAAACCTCCAAGACGTGAATATCCTTTATGGGGACTGAATAGTCTCCAGGCAACTAATATGGAAAATGAAAATATAGACCGACTTGTTTCTTTTATTTCTAGCATAGTCTTAAACAACACAATCTAAAGCATCCTGATTTTGAATGTACCTGTGAAAAGCATTCCAAAGCAGACCAAAATTATGAAGCCGGAGACTGCAGTACACATTTACTTCACGTCCATATCAAAGAGGAGGAGCAATCTGCCAATTAAACACTGTGAAGACTTTAAAAGAAGACCTCAAAATACACATTCTTTTAAACGACATCCTAAAATGCTATAATTTGTGACATCACAACTTCTGCCCCCTAGCCACAGTTCAATAGCTGCAAATGCCTTGTGAAAAATGCTATCCTAGCAACTGCATGCCTGTTTGTATTAACTAACCAAACAAATTCATGCACAAAACTCAAACTTGTGGCCTGGAAACAAATCCCACTCATCTCCCACAGCAGAATCCCCCTTTGTCTTGGGATAAGCAGGTGGGTGCTCTTCTTTTTTGTGCTCACTGTTAAGCCAACCCCCACCCTTCCCGGGGAGGGGGACAAGCAGAAGAGGGAGGTGGGGAGGTGCAGCGATATGGCGCCCTTCACGGGCTCTGAACTTGGTAAGCTGTGAGAAGGCGGGTGGTAATTACAGTGCATTAGTGGCACTCCTTCCCCCGGACGCCTTCCTTTTGTGGCGGGCTGATATTTTAATAAGTGTTTGTGAGTGATGGGGTGGAGTGTGCAACGGAAAGCCGCACTAATCTGGCCCAGCCTGGAATCTGACATGTCTGTGCTGGAGAGCTCCATGAGGACAGGGTGGGCTCAGTGAGATGAAAAACTCATATTTGGTTAAAGAAAGAAGTGCTCAAGCCTCAGTGAAGTGACACCTCTCTCTCATGTTTGACAGGTATAGTGGTTAACTTCCTAAAATGGAACCCAAAATACTGAACAGACAGGCTCATGCCTGTGCATGCACTGCTTCGGGGAGGGGATTTGGAGCAAACCTCTAAGCCACTCTCAGCACTGGAAGGATCTTAAAAAATTAAAGTTAGAAACTTTGTCAAAAAAGTATCCATTTTTTTTAGTCAATAATGAGGAGAATATAGCTAGTATTTCAAGACTTTATCATCTAATTTCACTTTGTCAGACTCTAGTGATTCTTAGGCAATGCTGGGAAAGGGGCCTCTCATTCAATATCTCAAGCAAGCAACAGAATTCAATCAATCATAATTTACACCTCTTATCAATCTGTGCAAAATGTGGTGAAAAGTTCATCTTAAAATCGTCTTAATTGTTAAGATTATTAGGGATTAGACCCCAGTTGTGAACAATGCCCTCTGTCATCAACATCACAAGTTCACATGTTTTGGGAATTTCCTACACAAAGACCATTTAGGGAGAAAATATTGGCTTATTTCTCTGAAGTGTTTGACACACAATTATTCCATATTCTTTAATGGCATGCTTTGGAGTGTGTAACAGTAAATTCAATGCGACTTCCTGCTTTGCACTGCTTGTATGTCAACTTATTTTGACTTAATTGGAAGGATTCTAACCCACGCTCCACAACTCAATGGGAGGAGATGCATTATACTATTGAAAACTACAAAATAATTTATTCTTGCTCTCAAATAATGTTTACCAGTCCTCTGCTTCTGTGCTGCTTTCCTTTTGATGATTTAATGTATTGTAAGAAAGCACTTTAGAATGGGTCCGTTGTTTGTATGGCTCTTCAGATTGGGCTCTAAGTGTCTGTTACCAAATGGATTGTGTTTTACAGATTGTAAAGTGAAGTTTAATCTCAATAAAACTTAAATTTAAGAAAAAAAAAAAGTCTTAACTGAGTAAAATCAATGAATGTAAGAAATGCAGTCTTTAAATACAGTGGACAATGTCCTAATAAGTATTAATAAAACTGAACAACCTTACCGAGATGCATATTTATGTCAAGTGAATCCCAGCTATGCCACAGTGAGCCGTGATTAGGGTTAAATTTCCAATTTTGGGGTCACCGCCATAATCCCAATATTTCACCTGAATAGCATGCTGTTATAAATCTGAGGTATACCAGAAAGCTGTTCATAAACTGTAATAAATTTTTCCAATGCTAGACTTAAATCTTCACACAATCCCTGTACTATGAAGGCTATTATTATTTTAACTTTGTTTCATTAATACATTATGCATTAAGCCTGTAATACTTAGTTGTATGTTATTTATTGTAGGGGTGGCTTGTCGGTGCTGTGGTAGGTCTACTGTCTCACAGCAAGAAGATTTGGCTTTGTGTCCTGTGTCCTCCCTCCATGGAGTTTGCATGTTCTCCCTGTGTCTGTCTGGGTTTCCCCGGTGGTCCGGTATCCTCCCACTGTCCAAAGACATGCCAGTTAGGTGCATTGGTGATCCTAAATTTGCCCCAGTGTGTGGCTGGTGTGTGTGTGTTTGTCCTGCAATTGACTGGCACCCTGTCCAGGGTTTGTTCCCGCTTTGTGCCCTGTGCTAGCTGGGATAGACTGCAGCGCCCTCCATGGCCCTTCAGGACCAAGCTTGTTAGAAAATGACTGACTTTTATTAATTGTCCCGCCATGACACCATACGTTGTTTTGTGATAGATAGATAGATAGATAGATAGATAGATAGATAGATAGATAGATAGATTAAATTATCTTAAAAAATTAAGAAAAGAGAACACATAACTGCAGTATTAAGATCAGTATGTAAGCTTCCAGTTAGCTACAGGGTTGATGTTAAGATACAGGTTTTAGTATATTTAGTAAGTCACTAAATAGCTTAGGTCCAGACTACATAACAGAGATGCTAACCGTTCATAGACCCAGTAGATCCTTAGGGCCTGGGTAGCTGGTTATACCCAGAATGAGAACAAAACTGGGTGAAATGGCTTTCAGCCTGTATACAACACAAAAAGGGAACAATCTCCCAAAAGATGTTAGAGATGCCCCAACAATGAAGTGTTTAAATCAAAATTAAAAGCATTTTTATTTTCCTGTGCATTTGATTTATTGTATTACTGAACTGTAACACTGCTCTGTCATTATTTTATTCTCTCAATTTTATGCATTGTTTTAACTTTCTGTTATTTTACTGTCTTACGAATTATCATTTGGTTGTATCCTTTTATTCTATTTTATTCTTATTAAGTAATTTTACTTTGCTTTGCATTGACATATTGAAATGATGAAAACATCTAGTTGAAATAATAAGTGTGATCAATAACTTTAACCCTTCACTAAATTTGGATAGTTTAAGAAAGAAAGAAAGAAAGAAAGAAAAAAAGAAAGAAAGAAAAAAAAAAAAAACATGCTGTTAGCGCTGCCATAAAAAATGAGCACCTTTGAAGAATTGATTTTGATTGTATCTCCCAAATGAACAGCAGGGCCAGCTCCATTCTTGACTTTGTTTCAGTCACTGTGGTTCTCATTAGAACATTCGAAATCAGAACAGTACAAAATGTGTAACAGGGCCCACTGCATCAGTAACTGACTTCTCTAGAATCATAAAGTGAGACATAGGTGAGAATTAAACAAGTACACTTCTGGTTTGGAGTTCAGTCCCTCATGTACTATGCAACACTTTCATATTAAACCCAGTCTTTTCATAGGCCAAACGTTATCAAGTTTTTCATACTAAACTCAGTCTCTTTGTTTGACATTAAGATTTTCATATTTTTATGCAATTATTTCTAGACTGTCAGTCTCAAATTACTTATGTTCCTTTCCAGTGTGCCCAAAAAGTGAACATGCTTAGACAAAAATGATTGTCAGCATGGAGGTGGATTAGTTGCATGCAAGTTTCCCATATGGGAGCATCAGTGACGCCCTTCAACACACACAGGGGATATTTTGGTAATTAGAGAAAGGATACTTGATTGTTGTATGTTTGCCTAATGCCTTTACCCAAGGGTACCATATAGACAGGATATATTACCTCATATATTATTTATATTTATATATTTATATATACACACACAGTCCTACTTTATTAGGTATACCTTGCTAGTACCAGGTTGAACCACCTTTGGCCTTCAGAACTTCCGCAGTTATTCATGGCATAGATTCAAAAAGATGATGGAAACTTTCCTCAGGGATTTTCATCCATATTGGCAGGATAGCATCACACAATTGCTGCAGATTTGTCAGCTGCACATCTATGATGCAAATCTCCTGTTCTACCACATCTTGAAGGTGCTCTGTTGGACTGAGAACTGGTGACTGTGGAGGCCATTTGAGTACAGTGAACTCATTGTTAAGTTCAAGAGTCACTTAAGTTTAAGATGACATGAGCTTTGTGACATAGCATGTTATCCTGCTGGAAATAGCCATCAAAAAATTGGTACCCTTCGGACATAAAGGGATGGACATGGTCAGTAACAATACTCAGGTAGGCTGTGGCATTTAAATGATGCTCAATTGGTACTACGGGGCCCAAAGTGTTCCAAGAAAATATTCCCTATGCTATTACACCACCACCAGCAGCCTGAACCATTGATGCAGGCAGGATGTATACAGGCTTTCATGAAGTTGATGCAAAGTTTTGACCCAACAATCTGAATGTTGTAGTAGAAATCGAGACTCATCAGATCAGGCAATGTTTTTTCAATCTTCTATTGTCCAATTTAGATGACCCATGAGAACTGCAGCCTCAGTTGCCTGTTCTTATCTGACAGGAGTGTCACCCAGTGTGGTCTGATGCTGCTGTACCCCATCTGCTTTAAGGTTCGACATGTTGTGCATTCAGTGATGCTCTTCTGCGTACCTCAGTAGGAGCGAGTGGTTGCCTATCTACCAGTCTAGCCATTCCAATCTGACCTCTGGCAACAACAAGGAATTTTTGCTTAGAAAACTGCTGCTTACTGAAAATTTCCCTTTTTTGGACATTCTCTGTAAACTCTAGAGATGGTTATGCATGGAAATCCAAGTAGATCAGCAGTTTCTGAAATACTCAGAACAGCCTGTCTGGCACCAACAACCATGTCACGTTCAAAGTCACTTAAATCACCTTTCTTTCCCATTCTAATGCTCGGTTTGAACCTTGGCAGGTCATCTTGACAATGTCTACATGCCTAAATGCATTGAGTTGCTGCCATGTGATTGGCTGATTAGAAATTTGTGGTAACAAGCACTTGAACAGGTATACCTAATAAAGTGGCCGGTGAGTGTGTATATACCCAGTACATATATGTATTTTTTTTTACAACATGAGCATAGGTTCATAACAAAATTTAAATCACAAACAGAAACTTAACTGTCATCCTTGAAGTTTAAATTCCAGTGCCTATTATCAAGTGAACGTGGAATGTAAAAGGGAGATGAAATCATATTGGTAGTTGCCTGGCATCTCTAGAAGAATGGTCCTAAAAGCGTGGTCCATGTGCATGTATTGTGTGGTCCATAAGTTGACCTAGTCATCTTCCATAAATAAACTTTCTTGCTGACTAAGACACGTGAAACGGCTCTAAGACACCAATCACAGAGCACCCTGTCTGGCTTTCTTGCAGATGATAACATCTTCAACTTCTACACAACTCCTTCCCACTCTGATCCTATATGCTTATAGTAATTGCTCTGTATTTTTCTCTCTTTTGACATTTCTTCAAACTCACAGTGTCTTTTCCATCTAACCTAGCTCCTTCACTACGTGGGAGTGTTTTCTAAATCCACCTTAACATTCACCAGGACAGCCATCTCCTGGCAATAGCATTCTCTTAATTCCATGCGGACACTGATCTACGCTGCTTCTGATGGATTTTTTTCCGTCACCGTTGGGATGTTTTAAATATTTTAGAGGAGCACGCTTTTCATAACTGCTAGACGGAGTTTTGTTTCTACTTATCTATTCAAATATGGTTTAGCTGGGTGTGGGATGTCATTTGTTTTTGTTTCTTTTTGTCTCAGTCAACTCATGCTTCCTAACCTTTTTCTTCTTACGCCCAAGGTCAAATTCAAGATTGTAGTTGTACAAGCATGAAAAATTGCCATAGCTCACCTCTGGGGTGTAGTGGAGATTCAATGGAAGTTAAGGGGTAGGGGTGCAAGGGGGAGGCGAGCTTGGATAAGATCAAAAACACTCGAGCCACACCACTGAAAAATGAAAGCGACTTTGGCCTTGTGCTATTGAGCGATGTTCTCGCTGGAGTGCACTAATGCACAGACGCAGATCTGACCTTTCAAGCTGCCAACTTCAGAAGGCTGCCGCTTTGTGAGTGCCGCTCAAGAGCAAGGAGACATGATTCCGGAGATTCATTTGAAGAAATGTGTTTTAGGGAGAAATGTATTAGTGGATCTTTGTTAAAATAATACTGTATGTGGAGCCATTTGACTTAGGTCATGCAGGAAAAGGTTCAGCGGATTATGAGTGAAGGTTATTTAATGATGAAGGCCAAAGACAAGCAAGCTGAATAATGTAGCAGTTACAAATACATACAGCTTTTATGGCTTTGCTTTTAAATACTTCCTAATGGCTTACCTTTCATTTCTACTTCTACCCTTACATGTCCTAATTCAAACAGTACAAAGGATCAGGCTAAAATATATGCTTTTTCATCCATTGTTTTCTGTATCCCTCACTCTTTGCTCACAGTTATGAGGTGCTGGAGACTGCATCAACGCCTCACAGTGGACACAGCCACACACAGGCTGGACTCAGCTTTATTTATTACTCAAATGCATATACAGTACACATTTGGCCTGTAACAGGAAACAAGAGAACCTGAAGAAAATCATACAGGAGAAAGCACGCAAATGCTACTCAGAAGACAATATCTCTGGGAACCAAGCTGAGATCCAGTCAATGTAAAATATGACATGATAATATGATTTATAATGTTTTATTAACATCATGATTAAAAAAATCAAGTTTAAAATATACAGATAGAAATGTGAGGGTGTAATTCTCAAAAAATCAGGCTTACACCAGTGGTTCTGTGAATATTTTTGCAGCATACAGTACCTGTAGTAAGCCATTCCTCACTTTACTTTCACAAGTACATATGAAAAGACAAATGAATTTAAAAACAATGTCGTCTCTCTGCTCTCTCATCTCCCTCCTAATACACAACTCTGAAAAAATTGTTTACCATGATAGAGTGCATGGTTTTATACGTCTGTACGCACCTGCATAAGAAATTGTTAATTGTTCCATCCAATGAGAATGTCACCTTCCAAACTGGTGGGGCTTTATAGAGAGCCATTACTAAATCTGTGCATTCCCACCAAGGCAGCCTGATGTCATCACACCATCTGCTGGTTCTGCATCTGTATCCTCCTGCCAAAGTGATGTGCCCTAAATTAACGGTCCACTGTGTTCATGCTCTCACATGACTGTGGTGAACCTGTGCCTATATTGTCTACACCACCAATAAGAACTATGTTCACTCACCTCCAACAAGAAGGTAAGAGTTAGGTGTGATAATCTGGGGTTTATTTTTTTGCCGTTTCACCCTGACCTCCAAAAATAATAGAAACTTCATTTTGGGGGTTTTAGAGGTCAAGGAATGCAATTGTCACATTGTAGTTTTTAATAGCATTTTAAAGCAAACACATTCTCCTATGCCTGCATCTTAATTTTGTCATAGGTGCCTCTCTCTTGAGCACCTAATAGTTAAGGAAATGTTTATGTTTTGCTGGGCAACATCTTTCGGATGTTCTGCTGGCTGATAAGCCGACAGCATGGAACATTTTATCGTCCAAGTTTGTGGATACAACCTAATACCAAGCATTTTTGTGTTTAAAAAAACCTCCAGTTTTGAACTCTCCTCTGCCCTCAACTAAGATTTTGGCTTTTGGCTCTGTTCACTGTTTTTTGGTTTCTGACTGTCTCACTATCACTCTCGACTTATGACTTTTGTCTCAATTCCCATGCTACGCTGGTAAACTTTGTCTTACCGGTTTTAACCTTGGCTAGATGATCCATCTTCTGATTCCATGTCTGTTCAAAATGACTAGTGCTCTGTGCAGTCATTACAATGGGTATTTACCTAACTTGCCTGTGCCATGGGACAATTCTTCATCTGCGCACTTCCTTCCTGATGATGCACCCTATACAAGTGCTTATATAGCCTATGGTATGGGTGGAAACTGCATTTGTGTGATGCTGTGAGGCTCTCTATATTTCTTTTGCCATAGGATGGCTCTGCATACATGCCTTGTAGCCATTTTGATGTAGCACACATAATCTGTATCCTAAATTTCATGGACATGTTCTGCATCTGTGTGATGATCTCATCAGGGTGTCATATCCAAGACAACTATTTGTATATTTAATGCCATGAGACACTACTGTGATCAGGTGTCATGGGGATTTTCTCCTAGGCAAGTGCCTATATGGTTTACGTGGAAGGCTCATTCTTCATTTGTCAACTTCCGATTAGAGTGCTGTGCTTTAGGGAATCATCCATATCACCTGTGGCTTTTGTTGGCCCTGGGTGTGGATACCTCACTTACTCCAAAACACTTTATATTTGTCATTGCTGCTTCTACATATATATATGTATTTTTTTTTTTTTTACAAATGATCTCACTATATGTTTAGAAGGTAATGTCAGCTTTTTGGAGTTGCTCATTACCTCCTACAACTAATTGATTCAAGTGCACAGCAGCGATTTTGTTTTCAAATTCTAATGAGATGCTAGAGCATTTTCAAAGGCCTGGAGTCTTTCTTTTTTCATATCACTTACTTTTTTTCTTTTTCTGTAGTAGCTGTCATGTTCATATTAGCTTTGTGGCTACCACAGCAGATGGAAAACAACCATTTAATGAGTATCACAAGCATGAGTAGGTGTTTTTGGGCCACTAAATACAGTAGATGGTGCTAAAGTGTTCAAAGGCAGGTGTAAACAAATTCATGTTCATGATCTGTGTAGGAAATTCATGGACTGAATTAGACGTCAAAAGGGAAAATGATCAAAGAGTAAAACTGAACATGAAAAATCCCATTTAAACACTGCACAGCTGCTCTTTTTCAGATGTTTCAATACGAATTGGAGGTGCATCAGGTCAGGTTCAGCCATCCATATTTGTTTCAAATGCACAATGTTCACAGTTCTCCTTCCATAATTGTTTTCATAAAAGACAATAATAGGGATGATTACAGTTGAAGACCCATTTCATGTGGGCTTCCAAAAATTCTAAATTATTTGCTGTAAGTAGCTGAACAACCTGGAATGAAACAAACAGACTGAGCTACTGTCTTTTAAACCCCTTAGCAACACCTCTGGTAGGAATCTGCACCTAACTGCCACCAAAACAAGACACACACACAGGGGACTTTACTGTTCCTCAGTGTGGCTTTGCATGCTCCGCTAGTGATCTAACTCCTAACCCTAACCCTAATTGTCATTAAAGTGATTAAATGAAAGTGATTGGCAGTATGAGATCAGAATAGACAGACATTTGTCTTCAGCCTCTGCTGCCACAGGTATGACCACTACTCATCGGTAAACATTTTGATTTGATTAAACCACACTTCACATTTTCTTCTGATGCATTTTTAATCCATTTGAAGTTGAATTATGAATGTGGCCCAAGTGCTTATCCACACTTAATACTATGATCCCCTTGTTGAAACTTCGGCCAAGGGGCTTTGACCACCTATACATTATCCTGGTACAGGTGGGCCTCACACTATGAGACTGTGAATACATGAACTGTTAAAAACAAACATACATACTGGAAATGCTTTAGTTCCAAAAGTATTTTTTGCAAAAATCTTCCTTTAAAAATTTACAAAGTAGATAAATGAATGCACAACCATGGATGGGATTTCTGTTTTACTGCTTTTGGTAAGTCTTTCCTGTAAAATGTAAATGTAAATGATCTGTGCTCCTACAGACGTGTCTGTTGCCCACAAAAATAGGGCATATGTGGCACAGCAGCAACCTGGCAGCCTCTTCTTTTTGGTCCCTGGCCTAGAATCGAAAGGATATGCAGAAGTGTTCATTCAATGAATAGAACACAGATTAAAGGGAATTACATCCAGGATCTAAGGAGCTGCTTAGAGAAGCATAGGTGAGAATAGCAAAATCAACAGTGCAGGCCCACAGGCTAGTCACAGTGCTTAGACGGTCAGGTCATTTCCTAGCTAGGCACCTACTAGAAGAAGCTGGAATTTGTATTGTTATTGATGTCTTCCAAGGATAATAGATATTTATCTGCAAACTAAAAATGTGCAACTATCAATGGAAGTAGGAGTGCAAGTAGGACCTGTGATGAACTGATGCCTTGCCCATCTTGCCCTAACTCAATGCAACCATGACTTAAAAAAAATGTCTTTAATGGAAACTAAATGTTTACTTCTGTGAGAAGCACTCCAAAAATGAGACTCAGGCTTCACATATTTGGATGGAAAACCCCTACATATTATATATGAAACAGGTTGAATATGTACATTATTGTACTGCAGGCTGTGGTAAAAACAATTAGTTTAATTGAACTGAAACAACTTCAATAAAATGTTTTTGGTTTTTTTTTTCATTATGGATTCCAGTCTACCAACTACTTAATAACATTTTAATTGCCCTTTAGGTTATCTGCTGCTCGTATTCCACCACATTGGTTTCTGAAACTATGGCATGAGCCGGGGTTTTTCACCCTGTCTTTCCATAATGAAACAAAATGAACAATCCATCCCCACATTTTAGCTTCCAGCTTCCATGCCTCTTTTTCACAGTGTGGTTTGGGGGCATCTTGCTCCCCTGGGCATAACTTAAAATGTATAAAATGCATTTAAGAAAGAAGCAGGAGCCACAGAGCAGGCAGTGAATAAATCGCCTTTAATTGTGATTTGCTCTCCTTTCCTATCTAATGTAAAGCATGACAGATTCACTCCTTTTAACATTTGAACTTGCCAGGAGGCAAAAGATATAAAATTTCTGCCTGTTTACAAAGACATACTGATGAGCAGAGCTCCGGGTTGTGAGCAGTTCTCTCTTTTGTGCTACGTGGAAGTTAATGCATTGGATTGTACACCACAGTATTGTAGATCCAATCTTATCTATGCCTCACTGTGTGACACTCAGTTGATCTGTCCAACTATGAAAAATGGAAATGTTTATATTACTTAAAAAGTGTTCATTATAGAAACGCACAGTATAAAGTAAAGATTTTGACTTTCTTGATCGGAGACACGGTGTCAGAGTGGTTCACTCTGCTGCCTCAAAGCTGGGAATGAATTCCAACCTGGACCCTGGCTGGGCCCTTGACCCCTTTCCCCGTGTTCATGAGGGTTTATCTACTTCTACACCCCAAAGTTATGTTAGTTTAATTGATGAATCTGTTTCAAGAGTGTCAGTGTGCCTTGTCTGATATATACCTTTCAACCAATGCCACTGGAAAACCTTAATTTTGGCTTGCTGATAGATGGAGGGATGAATGGGTAGTTAGTGTGATGTACGCCTTTAAGGATCTGGACTCTAATTCAGAAGATCAGAAGTCTACCATTGTCTGAATATATCTACAAGTCACTTAACTTGCTTGTGCTCCAACTGCAAAAATGGATATGCTCACTGATACGACACAACTGTGTAAGTGTAAAGCACTACAGAAAGACACTACATTAAATAAAATGGGTTGGTTTTGAGCAGGAAGGGGCAAATTAGTTCAGTAGTTTTCATCAATAATTTAACTCGTAAACTGTAGCACCCCTCCATACTGACAACTGACCTCTTTAAAGGATGTGTGGTATTGTAATAAGCTACAGCTGAAGCATTCATTATCTTTATAACTTGTCAAAGTATGCTACTTATACTGTATAGCACATCTATATAGTGCAGTGTACATCATCCGATAGCATTTCGCAGGTCCTGAACATTTTTGTTTTGTCTTTTTCTAGTAGTATTGGAGTATATGTGATAAGTGTGCCACACATTAAATCAGTAGGGGCAGATGAACTGGCCATCTTGAGCTTTACTATACATTTCCATAACCACTAAGCCACACTGCCTATGTTCAAAGTTGGGTGATTTTTAAAGGCTTCTATGCCTCAGGGAATGGCTCTTATCCTTCATTGCTTCTATCAGTGCTCAGATTGAGCCACCCAGAGACTGCTGTTAGTATCATCACTGTATTCAGCTTCTGATGTGTCCAAAGTCATCCCTGAGATCATGGATTGGATTCTCCTCATGTCTGAGTGACAACTGAATGATCTCCACTCATATCTGTCCATATTCCATAAAGTGTGCTGTATGCATTGAACGAAATATCAAAAGAAATTATCTTTGTTAAAATCTTTTCCATTCTTTCAATTATGCAATGTACAAGAGATGTCTAACTTAATGTATGCTAATTTATACTTGGTTTATGTTCAGAATACATTTAAAAACATAAAACACTCTGTTAGGGTGCAAGGAAGCCTTTGTTAAGTTGGAGATTTTTTTAAATGGGGACCTGCCATGGAAATTGCTGTGCTTGCTTGTCTTTTTAATTTATTTTAGTAATTGAGATGAATGTGAAGCAAAGAATTTAACTTACAAGTGGTTTGAAAGTATTATTATATGCAGTCAGATGGGTGGCATGATAGATCAGCAGTTAGTGCTGCAGAATCACAGACCCAGCATCCTGGGTTGAAACACCATGCCCAGTTGGTGTTTGAGTGGCAATTCTTCTATCTTAGACAATTATAGGCCAATCTCCAATTTAACTATTCTCAGTAAAATTCTAGAAAAGGTACTTTTTCACAATTAAGTGATAATTTGAATACAACTTTTATTCTTGATAAGTATCAGTCAGGTTTTAGATCAAATCATAGTACTGAAAACAGCAAGTTAAATCAGTAAATGATCTGCGAATTAATACAGACTCAAATAAAATATCTGTACTTGTTCTGCTAGACTTGAGCACAGCATTTGATACTATAGATCATGATATTCTTAAGAACCACCTCAGCCATGGGGTAGGGCTTTCAAGGACTGCCTTTGGCTCATTTAAATCCTATATAACCGGAAGGAAATACTTTGTCAGTTATGGCAATTGCACATCAAAAATTCATGATATTCTATTTGGTGACCCGCAGGGTTCCATTTTGGGACCATTATTATTTTCACTCTACATGTTTCTGGTAGGGCGGATTATTTCAAAATACAATGTAAATTACCAGAGCTACAGTATGCTGATGACACACAGCTCTATTCTTTCCATTGTGTCTGATGGCTCAGAGGCTCTAAACCAGGGGTGTCGAACTCCAGTCCTGGAGTGCCGCAGTGGCTGCAGGTTTTCATTCTAACCGTTGTCTTAATTAGTGACCAGTTTTTGATGCTAATTAACTTATTTAGCCTTAGCTTTAATTAGCTTGACTCAGGCCCCTTAGTTGTTTTTTCCTTAATTAGTAGCCGGACAGTAATGAGACATAAAACAAGCAGGACATGACCAGCTCACCTGTACCCATCAAACAAAATCTGAAAATAAAGATGAAGGTCTCAGTTGATCCCTCAGGTTACCGAAACATTTTAGGAGTTCTTAAAAAAAAACAGAATATCAATAGTTTTGGAAATGTGTGCTGTGGCAAAAAGAGAGCAGCAACAAGCCATGGAATTGAATAATGGGCTTAATTAACAGCAAGAATCAGCTTCTCATTAAGGAACTGGTTGGAGTTTGAAGCCCCAGTTTAGCTGGTCATCTTTTGGCTAATTTCACATCTCATTTTTGTTTAGCTGTCATTTAATGAAGACAAGAATCAATTCAGAAGACTTAATCCTTAAAAACAGGGCTATTAAAATAGACGGAAAAGAAGTTAATTAGCAGTAAAAACTGGACACTGCTTAGGAAAAGGGTTAGAAAGAAAACCTGCACCCACTGCGGCCCTCCAGGCCTGGAGTTTGACACCCGTGCTCTAAACCCTTTGATCCGGTGCCTTACTACTATAACAGAATGGATGAGTATGAATTTCCTTAAACTAAACAAGGAAAAAAACAGAAATTGTTAGATATTGGCAGCAATGAACAAGGTGAGATTCTTGAAATAAAACTAATCAAAAACTAGCCCTGAGAATGAAACCAGAGGTCATGAATTTAGGTGTTATTATTGACTATGACCTTAATTTCAGATCACATATTAATAATATTACCAAGACCACTTTCTTCCATCTAAGGAACATTGCAAGGGTGTGATCTCATAACATTTAAAGATGCTGAAAAATGAATGCACGTGTTTGTATTTAGTCCGCTAGATTACTGCAGTGCTCTCCTATCAGGACTACCCAAGAAGGATGTAAATCGGCTACAGCTTATCCAGAATGTGGCAGCAAGAATCTTAACCAAAAGAGAAAAAAAAAAACTGAGCATATATCCACAATATTAATATGTTTACATTGGCTGCCATTGTCCTTTAGAATCAATTTTAAAATACTTTCACTTGTATGTAAGACTCTAAACAATCTTGCCCCTACCTACATTTCAGAATGCCTGTTTCCTTATGTACCAAATCACAGTCTTAGATCTGCAAATACGGGTTTGCTCTTTATTCCAAGATCAAAGCATAAATGAACTGGTGAGGCAGCTTTTTCTTCTTACACACCTAAAATTTGGAATAATTTACCAACAGAAATGCGCCAGGCTAAATCTGTGGAACATTTCAAAAAAACTTCTAAAAACTCATTCTTTTAATCTGGCTTTCCAGTAATTAAAGCATTACATAGTGACCTAATTATAGGTTTAGCTCTTTGATGTATAAATAAATCCCCAGAATTCATCCATTGCTTTCTTTGTTTTTTCTGTCTCCTTTTCTATGTGGTGGCACTATGCGCCACCTACACCTGCTCAAAGTTACTTGGGGAACTGCAGGAAACGAGGAGGACTTGAAAAACTTTACTGACATCTGTGCTAACTGTACCAACTGTGCCCAGTGGAGGGTGGGCGACCAGCCGGCTTAGGTCATTCGGACAGCTACGATGCAGAAACAGATTACCATCGCACTTAAATATTTGTTTGAGGGACTGCGGCCCGCCAAACGTTTATTTTTCTCCTACTGAACCAATCTTAAGAGTTTTTTGTTTTCCTCTCCTCTGTGTCAGCTGGCCAGCTAATCACATTCTGAAATCAAGAGCACCATCTACTTCCTAAATCTATCAAAACTACTATGGACTGTTTTGTTTAATTTTGTATCCTTTCATTAGATTTAATAACATCAAACTGTTTTTACTTAATGTGTTGTCATGTACACATGCCTAATTCAAATGCAGATATATACTGTATATATAGTTATTTCATATATATATGAATTAGATCTGGTTGTTCTCTTGCCATCTTTAGGTATAAGGCTTTCAATTAGAAAACAATATGAATCTGTTTCTGATAAGAGTGAAAGTTTGTTTTTCACTTTTGCGTTAAAATTTTGTTTTACAATGCCCAGGTTGTGTTTCTATTTAGTACACTTAAATCTATTAGACATTTTTGTAATATTAATTACTGATAATATCCAAAAAACTATGGTATATCCGTATTATTTTTGTTGATAAATCAATGGAAAGTATCTTAAGTGGTATGTAAATGTATGACAAGGTGCTATATTAATAAAGAAAATAAAGTTATTATTAAGTATGTTCTCCTTATATCTGTTGTGGATCTCCTATAACAATGCCAAAAAATATACTTTAGTTCAATTGTTCTATGAAGAATTAATACCGTTGTGCAAGTGAGCACTGTAACGGCCTGGCAGAGTTGTTCCTTGCATTATGCACAGTGCCTACAGGGTAGGCTCCAGTGGGAATCAATTTGGATTAAGTTTGTTATGTTAGGTATTTGGTGGAGGCCTTCATCCCAGGCAGCTTACAAGATCAGGATACATTACACTTTTTTCATACATTTTTGACTGCTTTATAGTTAAATGAGTCACATAGTGGGGGTAGGGATTTAAATAAATATGCTACCCAAAAATTATATTTTTACATTTTAATTACCCATGTAGTTTTTAGTGATCGGCAAAAAAATTCAATCTCATTTTTCATGCACCACTGAGAGAAGTATGTTTCTAACAGAAACGTCCGACATTGAACAAATTCAAAAAATATGAAAACTTCCATGAAAGAAAATCTCATGCTACTTGCGTCATACAGTCCTCATGTGAAGTGATCCAAATGCTCACAACATCTCTAACACATATTGTTAAATAAACCACTTCTGGAAAATGTTCTAATTAATAAAAATGGAATGTGCTCTAACGAGAGCAAGCATTTCAATTAAAGACCCGCCTCTCCACCTCACTCATTGGTCTGGAGTTTAGCTCAGTAACTGCATATCCAATACTTCACACGATATCAACATTACAAAATGTACTGAGAAACATGTACAAATTAAGATTAACGGTTAAAGAAAAGACAGTGGAAACATCACCACGAAGAGAACATGCCTCATACTAGTGCATTTCTGAGATACTTCAGCAGGCAGTAGGTCAACTCACCTGTTCAATTTAACTAAATAATCCCAAGGTACTTCAGTTGAGGCTCACTGCTATGAATATAAATGTAACAACAGGAGGTGAGTCTTCAGTTCAAGTGCTTGTCTGTGTCTGAGGACGTGTCTTTTTCATTCAAGAGAGTGTTTCCCAGGAGTGTTTCTTAACAGTATTTTAATAAAAAAAACATGGGTATGGGACATTGTGAGCATACAACTGGATGACTTGACATGTGGATTATGCAACACGTGTAACATGAGATTTCATCATGAAAGTTTTTGATATTGTTTGCTTTTGTCCAGGATTGGTTATCATAAATACCTGTTCTATTAGAAACGTTGCTGTCTTTTTTCTGTATGAAAACATGAGATAAAATATTTTTCTCAGTCATCACTGCAAACTGCATGGGGTAAGTATCATATTAAAAAAATGCAAGGGACGTTCAAAAAGTTACCGTACTTTTATATTTTCATTGGAAACGGTGAAGGCGGGAGGAGTAGTCATTGGTCGTGTCTGAGAGTGTCATGTGGCTAGTTCTGTCTGGCAAGCCGGCTCCCCTTGCAGTTTAGTATAAGAGTTGTCACCCTGTGGTGAAGATGGCTGCGAAACTTATAAATTGCACCAAAGAGGAACAGCGTTCTGTCATACACTTTATGTGGACAGAACGTATGCCGGGAATACAAATTCATCTCTGCATGTGTGCTCAGTATAGGGATAAATTTCTCTCTCAAAGACTCGTCTATGAGTGGATTGAAATGTTAGAACAAGGCCGCACTAGTGTGATGGATGCAGAGCAGTCCCGATGTCGAGCTACAGCCACAACCATGAGGAATGAAAGCAGCGGTGCATCAGTGGCTACGCGCTCAACCACAAACATTTTTTGCTGATGCCATTAAAAACTTGATATGATGTATCGCAAAGGAAGGTGACTATGTAGAAAAGTGATATAATTTGTTTTTGAAATTCTTAATAAATAGAGTTAAAAAAAAGTGTGGAAACTTTTTGAACATCCCTCGTATATCATTTTTGGGTTTGTGGTTTAAAGCCTTAGCCAGTCCACCACACGGCACTACATAAGTCAGCCCATACTGGATTGTATGCTTTGGAGACATAGATTTTAATAAGTGAATATGGACAGAATTCACAAATGGAGGTGTATTTAACAAATGTGATTTGATTTAAAAAAATGAAAGATGGAGAAGATAAACATGGTGTACTTGATGGGGATTCTGGAGCTAGAAAACAGGCCTTGTGCCCTTAATCACTGCCTTCAACCGGACAACATACAGAAGTGATTAAAAAGGATCTTGGGCCATATTGTGTACAAGTGAAAGGATGTTATACTTTAGATGTGTTTTGCTGCTTCATCAGGAACACTGTGTGCTGTTATAGTCCCATAATAAAGGAGGATTTAGCTCCACTGGAAAAAACAGAAAGTGAAAAGAGAAGGCTAATCTGATCCACCTAATGTATAGTGTCCCTCTGCTTTCCATGAAGCCTAGTACTCCTGTCAGTCAATCGTGCTTGAAAATCCCTGACAATTCAGGCCAGAATTTTATTTTAGTTATGGTATACCTCAAGGTATTTGTCTAAGTCAAAACCCAACGTCTAGGCCTACTCCAGAGGTATAAAACACAAACAGCAAGAATACAAGGCTACAAAATCTGTATTCTCAGTGAAATTAAGTCTACAAGCAGTAAGGAATTCCCTTAACTATTCCTGTTACTTATTATTCTGACTTTGTGTGGGCAGAGAAAATAATCCTCTTTGCTCAACTTCAACCCTCTTGATTTTATTTTAATGGTGTGTGGTTTAACATATTAAGACTGTGCTTGAAGTAGAGCTCAACAATCTCCTTTTTCTGCCTTTCTTTTAAATAAGCTCTCTCAGGTAAATATGAACCCAACAGGATCTCGACTGTGTACACACCAGTTCTCAGTCCCCATAGTCTTCACTAGGATAGCACACCATATGCAGGCCAAGGGTCAGTTTTATTTGTTTTCTGTTTGAATGAGAACAAAAATTCTTAAATATTTAAAAAAAAAGTGAGCGGCATTAAATAGGGGAATACAAATGAAGAGACGCACAAACACATTAAATGTGCAAAACCAAGTATAATGTGCTCTAAAGGAAACCAATACAACACAAAATCAGTACGTGATAATGAGTAACACAGGTGCTCTTTGGATCTGTTCGGTGTGGTCTCAATACTGTGAAGTGAAGTCTCCATAAATCTGTAACCTAAAGGTCCTGAAACATTCAGCCACTCATCAGACAATGACTCTCAGGAATCCAAAGCAGATGGCCTTCTCCATCAATGTTGATTTAGTGCGACTCTAGGGACTGTAAAACAGCCAGACATCTCCATCAAGCACTGATCAGGGAGTAAATCTCGGGGAGCTCGATTTGACTTTCTCTGACTATTCTGGATTCCTCCCACATCCCAAACACATGTCTGCAGGTTTAACTGCTGATTCTAAATGACTGAAGCAGAAAAGCAAGAGTGCCCTGCCATGGATTTTGTCAAGATATGCTTTGGCTCTCCAAAGCCCCATAGTGGATAAAGCAAATTCAGAAGATGGAGGGACTGAATGGACACGTCCCTGATGTCTTTGCTGTAGTCAGCATGAAACAATGATTAGCAAAAGAACTACAGAAAAAAACAAGTAACTGTTAAACCACCTTGGGGCAATACACTTGCACAAAGCAAGAAATGGTAAAATGCATTTTGCATTTTAAATCATATTAACTGTGACAAATTTGAGCAGACAATTCAGCCCATTCAGCTCATTTGGTTAACTAATTGCTACGATGCCCCAAAAGCTCATTCAAACAGTTTTAAAAATTTTGTTGCAATTTTTCCTAGATTCCACCAGCCTATGCAAAGAAGTGGTCCATGGCTTGGCATCTTGAATGCAGTTCTTCTTAATTTCGACATCAAGTGTAAATAATTATTTAACAAAAGGAATTTTGCTTGAACAACTGGAAAAACCTTAATGAGGGCCTTATACAGTTTTGTTCACCTCAAAGCCCTTGGCCAGTCAGTGATGGATATGCATGCGCTCGAATGTTCTTCTCAGCACAGCTTCTAGTGCTGCTATGTTTTTTTCCATAGTGTGGTGACCAGAACTGCACTCCAGACTTCAGATGCTGCCTTAGTAGCATATTGTGGTATTTGAGCATACTATCCATTTATTTGAATGCAATAATATTTGTATTATAATGAGTGATATTCTTATTTTGGCATTCTCACTTTCATCCTTCTGTACTTGCAGTATTACTCTTCTTTTTCCATTCTTCCTAGTAACTAGCTCAGTTCATGTTTACTTGTGTAGGGTTTTCAAATTGTAGGTGTCTCTATATTAAAATATGTTTAGTACAGGTGTGAGATGTCTGCACTGCTACCTTAGGACCCCAGAGTTCCCTGTTTGAATGCTGGCCCCATAGGTGGCTGGGTGGAGTTTGCCAGTTCACCTCAGATCTACACAGCTTCTTCTCTAAGCTCTATGGTTTCTCACCACATGCCAAAAATAGACCCATTAGATGAGATGGCATATTGAAGTTGGCCACATACAAGCAAGTGTGGATTTGTGCATGAGTGTGAGGTACCCAGTACTGCTGGCATGAGCTCCTATACCCGAGGACTTTCATCAGGATAATCACATTAAAAATGGATGGATGGATGGTTGGATGGAGAGATATATGCACTATTTCTGTACTATCCATGCCATGGAAAGTTGAATTTTTTACTAGCCTTTACAACATCTTAGAGTCAAATATGATCAATGTTTGTGCTTAAAATCAGTAAAAGGACCATAGATTTCACCTTTTCCGGTTGAAATTGTGCCACTTTTCCTATATTAATGAATATTCCCAGTTAATGAATGATGAAAAATAAAGTAAATATCCCATAATTTATGCAACTTCTAATTTTTTTTTTACTTTGCCATGCCTTTTGGGTCCCACTATTAACTTTACTGGATTTTTACTATTTATGGTAGTTTGTTTGTTGCCCACTTATAAAAAACATCCTAAAATCTTTTAAGCACAGAAATATGAAGGCATTTTGATAAGTGACCCAACTGAATATAAAGTGAAAAAGGTTCCAGATGTCACATTTTTCTACAACTGCCACACATTTTGTGCAAATTTACTGGATTTTACTCAACATTTAGGGCTTTTAATTTGTTCACAACCCCCTCAAACACCTTAAATGTCACCTGTTCAGCTCAGAAATCTGAAGACTTTCAGTATTGTCTTTTGAATAGGATCTGACTTGCTATATACTTTACTGGATTTTGTCTTCTCTTACGGTGGTTTGTTTTCTCACAACCCATACAGACATCCTAAACAGCATCTGTTCAGTGCAGACTGTGAAAGGTTTTAATAAAGTGATCAAACTTCACAAAAAGCAAAATATTTTCCAAATGTCATATGTTTGTGCTGCTACACATTTAGAACACTGCCATGTTCTTTGGGTCAATTGCGACCCACCATTGACTTTAATGGATTTTTCGCTGCAATTAAGGAGCTTTGTTTGTTCACAACCGATAAAAACATCCGAAATGGCATCTATTGTAAAAGTTAGGGTCATTGGTACTGCAAAATTAAGATGGTAATATAAAATAAGCTTAGAGTGAAAACTTTGATGTGTAGGGCATCTTAAAGGGGCTGGCAGAATCAGGTCAAAAGGCACAGCATTGAGACAACATTTGAAGACATTGTAGGGGTTAACTTGCTTACACAACGTTTTGTGACAGTGTGCTTTGTGAAAAGAGCTATATACAATTAAGATTAAATAGATTATTGATTAATTGACTAGAAGAAGTTGGAAATGAAGTAGAAATCCTAAATTCCTTCAGGGAACCTCACTTTGTCAGATGAGTCATGGCATCAACTAGGGAGAACTGACAAAGTTTATCATGAAAAACAACACAAGAAAAAAATCACCTTCTGCATTTGCCATAATTGAGCATGAAGGCCCCTTCTTCAAGTTAAGCTGTTGTTTAAATAACTCTGCTTTCTGTCCTTGTTAGGCGCCACTTTGAAGTAAAGTGGCATGGGCAGCCCCATTCAGATCGACTTGTACAGCAAAGCACATCTGGGCAGAGGATTCCTGTTTGCCTTTTCCAAGTCATACTTTGTAAAGGTCAGTTGTGGAGTGGCAGGCTGCCACCTTCCTTATTTGATTTTTATATTTATGTAAATGTAACCATTTGATGAGAAACACTTAGGAGCAACCGAGGTGAACTCAACTGTTAAGCTGTCACACATTAATCTCTCATAAACCTCCTTACTGAGCCATATGAGGAAGAAAAAAATGTTTTTAGTGGGATTAAGTGGAATATTCCTGATCTAAATATTTTATTCTTGTTTGGCACACTTCATCAATAACAGGCTCAGGCTTGCTTATATTGATTTACAAATAAATAGTACAAAAAATTACATAACTTCATTATGAGGATAATGTGATGCCATGGAATTAAAGAATTGTAAAATTATCATGAATATAACTATGGACGTTCAGAAGTGACCACCACTGCCTTATAGCACTGAAAACGTAAAAATCTCTAACAGACCTGTGTGCAGTTTTCTCCTTGTCCCACTTCTATGTGAGTTTTCCAGGTAGTTACATTTCCTTTCCATGTGCAAGAACAGTATATTATACACCATAGACAAATAGAATAAATTACTAAGTAGAAACAGTAGGACTTTAGGGACCTTCAAAACTGGACTTAATGTTTGGGAAGTATAGTAGGTACATTGGCAGGCTTTGGTGGGCTGAGTAGTTTGTTTTAATAATTTTTTTTTTAAATGTTCTAATGTCTAAAGTATATTTGCAACTTTCAGTTGTCCTTGTGTGTGTGTTTGTGTGTGTTTGTGTGTATGTGTGGCACCTGTGACGGACTGCCATCCTGTCCAATGGCATTAACTAGCAACTCTAAATGGACACCACAAGAGAGATGTACTGACCACACAAGGCAGCAGCAGTTTAAAGTAAGATGGAATCTGAAGATGGATTGTACATGTAATGACTAGCCAAGGTTGTAACCATGAGCGCAGGAATTAAATAAACAAAGGCCAGGACGTGAGATAAAATCAAAGATCAAGAAACGTAAGGAAAGAGTCAGTAACCACAATATTTCACACAGTCAAAGCCAAAATGCAAGACGTAAATCAAAGTCAAAGAAAAGAATTTGTAACCAGAGAGAGCTTCAAACAATAACAGCAGAAGGGTTTTATTTAGTTTCGATTTATCCATTCAAGAATTCCTGCTGTCGGCCTGATTCTATTTAAGCCAGCTCAGGATTAAAAGGGGGCATGCAGCACTGGGTACAAATATGAAATAACCCTAGGCAGGGTGCTGGTCCACTGCAGATGATGCTGATGATGATAGCTGTAATGTGTCAAATGGCAGAACTCTGCTATCCCAAAGATTCATTCTCTTGAGTTCAAGTCACTGGCCCACCCTAAATCTATATGGAGTACCCCATGCAGACTGCCCAATTCTGTATTGCTTTTTTCACCGACTATATGGGTTTCCTTCTAAATCCCTAAACATAACAGACAGCTCTAAATAAGCTCAATATAAGTGACTGAAGGTGAGAGTGCTTGCTAAGGCAGACAGGTGCTCCATTCTGGTTCCTGCATAGACCCCCTGGATGCTCTACCCTAAGTGATTTCCGAAAATTAATAAATAGCAGTAATAACTGCAGTCATTCGATCATCCAAGGATTTCAAAGCTCTATGCACACATGATGAATGGCAGAAGGCTGCTCACCCACCTCTAATCTAATAAACAGCCAGTGAGGTGGAAAAGTGGGCATTGGAGGGCTTCAAGGCAGGCCAGAGTGGACGAACTCCACAAAGAATTCAGCACATCGACTCCTTAATGATCAGTACATGAAGTAAAGGAAGTGGCAAGCTATAACACAGGCGCACCTTGGATTGCACGAGCCATACTGACAATTTCACGCATAGCAGAATTTCAATAAACTGGGTCATAAGCACATTATGTCAACAGGTGTAGGTTTCATAGGTTTGGAAAAGCAAGTCAGATGCTAATACTGCAGTACTTTTAATAGCTTTGTAGGCGGTGGGAGTATTTCTGTATCCTGGTCGGCAAGGAGGCTTTTGTAAAAGTAGACCTGATGGTAGTACAAGGATGGCAATTTACAGCATCAAGTGACGAGTGATTAATGTGACAAATTTCAAGTCAATTTTCCCTGAGCACACAAAGGAGTTTGATGACCAAAATGTCCTCCTTTTATCTTTTTCACCTTCTTTAATTGTGATCATTTTGGCTTTGTCTGCTGCAACAAATACACTTTTAAAATTAAGACTTTTGTTGGAGTTTTCTTCTCTTTTACTTTATTTTACTTTATTTTACCTAACATCACTTTTATTTAAAATAGTGTACAGAAGCGCACATTGGAGGATAATGAGCCACTATCTTTGAAACACAAATTAGAGACAAAGCTGCATATGTGATAAGAAGTCTGTTCTAGCCCTTAATGCAAGTTAATATAATACAAGTATGAAAACAGTCTTGTCTGGTAAACAAATGTGTAAAACATTCACTAACTGTAACTGTATGCTTCAGATGGTGGAAAAAAGGAATCTAGGCTGATTCACAAAAAAATTGGCAATTAATCTTGAATTATTGAGTTATATTTGTAAAACAAAGTGTATTGTTAACGATATTCAAGGAAGAAATTGGACATTTTTCAGCTCCTAGCTAAATCATAGAGACTCAAATGAAATTAAATACAAGTCAAACATAAGGGAGGGAAATAAAACACATCATTTAGAAAAGCACTGGGACACCTGGTATACACCGTGGTGCTGAGTCTGGAGTGCTGCTGTAGTGAAGCAGCTTCTTTTCTCTATGAGGAAGTCATTCAGCTCATTCGTAGAAGATGGAGGTGAAATATTGTCTTAGATATGTTGCCTACTTCTCTGTGAAGGAATTATGTGAATAACAAGTGTGCTCCGTACATAAAATAGGGTGGTGTGTTGCACCCAAGAGAAATAAAGTCACATTCTATCAAAACAAATGCTTAATTTCTTGTCAAAAAAGGGGCTTCCTCCCTGAGCAGAGCAGTCTTATAAAGTTAAAGTTATTCTAATAATGTGACAAATATAAGTAAGTAGGGGGTAAAGTACATTTCCATCTATGTGTGAGGGAATGCTGTGTCAACAGTCAGTAAATTTGAATTTCATAAAGTCACCATTACTGTTGATCAGAAATGGACAAATCTCATTCTTGTCTATCGCCACAAAGGGTCACCAAAGCCTTTACTTTCTTAGACATGTTTGGAAAGCCCAGATGTCTTTATTTGTGTTCACCAACATCTGATGGAGGTGGTGTCCCTTCTCTCTGCCTGATAAGCAAAGTGTTTATCTCAGGACCACAAAGCACTGCACCACAATGTAATACTGACACTAACTCTTTTTTGTTCAGGACACACATGGTGCCTAAATAAAGTATTCACCCAGTTGTAAGTTTTCACAATTTTATTTATTACTAGCCATGGTACCTGCTACAGATGGGTAACAGAATAATTACAAAATATTTGTTAACTCTTACCCTATGTGTACCTTAAACGCCTTTCCTCTGTATTTGGGTGCGTGTGAGCGCCTCTTCAGTGGTGCTCACTCTCTTGAGCATGTTCCTGTAAAGCCTGCATCTCATACTTTTTCATTATTTGTGAGGCACATTTACTGCCTTCTGTCTGATTTTATACTTGCTGCTTGTGAAGGTGACTCTCTTGTATAGCTCATACTCCTTTACTCCTCTTTGTGCATCTCACGCTCACACATCATTTTTCATCATGCCAAAGCCAAATTGACCAATCACACCAAAGCCAACCTGACCAATCAAGTTGCTCAGAGAGGCTGGACACACAAACCTTAGCATTTCATTTTATAATTAATATTTGTAATTAATTTAATCCACTTTGCAGAGATATGTTTTCATTTTGATATTAAAGATATGTAAAAGCCAGAGGGTGCCATTGAGCCCCACAAACCCCTGACACACCATACTAAACAGTCCCAGATACAAAATAAAGCTTTTATTGCTCAAAATACCTTCTTTACAGATAAATTGCACAGCCTTTCAATAACCTACTCCTCCTTTTCCTCCTCTAGGTGAGCTTTGCCTTCTGCCTCCCGGCTCAGACTCACTGGAGGAGGCTGTACAGCTCAGTTTTATGTCAGACACGGGAGTACTGGGCATAGCCTGACAGAAACACTTTCAGGTCAGACGGAAGGCACCTGAAACAGGGAGTCCCCCTCCCGGCAGCAACAGCTGGCGGTACCCAAGGACCCCGAGAGGGTTGTCCCTCAGGACTACGATTCCCATACATGTCCTTACTTGGTCCACATCACCAGAGCACTGCCATCTACCATAATGGGAGAGGAACTGCCCTGATTGCTTCAGTCTAATTCCGGCCGGGTTATACCTCATACAATACTGTCCTTCCATTATGGCATCAGAGCTGGGAAAGGGTCCAGCACGGCATTCACAGACCCTTTATCTGATCAATGCCAAAAAAGCCAACTTAAAACCACTGTGATTCAAAGTTGCATAACAATAAAAGGTGAAAACTTTAAACTGTGTAGTCAACAAGGGTCATCAAGCCTTTGCTTCTCTTGATGTCTTAGAAAAGCCAAGATGTCTTCATCTATGTTCAGCAACTTCTACAAGTGGTCTCCATTCTCACTGACTGCATTACATCCTGGTAATGTAACTGTTCTTAGGACAAGCGTGATGAAAATGGCACATAGTATTGCTAGCACACAGCTCCTTTCTGTTTAAAATATATGTAATACATAGCATTATTAAATATCCCAGCCATCCTATATTGTCGCTTTCCTCACTTCTCAAGTAGTTCCAATACTGTTTCAATTGAATAAGGAATTTGCCTAGAAAGAACCTACACTGCATAAGCCTTCAGTCCAATACAGGCAGCAATTACGCAAATGAAGAAAATGGCATTTAAAAACAAAACATACAGTTTGTCAAGAAGAGTGCATGCAAACACCAGATCAGACAATGACCAGATTAGAGAAACTGAACCCAGGTCCCTAGGGTCTTAAAGTACTGTGCCACTGTGTGATCTGTCACTCATCTTATATTTGGAAAGGCATTTGCTCTTGATTCTAGAAATCCCTGTTATTTTACGGGTTGGTTGGTAATTAGGCAGTAGCAGAGCCCCCCTACCTGATGCAGAAGCCTTATAAGGCTTTGAAGGGGCTCTGAGGGTCTTATTACACTGAGGAATTCTAAGCTAACAGGCTTGGCGAGTTTTTTTTAAGTGAGAAGAATCATTTCCACTCATCCACCCCCATACCCCCCCATCGCCTTCTCCCAGTTTAATCACATCTGGAAATTAAAATGATTTTTGTGCCGACCTTCCCCACCCTTCTATTTGGTTACTCATTACTTATTTTCATGCTTAATCTGATCTGAACTGGTGTACCTAGTATCCTACTTGCTAATCTGCTTTAACTGAAGCGGATTTCTTTGGTCATGCTATGCTTGCTGCTAAATCCGTGTGTGATATTTAATAAAGCCTTCCACACTTGGGCTCTCCACCTCCACCATCAGCTCTTAGTGAAGCTACACATGCGGCCTGGCCCGTCCAGCGCTCCTCCGAAGAGTAAACTCTCTGTAATGTGCTTATATTCCTGTCGTCACTCCTGTCCAAATAAAAGAGCAGCACAAGAGCTTGTGAGGCGCAGCTGGGCTATGCCAAGTACTTACTGGCTTTGTGCGCTGACATTGTTTATGGCGAGATGAAGCTTTGTTTACCAAAGCTGTGTGAGGGATCAGATCTGGAGGCCACCAGGCCCTGGAGGGAGCTTCGATATTCAACGGCTTGGAAGCCATCTTTAAGGGATATGGAACTATAAGAAAGTGCCAAAAGCTGCACGCAAGGGGGCAAAGCAGGTGGTAGGACTTGATCAAGAAAATATGAGCCAGTCCATGCCAGCAAGACAAACATTCTGTGGAGAGAAATTTAGCTCCAGCCCAGCATGCCAGCAAACAGAATGCAGCCCAAAAAAACAGTCACCAGGCCACACAAGACCACTATTTCCATTTAAAAAAGCTAACAACCCTAGAGAGCATGGCACAAAAGGAACAAAATGGTATCTGCCAATTTCACTTGAGATGATGCATGCTACTTGATCTAGTGCATCTAACTGCACTAGTTTGTAGCTTACCTTATGACACTATGATTTAATAACACCTTGGTAGGTAAAAGACCTGGGTTCACATCTAAAAAATGTTTCTCTATGCAATCAGCATTGCCTGGAAATTAATGTTTTAAAATGTAGAGCTTAAAGGTGCCAGATCACACATTCAAAAAGACGCACGCCTAATGTGCCATTGCTCACAGAGTACAGAAAATGACCTAAAAAACTGGGATTTCCAAGTCACTTTGATTAAATTTGTCACTAAAAAAAAACAAATGTGATGCCTGTCGTGATGCTCCAAGTCTAAATGAGCTTATGACATCCACATATTGAAGCCACACACACTGAGAAAGTGTTGGAGTAATTTGAATTTGTAAAGTGCCCATGACTGTGACTGTCTGCTTAACCAAGACATTCTGCATCTTTTGTACCAGCACATCACTATCGAGATGAGATCATATGATAGTTTAACTTTTGATTTTGTTCTCTGTAATAATTTATACATAATAAGAATCCCTGTTCAATGAACCAGATATCTGCTAGACACTTTCAATCTGTTTGGGACATGAATATAATAATAAGGCAAAGGTGTGCCAGAAAAAAATACCATTTATTTGTATGTTGATTGGTTTAACCTGAAATGATTCTTCACTGTTTTATACAAGTTAGCCCTAACATATTTAAGATTAGCCATTCTTGTCACAGCACACTGAGCAGTGAACGCAGGCTCCATCAGGCTTGAGATACTAAAAGTCGTCCATATTTGAGTTATCTCATGACTATTTACAATGTATTATTGCTAATAGAAAACTTATAAACTTTAGGTTACAAGATAGAGCCTTTAGTGGAGCTCTTAGACAATGTAATATATATATATATATATATATATATATATATATATGTATAGTATGAAATACAAAATGGGGATCAGACTGATCTAAGCCAAAGTGTACAGCCTTGGAAATGATCAGTTAAATGTTTACTCTTTCAATTTGCTTCCCATGATCCCTGATGGGGCCTGAGCTGCCTCGAAAGCTTCCATATTGTAATCTTTTTAGTTAGCCAATAAAAGGTTAATTGTGCTTGATTTCTCACTACATTCATAATGGCTAACATGGTACAACACCCTAGTACTACTTTGCATATACAGTAACTTCAGAGCACACAATGAATATGTGCTAAGAACACCTACCATTAGTAACCCAAAGATACTAACTCCATCTTTCCCTTCCTAATTTACTTCCTAACTTACCTTCTTAATCTCTCACTCATTCACTCAGTTCTCCTATCTCCATCCTTAATCACATGTGAAGTCACATGTTTCTTATCCTCTTTCATTCACTCACCCAGGTGTTCATTTACTCATGCACTCCATTACTCTTGTGCCCTCCATAAGTTATTCATTTGTCATTTATTCACTTCTTCCTCATTCAGTCACTCCCCCTTCATTCATTCATTCTCTTTCATCCTCAAACATTCATGTATTCACTCATTCACTCACCCATTCAAAATTTTGATCATTGTCTACCTCCTTTTTGTGTTCATTCCCTACTTCTCTAATTCATATATTTAACTCCTTATTCAGTTACTATTCAAGCCACAAACAATCATATTGTCAGGCACACATTTCATAATTTGCCCTTTTCAGCCGAAAACAGGCAGAATCTAAGCAGTCCATCACAGGGCACACCCATTCATAAGTGACAACTTATAGTCACCAATCAACCTAATTTACATGTCTTTAGGAGATAAGTGGGGAAGACATGCAAACTCCACAAAAAACAGAAGACTGGGGAACTGAACAGCAATTATTAGGAAGAACGGCTAACAGCTGTGCTATCATCTCATCATCTTCTTCCTAACAATGAGTCACTGCTTCTTTCACCCTATTGTCACTCATATAATGAGGTCCTCTAAACGCTTGTTTAAGAAATGGAAAAAGGTCATTGAGAAATACAGTGAGATAGTGAATATCGGGCTCAAGGACTTTCAGTGAAATTGTTTCATTTGTGCCTGTGTGTTGTCAGAAGACAAAAGTTCAAAAGTAATGATGAGATGAAAGTAGCACATCATACAGAAAGGTAGAAAATGAAATGTGGCCTAAAATATAGTCCCATGGTCCACATAAAGAGAAGAGTTGATTATTTGGATGGAATATTCTTTAAAATATTATTTAATATTGCTCTGTTGTGAGATTTCTTTAGAAAAATAGGCTGCTTTTCAATACAGTATTAGCACACCCTTCACCTGCACTTTATATATGCTTTTCTTTGAAGGGTTTGATGCACTGAGCATGACACAGTTACTGACACTCCTCCATAGCAAGGAACACTCAAGTCCAGAGCCTTATACAATCCACGAGTCACAAACACAATTGTTTGTATTATGGAGGATTAGGCATCACTGCCCGCAATCAAGCTGGGGTCCAAGTACTCTGTGGTCTCAAAACAGCCAAATAAACCTTCACAACAGTTTATGACAGCCATATTTATATTCTGAGATAATGAAATATGTTTCTTCTAACTTGATATGTGTCTTGGCTATTAATATAAATAAACATAGAGATACATCTTACTGCAGCTAGTGTCAAGCATCCGCAAATGGGGTATATCTTTAGGGATGACATGATATAATCAATACCACTACCAGACTGAGAGGAGGCACTCTTGCTAACTTCATCTCCCTGTCGCTGCACAGTTCAGAGGGACAACAGCCAGAAGTTAACTGATGTCATTTCCTCAGCAGCCCTGGAAGCCCCGCCCTTTCAGAGGTTCTCTATAAAACCAACACAACCACTGGAAGTGACTGTTCATTACAGTCCCACTTGTGGTAGAGAAGGAGCTCCTAAACAGAACTGCATTTACTTGCAATATTTTTTGTGGATGGCAGAGGCTGATCTGTTTTGCACTATTATTGTGCCTTTTCTTTTTTTTTTTTCCTGTTTCCACCATTAAATGGGGTTTTGTCAAAAATGCACCCGAAATCATTGAGCTGCCTAAATGTTTTTACTTATTACATCGGATAGCCTGATATATAAACATTTGCAATTGCTCACTCCAATCAATTTATAGACAGAATGATAGGAAAAGCATTGGTTTTATTGTAGCTAATTAACATGCAGATAGGTAGAACTGATTTCATACTGTTATCAGTTACTAGTAGACAGGACAGACAGACAGACAGACAGACAGACAGATAGACAGACAGACAGACAGACAGATAGATAGATAGATAGATAGATAGATAGATAGATAGATAGATAGATACTCTATCTAGTTTTCAAATGGAAGCACTGATCCAGAAGGACATTAGTGCTGCTGTCTCAGAGATCCAGCTCCTGGTTGTTGTCTATATGGAGTTTTTTCATTCTCAATGTGTCTATAAAGGTTTTTCTCCCCATCTCATTGACCTGTAAATTATATTAATTAGAGGAATTAAGCTGGCCCTGTGTGTGCGGACGAGTGGATCCTGTCCTTATGATCAATGCTGCCAGGAAAGTCTCACCCCTGCAAGCATACAATGGATTAAACAAGTTTTTCAAGGTTAGGTTATTTATATAGATTGATCTGAATCTCCTGTTGTTGTCTCCCAATTGTATCCAAATAGAAAGAAAGGTTTGAATTTCCTGGTGCTGTCTCTGACAAGTTTTCAAATAGATCTCCATTGTTGCCCAGCTCTGAAACTGATTGATAGGCAGGTCTGAAGCTCCTGTTTGACTCCCACTAGTTTTTAAAGAGATGAAGTTTGCTGTTGCTGTCTCTAGTTAGTGTGCAGATAGGTAGATGGACAGATAAATATTCTAGCATTCAAAGGACAATGGGAAAATATAAAACAAAATGAGAAGACAAGATGGCTCATTTGCTCCACTTAAACTGCATTTGTTCACATAATCATGGCCAGTGTACCCGTAAGCTGACTGCATCCGCTTGTTGAACGTCAGGTTTTGTTTTTTTTCATACAATGAATTGCCTGCCTGCTCTCCTACTTGCAATTTTGTTTTAGATAAGCTAAACCAAATGAATCAAGGTCTAACAGCGAAAACGATTTTGCTATTACCTTCTCAACAGAAGGCAGCAAGTCAAATTGCTTGTCAATTTCACCTGGATTCATTTGGTTTGACTTATGTCGTACTATCGAATGGCGAGTTAAGACGGATTTGTATCCAAAGGACAAAATGAGGCAGCGCTTTTTAATGACAGTGGATTCCATCAGACATGATATTTAAATCTAAACGATTTGAAGAGGCGGTGGTGGCTTCAACCGGTCACATATGTTTCAACTGCAGAGCTCCTTCAGGACATCACTGGGGCCGATGTGACTAACGGTGTTCACTCACACGGCAATTTCTCATTGTGCTCAGCCCACATCCATCATTTGGAACAAGTGTGGCCGGACTTCACATTCTGCTTTATGTAACAACATACTAGAGAAATGCTTTTGCAGGAAAAGTCCTTGCGGTTAAAAACAAATCTCTCACTCTCCTAGTCAGTCCTGTTTTTCTAGTGGATTAGTGAGCTGAGTTATAAAAAAAGGCAGCTTAACAGACACTCTGGTGAGCCTGTTCCCCATCTTTTAAGCCCACCCTCAGGTGTACAGGCAAATACAGACAACCAACTGACTTCTAAGCGCTATAAAGAGGAAATTAGGAGGGAAAATATCAAATATGCAACAGAGGGAAGCATATGGACATCTCTCATCTTACAGAGTAACCATACTGAGGAAGAATAAGAAGCAATGCCTTTGAGTTAAAATATAGTCAGTCAGTCCCCAACCCGCTATATCCTAACACAGGGTCAAGGGGGCCTGCTGGAGCCAATCCCAGTCAACACATGGTGCAAGGCAGGAACAAACCCCAGGCAGGGTGCCAGCCCACTGCAGGGCACACACACACACTAGGGACAATTTAGGATCGCCAATGCACCTAACCTGCATGTCTTTGGACTGTGGGAGGAAACCCACGCAGATATGGGGAGAACATGCAAACTTCACGCAGGGAGGACCCAGGAAGTGAACCCAGGTCTCCTTACTGCAAAGCAGCAGCACTACCACTGTGCCACCATGACACCCAGTTAAAATATATAAAAAAAAAATATTATGTATTGGAAAAATATATAAAATTAGTGACATGTAGAGTGAAATCAGACTGGTTGGCCCATCTACAGTACATAATGTGAAATGCATCCCAGCAACAGTTCATTTTTCTAATTACAAAAACACCATACATTGCAACATCAAACTATAAAAGAAATTATAGTAAAGTCATCTGGTTAAAATGATCTCTTAAAAGCACACACAGTATATCTGACCACAGTTCCCAAATGCACACTTTGATGTGTTAATTTAATGCAGGTGATAATGCCGTGAACAATACAACAATGCATAGGGGGAACCCAGAAGTGGGCACAAACTGCATGTTCAGCACTCCTTGTATGAAGGTGCACCCTGTGCCTCCACAGTCTGGTCTAGATATAATGAGGAATGCAACCTTTAGAAACCCGCATCCATCTTGGTTTTTTTAACACTAACCAATAAGCAACATTCTGCCATAGCCATAAATCTTGAAAACCTGAGGAAGCCCACCTAAGTCTACTAGTTGTAAATACAGCTGGTTTTCAAGCAGTTTCCAACAGTAGGAAGATGAATCTCACAAATGTAAAAGAGGATCTGCTCATGCCAATTAGAATGGCAGGCTTGTATAAGTGAAAGAGCTCACCCACTTTATTAAAGACAACATAGACGCAAATCTTGTGGACTTTGGACTATAAGGGAGCAACTGTTGAGAATGTAAACCAATTCACCAAGTGAAGGTCTAGTGTTTACAGCGTACAGATAAAATATACAGAAGGTCTCCACTTTAGATTACAAAGCACCACTCTGTCTCTCCTGTTGACTAAACATCCTTTAACAACTGTGGCACAAAAAAGACTCGGTTCTTCATGGACCAGTGTTCTGCCCATGACACTAAGAAAGTTTCAATTCTTTGCCACCAATCTAATGACAACTGGTGTCACACATGTGCATCAGAGAAGCACCATTCCAGCTTACCACCTGTATGCAATACCCCATTGAGCTGAGAGGGGGTGCTGTTGCTAACAGCCTCATCTTTTTTCTCCTCCTCTGCAGCAGCAAGAAGACACCCCTTGAGGGGAAATAACACCGCAGCAGGGCTATTAAGATCTCAAGTTTACTGATGTTGGTGTCTCATTTGGACCCGGCTTGATGGAATGACAGACCTGCTCTCAAGGGCCAAAACCTTTTTTCAAAGCCAGGAAAGTGGCTTGATTTGTTTCTATTTTGTGCCTTTGAGCACTGATTTTTGATTTGCAAAATTGGAGAATTGAAAGGGGTGACCCTGTTGGTACCCCAATACTCTACCTGCAATTACTGACATATTCACACTGGCTATAGTCAAACACAGCAGAGTCGTCTGAGTTGCACGTCAGCTTTTCTTATGTATAGGATAGACACAAAATCTAAATTAAACAAATAACATTGATATAAAATTATGAATATATAGCACTCTGGGCAACTAACTCACCTCTAATTTATATGAGAGTTGTGAGAGAAATTAACCAAATCAGCTGCAGTTACAGTTTAGTTACACAGGAAAGCTCAGTCATATGGGAGGAAACAACAGTAGAAATGCCTCCAAGCAAGAAAGCACTCAATCAACCAGCTTAGCCACATTAAAAAGAACAACTTCTAGATACGTATGCTTAAGGTAAGTCTCACCCAGTAGAAACATGCTCAGCTTAAGGGGTAAATAAGACAAAATATTGTAGCTACCACTTACATTCATTTAACCTCTTAGCTAAGCTATAAGGTACGGGAGAGGAAATGTTACCCAGTTACTTCTTGCAATCCAGTGGCTACATCTGCCAGGGCTGTAGGTGTAGACACATGTGAAGAGTTGTTCAGTACTGACTCTTTTTGGTGTCGTGACCTGCCTTTTCCCATATAGGTGAATTTGCAGCCCACCATAGGGAGTACCCTGGTAAATCAAGCATGATTGTCAGAGCGGGATGAGCAGGATTGCCATGACACGTTTCATGACCTGCTAGTAACCCACCAAGACCCACAAGCAATATAATCATAAGTGACTTGTGACCCACCGGAGGAAGCCTACTACCCAAAAGTGGCTTACAACCCATTGGTTGAGAAACATTGTTAGAATATTATATTATGATAATAATTATAATAACTTATATGCGATAACAATAATAACACTGCTCAACAATAATATTTTCCTAAGGATTATGATGGCTGTTCTAAGCATACTTTATAATACTTAATCCAAATCAGGCATAGTTTTCTTGTGATACAACCTTCATATTTTCAACATTTAGTGTAATAGCGGGATAAAAATTTTATAAATACATGTATATATTCCAAACATTAATAAGAATTATATCTTTTTTAATTCTGATTTAGAGACTCTTGATTGTGAATCCAATGTGGTGGGTGGCATTTGTTCCTTGACTCCTCAAAAGTGAACTTGAAAGCTATCCTTCTCCATAACAGAATATGCCCTTTTATATCTATAGCACATTACAGTCATTGAAAGAGTCAAATGAGAACATGAAGTTACTTTTAGAAAAAATGTAGTATTAGAAATATAAGTACAATAACTGTAGAGATCTAAAAGTAATTGCACTTTTGCTTGTTTTTTGTCTATGAGGAATAGTAGGGACAAGAAGAACTACTAAGGTTAGAAAGACTGGTGAGAGCAGTACCAGATGAAGTCCATTCAGTGCCTTAGGCAAGGCTGATGGACATTGCCCCCTCATTGTTTATAGCGGGTAAGTGGTATAGACTTCGACAACCTGTGGCTTGGTCCTCCTTGGTGTTCAGAGCGTGCACAAATTCAATAGGACAAATAGCACCCCTATGTGCATATACCGCAGATGTTAAGGAGTATGTGCCACTTGGTGTGCAGAATATGTGGACTTTCACTATCATAAACAGAATCCAGAGGGTATCAGCAGCCTCTCAGTATCATCAGGTTTGATGAACTTCCCCCTCGGTGGGCAAAATGCGAGTGCCTAGAGAAACACAGACAGCACCTCCTTGTGTACATATCGCAGACATTATTATCCTACTTCTACAAACTGGGGTGGGTCCTCCTCGCTCGCCAGATCACACGCCTCTTAACTTTCATAAATGCTGCCCTTAGATGTCACCTAATGTATTTAACAGCTCTGGGTGAAAGCAGGCCTCACTTGTTCCAGGAAAAAAAAGTGGTAAACAGTTCACTTGTTGCCCCAGAGAAAGTTTACCTTCTTACTCTGCCTATTAAACTTGAACTTATGAAAAACTTTATTAAAGCAATGGGTAAAACACAAATGGGATTGATGTACTAGAGAAATAAAACTCTCTGGATCAGTGTGGCCAAGATTACAAATGGCATTTTTGTACATTCTCAGATGAGAGAAGTGTTAACAGATAACAGATTTGGAAGAGTTGAAAGAAGTTGAGAAAGTTGCTTGACAAACCTTTAAAAGTGCCTGTACAAACTTTGTTGGAAACCATAAGGCTGAAAACTATTCTGAAATAGTGAGTGACCTTCTCAAGTCATATGAAATAATGGAATGCATTCTGTCATTTCTTGGACTCTCATTTGGATTTTTTCCCAGAATACCTTTGTGTGATCAGTGATGAACATGGCAAGCAATTACATCAGGATATTTCCAACATGACAAAGGCAAATGGAGTCCCAGTATGTTAGTTGATGATTGCCGGACTCTTAAGAGTGATGCTCCAGGGAGAAAGTACAGCAGAAAATCAAAATGGGTAAGTTTTAGATTACATGTTGGCCATTTCAACGTTACATGATAGAGAAATTTTAAAAATGAATAATTTACTTCTTCATCTTCTTCTTCTTCATTCAGCTGCTCCCATTAAGGGTTGCCACAGCGGATCGTTGTGTTCCATATCTTCCTGTTCTCTACATCTTGCTCTGTCACACCCATCACCTGCATGCCCTCTCTCAGGCCTTCCTCTTTTCCTTTTACCTGGCAGCTCTATCTTTAACATCCTTTTCCCAATATATCCAGCATCTCTCCTCTGCATATGTCCAAACCAACACAATCTCGCCTCTCTGACTTTGACCAACTTGAGCTGACCCTCTAATGTACTCATTTCTAATCCAATCCATCCTCGTCACACTCAATGCAAATCTTAGCATCTTTAACTCTGCCACCTCCAGCTCTGTCTCCTGCTTTCTGGTCAGTGCCACCGTCTCCAACCCATATAACATAACTGGTTTCACTACCATCCTGTAGACCTTCCCTTTCACTCTTGCTGATACCCGTCTGTCACAAATTATTCCTGACACTCTTCTTCACCCATTCCACCCTGCCTGCACTCTCTTCTTCACCTTTCTTCCACAATCCCCATTACTCTATACTGTTGATCCTGAGTATTTAAACTCATCCAACTTCGCCAACTCTACTCCCTGCATCCTAACCATTCCACTAACCTCCTTTAAAGTCGAAATTTGTTAAGTTTGTTAAGTCTGAAATATGTTACATTTCAAATTTAACATGGTAGTTCATTTTGTGATTAATTAAAGTTGAAATTTCAACTGTAATCTGTGCCGAAAGTTGCATGTGCTTAGCTACAAGAATGATACAGATTTAGATTTAGGAGCTACTTTTGGAGATGCCAAACTGCCAACAATCGGCAAAAGCAAGGACATCAGTGGTCCCACCTGCAAGGAATCCAAAGACACTATGTTTTTACACAAGACAAGAAGCTCCGGAAGGCATAGAGCTTTGGCGAGCATGATGGCTGAGAAGACAGCAAAATTGCCCTCAGGGTCCAAATGCACTGTAGCATATGGACTCTTGCAATAAAATGCAGCCATATGGTACTGCAATTCATGGTGGCACTGAAAAAATGGACACATGGAACATATGCTTCTGTTTTTCTAAAAAAATCACAGTTACAGTTTTACAGGTGAATGGAGTTTTATTTATAGGCACAGCACTGCAAATCAATGCAGTGAATTATGCTGGGGAATTTTGAGGAATATATTACATGCACAAACCCCACCTTTGGACTATTAAAAGTGATATACTGTATAACATACACAAACCTACAGTTCATTGTTTAAACTCACCGCTGTAAAGATTTGAATGTGCTGTCACATTTATATTTGCGAAAGGTCAGAAGGTGTTTTCTCCTCTTCTGCATCACAAGATTACACTTCATCACATTTTATCTTGACATTTCAACTTTAGTCACTAAAATTAAGTACCAGATTATAGTAAAATGTTGGCATTGGAAGTTGAAAATTCAAAGTTAATTGCAAACAGACTTGTTTTTATTTTTTCATATTTTTTCTTCCAGTGGTCCTAATGCTTCTGTCGATTCAGGTATTTTCACCATTACGACAAAATATTATTCCTCTATATACAGTATATAAAAGCCAATGTCTGTCTATCTGTCTGTCTGCTTTTCACGAGAGAATTACTTAACAGATTTAGATCAGGTTTTTTTCTATATCTTGCCTGAACATTCTGTTTAATTTTGCGACCTCTCTCATTGCGCTATGTATTATAGTTTGCTTGCGGTACCAATTTATTTGTCATGCAGTGGGCTAAGGGGAAGGGGGTAGGTCCTCCTCACTCATGCTCCTGCCTCTGGGCATGTACCTTACCTCCGCTTAGCTAGCGAACAAGAGAACTACTTAATGGATTTAGATCAGGTTTTTTTCTGTAATTTGCTTGAACATTCCGATTGATTTTGCGACTTCTCTCATCGCACTAAGAATCATAGTTCGCTTGTGGGAGCGATATATTAATGCTAATCCAAGACAGAGGCTGCGGGACGAGGGGATGAGGAAGGATGACATCAGGTGTAGGGAGCTGGGCAGGGCCCTCCTCACTGTCCTGTGTGGAGACTGGCCCGGACACAGACAGGCAGATACGTTCATATCACCCAACACACGTTTATTACGAACCATATTTACAGAATAAAGTGCACCACAAATCCCACAAGTCCCCAAAGTCCTGGCCACTAAGCACAATGCCTTCACTTCTTCAGGCCGCCTCCTACCTCCTCCACCAAGCTCTGTCCACTACTCTCCTGACTCCAGCCCTTGTCTGAAAGGAGACGGCCCCTTTTATAGCCACCCGGATGTGCTCCAGATGCTTCCCGGCAATCTCCCACCGACACGCCCCAGTGTGGCGGAAGTGCCGGCTGCGTACACGGAAGCACACGGGTGTCCCCAGTCTTCTTCCCCCCAGCACCTCCAGGTGTGGCGGAAGTGCTGAGGTCCAGGGCTCCAAAGGCACAGGGGCTCCCCCTGGTGGTGACCACAGGCCCCTACAGGGTGGAGCTTCAAAGCTCTATACCCGTGGCCTCCAAAGGTACCAGGGTGGTCGCCCCCACATGGTCTGGGGAAGGCGCAAGCCCTCCTCCCGTCCTCCTGGGCGTCCCAGCCAGGTCACCACCCCAGCCATCTCTGACACCTGTTTCATTATTACGTGGGCGGAGTCACGGGGGACAGCTAGTAAATTATAAATAATTATTAGTTTTGCTGCGGAATTGAATGAAGACTTTATTAGCACAAACCCATTCAGTATTTTTATTAACTACTAGCCTAGAGGTCACCCTGGCAAGTACAAAGTACTGTATAACAAGTTTTACAAGACAAGGACTCTTTATCGACTCATCAGCCATTTCCTAATCCTGGTCAAAAGGGATCCAGTAATCCTGCTTGTGCTCACTACCTGCCTTTATGGCACACCAGGGGCAGTGGACCTGACTGTTTTCCTTCCTCAATCCAAAGACAAACAATGTGAACAAATTAAGAACGTGTAAGCTTGGGAATTGAAATGGAGGGTACCTTATTCACTGTGCCACCGTGATAAATGCATTCATTGCAATGAGTATGGCAATATTCCAAAACATCACCTCAGTGAGTCTCAGCAAAGGCCACAATTCATCCTGAAATATACCATAAAAAAAGGAGAGGAGAAACTGGAGGTGCTGAAAGCTCCAACCTGTGTGTCAGAGAGTACTGGAATTGTTGATATTCCTGTTTTACTGAATGAATATTTTGTGTGTGACTCGGACAGCGGCATGGAAAGCAAGGGACACTGTGAAGCTGAGTAGATCCTAGTGAAGGTCCTTTGCATTCATCGCACATTCAAGAGGGGAAGGAATTCTGTGGCGCGTGTTCCATTGGCAAACGCATTTTTGATTACATTTGCTTCCACAGCTGCTTATTTGGTTGCATGGTTTACTCCCCTTTTTTTTCTTTTTCTGCATCAAGCTTTTGGTTTATACACCAAATCGAAGGAAAATGTATTAACAACAAAAGCTGTGTTACGTCTCCCCATTGCAAAGCTACTTTAATTTCCCAAGATGGACTAGAGCCAATTAGCAGAAAAGAATCCCAAACAATTAACAAGCAAGGTGAGAACGGGATGATAAATTCAAGGCTGAAGCTGACAAAAAAATAGGAAAAAATGGAGAATTGGCACTGGAAAAGGTTCATTATTTTTCATTCTTTTTTTTTTTTTTCTTTTGTTTATTTTTTTTTGGGGGGGGGGGGGAGAGTACAAAAACAAATGCGTACCTCCAGTTTTGCACACTGCAACAGAATATATAGGTGCTGCCAAAGAGAAACGCATGATGCCTGGCCAGTAGTAAGTGCTTACAGCTAAATCAGCCCCCCAAACCCTGAGTTAGAGGAGGAGTGGCCAAAAATAAAGCACTAGGGTGACACGCCTCAAAATTTAGAGGTATGGGCAGCAAATGATGGCTGTTAACAGATTAGCGAGATCTTACAACGTGTGAAATTATTTTTATGAGTCTTTATTTGCCAATAAATGCTGAGGGACTTGCAGCAGCTTGTAGATAGCATGGCTACTATAATATAGTTTGATTAAAGATTTTTGCTTGTAAGGTTCTCAGCACCATTAAGGATTTGCAATCGGGTGACAGAAGATCAAGAGAAGACGGTTTTCCAAGAACTGCACATGGAGTAAGAAAAGATCAAACAAGGAATGAGTTTTGCCTTTCTTAAAAGTTGAAAAGACTGCTTTTTCAAGATCCATCCATCTGTTTACCAAGCCTTGTTAAAGCAATTTTACGGTAGAATCTCCTCTTCAGTAGTGGACAGGGTGCAAGTAGATTATAGGGTACTTTCACTCAGCCAAATTAAAATTACCAATAAACCAGGTGAGATGTTGGAGGAAAACCAGACCCAAAAATGGGGACAACATGAAAACTCGATTATTGGAAGAACATAAGAAGATGAGAAATTTTACAAATGAGTGGGGACGTTTCAGTCTATCCAGCTCATTTGTTTAGCTAGTAGCTGAGTTGTCCGAATATCTCATCCAGATACCTCTTAAAGGTTGTGAAGGTTTCTGCTTGGGCTACGTGTTTCATTGGTATACTCTAGTAGCCACGGGAGAACTAGAAAGCTCAGTTCAGGCAAGAAGTGAGGAAAATATTCAGGGTGTTTCACAGTCATTAACTTCCCTTCCCTCTATAAATGAATTTGAACCCAGACTCCTGCAGCTACAAAACTATGCGACCCTGCACTTGAGTGGTATACTCAATATATTCACAGTACAGTTATTAAAATGAAAAAAACATCAATACAAGAATCCTAAGCATTTTACTTCACTTCCATGTAATACATTATAAGCCTAGCACTTACACAGTGATTTTGTTCAGCTTTATACAGTATATGATTAAGTACACAAAAACAAAAAAATAAAGTGACAAGCTGCACCTTCCAGGTCATAATTACTCTTAAAACATCATTGAAGTGTCTCAACAACAGGTGGTAATCAGATGATGCAAAGTCAGGACTATTTGGTGGGTCTTGCAAGGTCTTAAATTACAGCTGCAGGAGAGTTTGAGTAGCAGTATGGGGGCGGCTATTAGTGCGTAACAGCAGGACAATCATGGTGGTGGTCCTCGGCATTTACTTTAGCTTTAAATACCAACTGACATTTCCATATTTAACCGAGCACAGTAATTTTCAGGCTGGTGAGTCCACTTACTTAGGATCACACAGGAAGTCAGAAGTGGGAGCTGTTGGCCTTTTCTTTACAGCAGGCCTGACTGCTCTGTTAAACATACCTGACCTAATAATTCTTAAAGATGATTCCCCCTGAATCATCATAAAACTCATAATAGCATGCTGCTCTTCCGTAAAGGTTGGGAGCATGCACTGATACAGTGTGTTGCCACACCCACCACGCGATGAACCACCACAGGATCCCAAATTAGGACCCAAGCACGGCCATGCAATGGGTGACACATTAGCACCACATTAGTTTGAATGGAATGGAACAGTTTGAGGTATTTTACAGTTGCTGGAATGCCAGTCCTGCCACTAACCCTCAACTTATCCCTGCAAGTTCGAGGACCTGATTACAAGTTAACATCATACCCAGGACAGAGCAATTGTAGGTTAAAGGCCTTGCTCAAGGGCCCAACAGAGTGGAACCACTTCTGGCATTTACTGGATCTCAATCGGCTGCCTTCCAATTGCTGGCGTTGACCCCTAGCCTCAGACCAACCAATCTGCACATGGAATAAATGGAACAAACCTGTTGGTTATGTATGATATCTGAAAAGGTAAGATTTGTGACTGCAATTCTTGTGTGTTTATTACAAATGGTTGCGCCACCCCTGGTAAAGGGATCTCCAACAAGGACATTGGCACCAAAGCAGGAGAGGAGAAAGCCTTAAGAAAGAAATTAATCTCACAATGGCAATGGGACTAGAGGCCAGGGTGGAAAGCCAAGAACCACTGGACTGAAATGAGAAGCCCTGCAGGTGTAATGTTCCTGTATGACTGTTGAGAGTCATTTTCCCTCCTGGGCATTAGTTGATGTCCTAGGAGTGAAGAAGTGAGACTCATTTACCTACCTGGCAGGCAGTCCAGAAATGGCCTGAGAAATAAGGAACTTTTCAGAGTTGTAGAGGCCACCAGGCTGCCTCCGACTTCAGCAGTACATCCCAGCAGAAGTTTCATTGAATTACCAGCTACTGACTCCATTACACTAAAGTCTGCTGGAAAGCTGGTCTGAATGCTTGCTAGTGGGTGAAAGAATAGCCAGAGTCTACAGAGAAGGACACCAGTGGTGTGGTGCTTAAGAGCTGAGCATGGCAGTTAGCCATTTCACCAGACAGACAACTTTTAAAGTTTATGAAAGCTATGGCCCAGAAAGGCAACAGGTTCCTTGTTTTTCCTATTCTTTTATATAATGGGTTCCATTTTGTTAATGTCTCCTTTAATTCAACAAACTCTATTATTATTATTTCTCTCACACTTTTATATAAGGCGACTTACAACATTTGGGATACAATGGCTTATATTTCTTTTTGTGCATTTCCAGTAGAATCACATGCAGATGAAGTGACTTGCTTATGGTCACACATGTTCAGTAGCAGGATGTAATTTGATTAAGTTCAAAGCCTTAACCACTAAACCACAGTGCATGCCATGTGTGTGCCAATTATAACCAAAACCATATTGACTTCTGAGTGACTTCTGGGTGCCCAGGACCTAAAAGATTCACTTTAAACCTAAAATGAGGTCTAGGTTGCTGCTTTCTCTGCATCCAAATAAGTCAGGAACATTTTCACATCTCCCTGTTTGAAAACATTGGTGTGGAAATGAATAGCTGAAAGTCTTGGTGGAAGGATAGATAATAAAATACATTAGAAACTTGCACATTCTGGACTGGTTCCAGCCTTGTGCTTAATGCTGCCAGGATGTACTTTGCCCCCAAAATTATGCTAAACAGAAATTATGCAGATTCAATAATGGAAGGATTAGCAATTGAACAAATACACTATGCACTTTTTTCATATAATAGCTACTGCCTTGCATATTATGAGGACAGACCCCAGCTCCCAGTGACTCAGTGCTGGGATTAGTGGGTTTAGAAAATGGATCAATGGATAGACTATGTTATAAAAATATGATACACATATGCATAAATCCATAAACAGTATAATGTTTGTTAAGCATGATCTTAAGACCTCTCAAAATAATATGATAAGTAAGTGGTGATATAATGTATCTTAAGGAAAGGCCAGCTAACAACGGAGGAAATGCAAATAAATAAATAATGTGCAGAATTCTGAGGAGTCAAATCCCATGTGCCAATATTAAAGGGCAATCTGTATGAAGGAGGCCAATTAAGCATTCCATAGTACACGGCAATTCAGAATTCTGACCATGACTTTGGATTAATGCAACTAATGGCTGACCCTGGGTTTTATCAAGGGTCATGCTACTAACTCCCATTCTCTCTGCTGTTCTGTAAAATCAACTTTCCACCAAAGAGTGAAATTTGCAGATTAGTATATTATTCCAATATTATTCCAAATCACTTCAAGATTGGTTGTGGCATAACACAAGGCTGTGTACAGTCTCTTTCTCCATTCAATGTACTGTATACGCAGAAATGATGACAATTCAGGAAAGAAGGGCTATATACAGAAAAATGGGGTGTGAAAATTGGTGGAAGACTCCTCAACAATTTGCCATGCTGATGATATTACCATACCAGCTGAAAGCGAGGACAATTTGACACATCTGCTTACTGAGGTCAGAGAACATTGCTTGAAAACAGGTTTGCATTTTAACATGAAGAAGACAAAGCTCTTCATAACCAGAACACTTCATAGAAATATTCAGCTCATTTAGATCAATAATTAATAATGAATTGACAAGCACCCAAGATATCTGATGAGAAATTGCCTAGTGTAAAACTGGCATGAAGAGCTTGGACAAAATTCTCAAAGGAAGGAATGTGATTCTGTGCACAAAAGTTCAAGCCGTGGTTTTCTCAGTCATGTATAGCAGATGCAAGAGTTGGACACTGAAGAAGATGGATAGGAAGAAAACTGAGGCCTTCGAAATGTGGTGCTGTTGCAGAATCCTGAACATACACTAGATAGCCCAGAAAACAGATGCATGGGTATGACAGCAGATCAAACCAAGGATGTCATCAGAAACTCAAATGATAAGACTTCACTAGAAAAAGACATCATACTTGGCAGAGTGGAAGATCAATGCAAAAGAGGATGACCTGCAGTGCAAAGACTGGGCACAGTTACTACAGCTATGGATGCCCCAACTATAAAATTTAAACTGGCTAACAGAAGCCCAGCTGCTTTTCCGGGCACCTATCTATGGAGTAGCCATGCGTCAATATCAACTGGACAGCATCTAGCTAGCTAACTATATCAGACAGCTAATGTGACATGTAGAAATAAAGAAGCTATAAAGAGAAGCTGCCAGTCCTCACAAAATGGCCAGGGCACATCATGTGGAGGACAGTGCAAGACATTAAAGGAAGCAATACCAGGGTGAGGAAGTAAATATCAGCTTTTAAATGCCACAAGAGAAGTACGGATTTCAGTTTAGGCACTCAGAACAGTGCAATAACAGAGCTTTACAAAAAGGACTGCTGAAATGTACCGCTGTAGCAATACCAGAATGGCAGTCCATTAGTTGTATGGCATATTTACTCACTCAAGGGTCTATTTGGAGTCTAACTGAAAGCGTTAGACTGATATCAACAAGGACAACCCAGGTGGATAAGTTGAGAAAGAAACCAAGGCCCAGGTACTGATAGACAGACACCCATTGTGTGTCTGTATTATCCTGCTTGCTGCAAGAAGAATTGTATGGTAAAGGAGGATGTATCTATTGTTTTCCCATTGTTTGCTCTCTATCTCCATTTTAATGGATACTGCTTGTGTTTTAAAATGCATTTCCTACTTTCTTAGCAAATTCCTCTTAAATGTTTTATGCCTTAAAAAGGTGTTAAGCAAAACAAACAAGTAGTTAACGGCAGAGTTCCAGAGCAGAAGCTGTTCGTTTTGGGCCTGCCGGGCATAGGTGGGGTGGCAATTTCCACCTTCTTTTATAAGCTGCTATAGGGCAGGGTGGTGGGCCTTCAGGCTTGGAAGAGAATTTAATAACAATGATCGCTGACATTAACAGATAGATCTTCCTCCTTTGGTTGATAGTCATAGATGGGTCACTGTAAGACAATGTGACTATCACCCTTGAAGAACTGGGGGATATCTGTCAGGTTGAGAGAAGACATTTTTGGTCATGGGAACAGCAGCCAGCAACAATTTAAAATGGAGATTCAACAGGAGTGAGCTTTCATATATACAGATTAGTTTGTACGTGTTGTGAAGGGAACAAATGAAGAAATTTCAGGGCATTCCCTAACTGAAGCCTTAGGATGGGGCCTTCTGCAATCCCTTACTACTGAGCTGTTGTCAGAATCCGATCATCTTAGCCCTTCTCCCAAATCAGATGATTGGCCCCTTTTCAGATGGCAGACATCTAGCTCTGGATAGCTCTTATTCATGGTGGAGTTGATAGAGATAAATCCTATTGTTAGAAATTTCACGGCTGTTAGGAACCATGAGAGAGACAGCAAAATGACACACAACTCAAATATAATGAGCCTATAAGTCTTAAATTAAGGATTAAACCTTAAGCACAAATGGTTTAAGCCAGTGGAGGAAGAAATGTAGCAACCAACAGCCGACCGTCGCCTTTATCTCTAGCTATTTATTTAGACAGTACAGAGGCTGAGGAATTCAAAAGTAGAATTAGCTTCAAACACATAAGGTGAAGCGAATATTAAGGTTAGAAAATGGATGGATAACTATGTCTAAAAAATAGAACTGCCTTCAGAAATACAATGAGGAACATTTATAATTGGAGCTGTGGGTGACCTCACCACCTGCAAAGCGCGAGGGTAGAGGTTCATGTGTGATTATGGGCTCTGCTTTACTACATGATATTGCAAGCCAAACCAAATTTATGTTCAGGGTTTTCTTTTGCAGAAAGTGTGAAAGGTGAAAAGGTACCCCTTAACTGATGAGTCCAAGCACCTCTGAGTAGGGTAGTGAAATAAGGAGAATGTCCATTTTATGGTAGTGTTGTAGCCTTTGTACCAGACAAGACGTCAGTTTCTAGGACTGAGACTCTGTGTTTAATCATCATTCAATAGATTTGGCCTCGTCTCTGACTATAGAAATGACTCCATTAACAAGGCTGCAGGTATTCTCAGCAGAACCCAGAATTGCCTCTCATAGTAGATGATCAAGTGGAGTTAATTCATTTGGTTTGGGTGTCTGGTGAGGATGTCTTCTGGTGACTTTTGGCTGGAGATATAATGTGGGGAGATTTTATTGCTAATCAAGGACATAGGGATTAGGGGCAGCACAGCCTAGTGCCATTAGACAACGTAAAGGCTGACACTTTAATTCCCATCACTATCTCATTCTTTAGCCCTTAACATGTTATTTTCTAACAATACTTCAACTGTAGAGTCTGCAGTAATGATGGAAAACTGTTTATCAAACAGTAGATGGAGAGTCGATACAATCTGTGAAGTTGATTAGTGTGTGAGTATCATATAACATTTTTGTTACATCCAAATGGTCTGCTATCCATAATTTCAAGAAGAACATAACAGCACAAGAGATAGTCCAGGCAAGTGCAACAAGCTCTTTGTATGACAGAGGACAATGAAAAAACACAGGAGAAGCTGAGTCCTCTTAGCCTAATCCCTAAGTAATGGCATGAAAGAAGCATTTATTCTTATGATGAGTAAAAATAATATTGTCTGTGCAGAGTTGATATGTTCTACCTGACCAAGTGGGTTTTACTCTGAGTGCTCCCATTTTCCTACCACCCCGAAAGACACATGTTTTAGGTTAACTGGTGTCTCTAAACTGACCTTGCACAAGAATGTGCGCGAATGTTCCATACAAGGAGGTGCTGTTTTGCTTTCTGCCTTAAGCCTAATTTCAGGTTCAGGCCCCATGCTACCCTAGACTGGATTAAACATTTCTGAAATGAACAGATAGACAGATGGATAGGTAAGGTTGTCAACTGTCATTTTAAAATAGGATTTTCAACAAGGACTACAGGAATATCATGAGTTTCACAAAAATGTTTGAAAACAATTCATTACAAGTTGATTAAATGTGAGAGGAAGGTGTCATGTGAAACATTGCTAAGCATCAAGAGAGTCCACTAGCAGGAAAACAGTGTAATCAGCTGGACAATGGGAGACAATGGCCAATAACATTAGAGTTTTTTTTTACTTGTGGGTTTCCTCCTGCAGCCCAACAACAAGCCTAGCAGAGGTTTAAACATTTCTTCTGTGTCTTTAGCTATAGTCTAGGTGATTTACTACCACATGTCTGCTACTGTAAGGAGAGGCTCCTACACTGACATACTTTATGAAGGTAACATATGAAAAGCTTCTTTTTTGAATTTAAGATAAAGATGACCCACAGACCAGAAAGTGAATGAGTGAAGATCAAAAGAAAATGACACTTTACCCATATATATTTTGACATATGAAGATGTGGATGGGCCACTGTTTTTCTGGTTTATTGTGAAAGGTTTCTCCCATATGAAATGTTCTAAAAATATTCACACCCAGTTGGACTTCTTTGTTGGCCTAGGTTGACCACAGCTATCTGTGCTACTTACATCCTTTCTCAATGGGAGGTCTATGGCCAAATAAATTAAAGCAGAAGTAAACTATGAAACCCACCTGACAAAGAAATGGTGAGACCCTACTTTTTCTTTATTTCCGATAAGTGGAACAGCAAATGGATGGATGGACGGATAATGAGTCCTGGCTTTCAATGCAAGTTTGAAATTGGACTGATTTCAGAAGGAACGTCAAATCTTTATTTCATTACTGCTGTTCTTTAATGAGATATAGCTGGTGAGAAATAGTCATAGAAAATGGAAGGTCTCATTCAGGAAGAAAGGTGTCCTGAAACTCAGGTGAGCTTGGAAGAACCGTAGCTTTGTTTGTACGCTTCCCCATAGATAAAGTAGTAGAGAGGTGTCCTCTTCTGAGGCATTTCCCCCACCAATTTACTTTTTTTAAGCTTTCGTCGCAGTCTCAGTACGATCTGCGTAGCTCTATTAGCACGCGCCCCTCTGCCAGGCAGGTGCAGTCTTGCTGTATTCAGATAATTGGTACACAGGGGTATTGGATGAGCGCCAGGCGGACAGAAGACAAACTAGTTTGCCTTTTATTTCTCCTAAAGGGGACATTTGTTTCTGTGTGTAGAAATAATATGATAAAAGATGTGCTGGGGTGTTGGGGGGGGGGCGCGGTAAACATCAAAATTCACACTGGCAAAAAAAAAAAAAAGAAAATGAAAGAAATGTCTCTGGAGTAACCATACATTCAAAAATACCACAGGACAACGTGTAATACTCCAGATTGCTGACCTTTGAGTCCTGGATGTGGAATTTGTGGGGTTCATAGTATAAAGTCAGCAATCACTTCTGGTTTTACATTTCGTTTCTCTAAAGATGACTACCCTCTCCCATGGGTCAGGATAAGCACAAATATTTAGTAAGATGCACTTTAATACACATGATTTTTTTAGGATATTAAATGACAAGATAATGACTGAGAAGGATGAGAATTTTAATCCCTTTAATGAACTAACAGAACCTCACCATTATATTCTCCCCGTTATTAGATTTTTTTTTCTTTTAGAATTTCCTATTCCTTTGTCAGAATCCTGCTCTCCTACACAGTGCTGGATAGTAACTGCAAAAGGAAAGCCAATCAATAGTAGTTAACTAATCAATGAATACACAGCAAGAAGGAAGTAAGCAGTTTCTCAATTGTCACCATCATCTCTGCCCATCACACACACATCTCCCCCGCCCATCTATGGTTGGTCCATGCTTTGTGCCCAAGGCTGCCTGCATAAGTTCCACTCTCAGATGACCTGGAAAGATGGTAGAATGGATAAATGATTTGTCAACCCACGCCAAAGCACCACTGGCTGCCTGTCTCATGTTAAAGATTGTTTTGTAAACAGTCCCTGATCACTCCTAGTCAAAATAATTAACAATCGTTTTCATTCTTACCATACTGTCAAAGGCTAAAAAGTCCTTTCACAGTTCTTTATATTTTCTGTCATAACATTAGAAATTCTTGCAAGTAAAAGTTACTCAAGAAAACCTTGTCTACAGTATGAATTGATCTGGGACAACCTCAAGGATGGTACTTCCTTTTCAAAATTAGTGATGTTAGAGCTAAGAACAATGACACTTCATTCCAGAGTAAACTATCAAAAGCTAACTTGTGTTTAAATCTTGTCTTCATTTGGGGGTATTTTAAATTATAAACCTGTGCCAGCAGGTTAGCTCTGGAAGGCCTCATCAAAGATATAGACTGAGGTAGACAAATGGCAAGGATGGGTTTTAGGCTAATGAATAGGATCATTCATCCAGGGGTAAAGCAAGAGAGGTTTAAGACAATAATGAGATCTTCATTAAACACTACAGTATATTAAGCAGAGGTATTGAGTGAGACAATAAAGAGTTTTGATGTAGTGTAGAACTAAATCAGGGAAAATGACTGGGGATATGTAATCTCGGTAAAAGCAATAATATTTTTATTGTGTTTCATTTACTCTCTGCTTTCCTTAATGAGGCTAATGGTTGCAACAAACTAAAGCCAATGAAGCATCACACAATTTCTAGTTATGGAATATGTCAGATTTGCCAACCACAGTTGTTGATCTCACCAAACCATATCAAATTAAATGACTGAAAATTGCTGGCTATGTCATATTTGCCAACTGAGTGCTGACCTTCTAGCACAGTCAAGCTCACCCCTTGTTCTTGCAGTCAATAGCATGTTGGCTGAAGAAACCGGAGCTGTATGGTTTAACAGAAATAAAGACTTCAGCTCCAATCTCTGCTTCATTTTTCTTTTTTTCCATTCTGTCATTATATGTAAAATACAAAACATCAGACAGACAGACTTCTCTTATGTTTATGAAGTCCAAAACACCAAAGATCCATATGCCTTGTCCCTGTATTATATGCATTGTACTTCCAGAAGAGCATTCATTGGTTGCCTGATGACACACACACAGATCCCACCCTACAACTAGGTTTGCTTCTAGTTGGAGTGAGACGCCTTCATGGGAGCACACCGTCGACTGCCACCAACTCATTACAATGATGTAACTGCAGTCTACAACTCAAAATCACTTTAAACACCTTCTAATGTGACATGGCATTAAGGTGAGAAGGCCAAACTTTCCTAATTGCAACAACTCTCCAAGTTCTCCTGAGGGTTATGATTTTGTAATGCTTTTATCTTATTTTAAACTTAAATCTGCACTTATGAAAACTATTGGATGTATTCAGGGTTCTTAAGCTATACAAAATTCAGTTCTATCAGTCTTTTATACATCTATAGTATTTTAATTTTGGCATAACTATTAATGTCTTATTTTATTTCATATTGGTATTGCTTATGGTCATCACCATTTTGAGGATAATCGTTTAAGGCTACTACTGTGTGTTGAATGGAAATGCGTGACTGTGATGGTGCGGGTTAGCTCCATGCTTCCACTCTTCTTTGAGAGCCTCCTAAACCCGCCACCATCAATTCCGTAACTGAGGTGAACTGGGCAAATGAGGACACATACATCCAGCCAAGGGGTAGGTGCAAAAGTGAACAAGTGCTTTTATTAAAATCAATCAAATAAACAGTGTCCAAATAGTGCAGTGAAACTTCTTCAATAAATAAATAATCCATAAAATCAAAGTGCTGATGGACGTTAAAATGGATCCAATAAATAGTTCATAAAAACGAGGTTAAAATTCCAAGGCAGGAAATTGTTCTTTAAAATCACCTCCCTGGTGCATCACTTTAATACAGAGGTCTCTTCAAGTTATCCCAAATGGGACTTTACAGTTAAGGAGAAGCCAAACCGACAGTTCAGCCAACCTTGGCCTGGGTCCCTGCAGCCCATGGATCCCAGCAAGACACCATGCCGAACCACATTGCTCCTATGTTTATGCCCCTGCAGCCATCTGTGGCCCCAGCAGGGCACCACACCAAGCCTCTGACTCCCACTGCCAGGCTCTGAATCCATCTGCTATGGATCCCTGCAGGACAACATGCTGATTCTTCCTTTAACAGGAGCTCCCGCTGCCTTTCCCCCACACTTACATGGCGAGTCACTCCATCAAGTACCATGTCACTCCAGCTCCCCGATCGCTCTGCTTGAGAGATCTACTTCAGCCCCTAAGCATTAGCCACACACTCCCCTAGGAACTTCCACCCTGCTGCCTGCCATTCCTCTCTCTCTCTCTCTCTCTCTCTCACTCTGTATGACATTCATTTACTTGCACCGGCTCTCTAAAACTCCTGCCTTCTCTCCGTTCTCTAATCTCCGTCTCCATTTTATACCTATTATTTCATTCTGTTTCCCAATCTCATGCCAGCTCCCCTTTATATACCTCCATGGGTGCAGCACCTCATTCATGGATCACGGAAAGCCAATGGAGCAATCAAGATAGACCACACCCAGTTGTGCTCCATCTCTACTACCCCATCAACCTCCCGCAGCCATGCAAGCAAACACACCCACGGAGATCGAGATTGCTATTAAATTATTTATTTATTTATAAACGGACTCTATTAATTCATTCATTCATTCATTCATTCATCATTGTAGCAGCAGTAGGTGCCATGCACTTCCTGGTTGCCCAAGATTATGCAAAACATCTGAATTGTGAATGCTTTGAATAATAAGTTTGGCTCTGATTACAATTTTTTGACTTTGAGTTTTAATGAACAAAGCTGTTTATCACTTAAGGTCTGACCTATGCTACAAATTTTGAAAAACAATTATCTAAGTGTTTCAGAGTTAGATTCTTTGATGATCTGATATAGTCTACCTGTATAATGCCAACTACATTTTCATCTTCTGGTCTTTTTTGCCCTAATGGCCTGTTCACTCTTTCATCTGTGGCAACACTGGATAATTCCCATCCACTTCTATCCCCATTGAAATACAATCTCTCTAGTGTGCCTTGGTACAACCTCTAAGAAACCTTCCTTTGGGCCATGCCTAAAACATCTCCCGAGGGAGGCGACCATGTGTCATTCTGACTGTATGTCCAAATCGCTTTGCCTGGAGATCTGGAGAAGAAGCAGTTTATTCTGAACTTGTCCCAATGGGGAGCAAGTCCAATAAATCTACATCAGTACTCAACTTGGTTGCTTGTACCCACAACCTTATTCTTTCATTTACAAGCTAGAGATCTTAGCATCAATAATATGTCCTTCATGAAAAACTATAAAAGTTAAAGTTTATGACATGAAGTAGTCTGGGGCAAATAAAGTAATGGTAACAACCACAATGAGTCCTGAACCAGGAATAGGTCAAGCACATTTAAAGACAAGGATGAGTTTTAATTCTATATTAGAGTGACTTGAAGTGACAGAAGGGATGAGAAATCATCTGTACTGGACAAAAGAGAATTAATAAGTGATGCTTCTTCACTTTGGAGATTCTCAAGGAAAGTTAATAACAATGAACTTTCAACCAAGGACTATATCCATATACGCTCACAACAATTCTGCATTTTAATTTAATTTATAATTTTATTTTAATCAGCTAGAGTTAATGACTTTGATGATTCATTATTCTTGAGAAGACCAAGGAGAGTAAACAACAATTTAATACTAGTACTAAAGTTAATAAGAATGGCAATTCCTCATTTTTATTATGTTGAACTGAGTTAAGGACAGTGACGAATCTTTATTTTTGAGAAGGTCAAGGAGACATAATAACAAGAGTTTTCATCAAGAATTATATCAACGGAAGCTAGCAAAAATGTTTACTTTGATTGTTTAAAAGGGATGAGTCTTCAAAAACAATCAAGCAGAATAAATAATAAATAACAATAAATGCTCTACACCCAGAAGCAGGTCAACTGGATGTAATGACAAGGATGAGTTTTGATCCAGGACTAGATGAAGTTAACCTAATAAGAATAAGGAGTCTTCTTCATGAATTAGAACAAGCAGATTTAATGTCAATGAGTCTTAATATTGGACTTGTTTTAGATTTGATTAGCCTAAGATAAAGAATGATTTGTTTTCTATCAAGAGAAATGAAAGGAAAAAAAAACAGTTACTGTGAACAACATAGCTAAATATAATAATGATTCCACATTTTTCCCAAGATTAACCAATATTAATAAGTGCCAGTCTTTAGGATCAACCTTCATTCTTCTCTAGATCAAACAGAAATCACGACAAGGATGAGTCTTCATTTTGGAGTAGATCAGCTCCAGTTAATTACAATGATAAGTATTACTGTAAGAATAAACCAAACTGACCACTCATCATTTGGGAATCAGTATAGTAAATAAACAACGTAGTGTCTTCATCCAACAATAGATTATGGAGAGCTGATAAAAAGTTCTTTTGAAGCTGAGTTTTTATTAATGTTAAAATAAAACACTGAGACTAATGATAGGAATGTGGTCTTCATCCAGCAGCAGATGAAGTAGAGCTAATGAAGGCATCGATGGCTCCATACAGAAGTAGGTCATGCAGAGGCAATGCCAATGATCAAGCATTCAGTGAACATACTCGTCCAATAAAGCTAATGACAAAGATGTGATTTTCATCCAGCAGTAGATCATTAGGCCTAATGACAATAATGATGTCCTCAGCCATCAGTAGCAGAAGTATGCGTAATGATAATAAGGTCGTTGACCAACAGTTGATCAGGCAGACATAATGATGATTATGAGCTCTTCACCACACACTGGATCAGGTAGAGCAAATGCAATGAGGCACTGTATATAATGACACCACTAATAAGACCTCCTACTCAAAAACATACTGAGAAGGACCGGTTTGGACAATCACCATCCTGGAAAAAGCTAATAACTATCAAGAGTGATAAATGATAACAGAGTAAAGCTGGGGCTGGGTGATTGGAGGTTGGAGCTTCAATCAAGGTTAATGAAAACTCCATGCTGATTTGCTTGCTGTCTGTAGTTTCACATTACTTTGACATTTTCCACTGTAAAGTTTGTTGATCCAAAAAGGGATGCTTTGTTCATCCGAGGAAAATTTAAAATGAACATAGACATGGGAAGCAAGTTTATAAATCCAATCATTAAACTTAGGAGCACCCATCCACAACATGCCTGTCCGAGAACTCCTATTCCAAGTCATATGGGTAAGGATGAGTAAGGTCTGCTGGTGTCTGCTCTACTGCTGTATAATTATTGGGGATGTCAGTGCCAAGTCATAAAATATTTATGAAGAAGAATGCCACACCTCAGTGCAGACTCTTACTGGATTTCTTACCAACGCATGTCGTTAAGGGCCATGGCTTGCATGAACCTCATGCTTACTCACATGAGCAGAGGCACTTGACAAATCCCCCTGGCATACATGCAGCTCACAAGATGCATGAATTTCTCACTTCACAGAGCCTCAAAAAGGTGCCAATGGAAACAGCACAGTCCCTGTGGGAGAACTTGCACTCTTCCAAGATCAATCACTTGTCAACACCTATCTAATTCTGCATTGCGGGGAATTATTCCTAAGCCACTTTTCATTCTCTTCACCCATTGGCTTTCCTTGTTCACTCAGATTTAGAAGTTTTTCATGCCGAGGGTCCAAGACGCCAAATCCAGAGCTCATTAAGACTTTTTTTTTTTTTTTTTTTGGGATCCTCCTCAAGATCAGGATGACCTACTTACGTCTCTCTGCAAAAGTCACATCTTTTACATATGAACGATAAAATAAAGTAGGCCATGACTGGCTTCATCTAGAAATAAGCAGCATTTTTTAAGCTGCCTGGGCACAAGGGTCCATACTGATGGGATATACTTGCAAATCATTTCCTTTAACTAGAATAAGTTTATTTTCAAGGACATGGAGATCTAATTCAGCGATGTTTTCAAAGCCTGCATAATAAGTGGGAATCAATTTTGACCCATTAAGTCTTTCAACACCAAACAAAAGTTAAAGGACATGACCCTCAGTTATAACAGTCCTCTAATTCTGCTGAGAGTCCCTGCCTTGGACAAGGAGGTATCATAGCTGGACCAGCTATTCTTTCTCATAAAATGTCCTCCATGTCTAATTGGTTCCTACAGAGGTGGGCATACTGACCACCTAAATTCAGCTGAGTCACTGCTCCACTCACCTTTTATATTATATGAGTTATGCTTACCAGTTGAAAACAGGCAATAGAATACATTTCAAATTATTTTATTTTTGATATCTTTTTTGATAGCTTTCTCAATTGCGTTTTTGTAGAGCATGCTTCTCAGACTCTGCCTTGCTTGCATCCTGTCCACTTTTTGACTACCATCAATGGTAGACAGTAACCTATCACAAAATCGTGAAAACATCACTTATAACAATAAATAATAAATGCTCCATGTTAACTTCCTTTTTGCAAAAATAAAAATGATCATAATCATTTTTCATGGATCTACAAACCTTTTTCGTTTTTGTTTGCTTATATTTACATTATATACTTACTAGCTGATTACCCAGTGGCTTCGCTCACTGAGTGCAAGGGAAAAAAGTAAAATGTAGTATATAAATTATTAAACAGTAAAACATTAACATGTAAGAAGTAAAGATACATTGAGCAGTACTGGAGTGCTTTCGGGTAAAGTACATTTTAAAGGCGCTATAACACAACAGGTAAGTAGTACTAACAGCAGCTTAAATGTATTTGGATCATCTCTCAGTAGCAGATCCCTTGTGAAAGGCGCTACATGACCACTGTGGTATAGAAATGACATTTTCTATGCAATCCTACAAATTTCTGCCTGACAACCTTGCACTACATGCCTATGATTTAAGAGAAAAATTTTTCTGAGAAATGTGGATGCTGCCCTTCCGTGCTTAATGGTCAGAAAGTCCAAACAATTCCCAAGTCCAAAACTTAACATGAAGAGGTCAGTACATCTTCTTAGATGTAAACCCTCCATCTTCTTAAAAGAATTGATCACAAAAGCAACCTTGAATGTTGCGGGGTTTTAGTGACCTGAACTCACCTTAAGGGACAGTAAGTAGTCGTGAAGCGCAATTTACAAAGAGGGTTTTGCTTCGATGACGCCGATCACACTCATTCGCAATGATTTCCACTCTCCCAGGAGCCGGGCAGGGCACTCAAAGTGTCACAAACAGTGTGAGAAGAGAGGACGCCGCCCGAAACTGCGAAGCTCTCGACCCGGCAGAGCAGCCCAACATTCCGCACCTCCAAGCGTCCACTTTGTTCTCACGACCCGTCGCCGCTGAAGGCAGTGCCGCCTTCACATTGTTTACAGCTCAGCGCAGTTAAAAAGGAGAAAGACGCAAAGCTGTTTTCCTCATCTCTTTTACTATCAAGTACTGCCAATTAAAATAAAATTACAATGTGCCAGTTTCTGCGACAGTCACGTGGATAAATAAATAAAACTTCTCTGTCAGAACGCGCCTGGCAGCGAACGGGTCAGCGCTGGAGTCCAGAGAGAAGGGCTGGGAGAGGGCAACTCGGGATGTACTTCTATGGGATAGATCGGCGTGTTTGTGTTTACTTCTTTTCAAAATCAGCAAAGTAACTCTCACACAAATAATAACAATTCATAAAGACGATATAAAAATGGCGTCCACAAACAAAGTGATTAGTTCCTGTATTATAATATGTTCTGTGGTCATACGTAATTTCCATTTCAAACGCGAAAAGAATTTTATATATATAGATATCCACCTTAATAAAAAGATAAGCATCTGTGTGTCCATCTAGTTGCTATGTCCCTGTCATTCCAACACCAGCACCGCCTTTTGGAATGGATTTTGTAATGGAGTAGTAATAAAATGCATTGCATTTCTCATTCGAACAGATGGCACATGACAAAAATTTATAGTAATTTATTTTATTATTACTAATGCTTGTGTTACGTCACCTGTTTAAATGAAAAATACAATACATTTTATTACTACATGCATTTACAAAAAAGAAAATGATGCACTGCAAACATTAATGCTGACGTCTAAGTGGATTATTTAAAATTCAACCTGGCTTAGATGTTTATCAGAGCTAGTATATACATATTAAGAAAATACATCTATTAAACTGTGGATAATGGCACATTGATCAGTGCTTCGGCCTCACAGCTAAAGTGATTTGTGTACCAAAGGGATGTGTGAGTTTGAATCACACAGACAAAGATTTGCATTTGATTGGCTGGTAACTATAATTTGGCTTAGCTTAGGTGTGAATATGGCTATTTTAGAGTTATATTTACACTTCAAATAAATTGACTGATGTACTGTTTACCACAGTAGAGTATTGGAAGGGTTTATAGACCAGCACATCCACCAAACAAAACTCAGAATACAATTTTCCCCTGTGTAATTCTATCAAACATTTACCAAATTACTTCATTATAGGGGCTTTCCCCCCTACTGCTACTCAGCCTATTTGAAAAGTTGCTACCTCATCCTAATACAACGGTCCGCAGTTATCTGTATTTTGATGTTTATGTCCTATCTACCGTATCTCTATGATGAATCACTTGCTTTAAAAACATAACAGCATGACAGCAAATCTGACAAGAATGAGCTACTCAGCTCAGCCTTGATTGCTAATTTTCTTTTACTTAATCCATTCAATAAACATCAGGTTGAGATTCAAAGGTCTCCAAAGTGCTCTCATCTTCTGCTCTGTTTGCTAACTTATTTCATATGTTTATATTTCTCTATGTGAAGAAATAAGTTGTAACGTTTGTGTGAAATGTTCCCATTAACCAACTTATATTTGTGTCCCTAGGACCTTACTAATTCACTTCATAACTTTGAAAGCTTCTATCATGTTAAATCAGAATTTAAAATGAAAAAAAAGCAGCTCCTTCAATCTCATGGCTCATAGGTAGCAATCCTGGAATCAGTCTAGTGGTTCATTTCTAGAGTTACTCTAGCACTGTTATTATTATGAGATACAATATGTCTGAGGATTATTGTGAGTGTTGAAAGACTAAGAGGTAAAGCTAAACATGAAGACAAAGGCTCAAAGCTACAAAATCAGGCCACCAGAATCAAAGGGCAGAACTCAAAGGCAAAATGAAAGTCAAGACCCAGAACACAATCCTAACACTAGGGCCAATAAGCTAACTAACGCTAAAGATTCTTGAGACTGATTAACACACAATGTGATAAGTGAGATATTTATAACATCACTATGGAGACATCATCAGTGTCAAAAAAAAGGTCACGTGACAAATTCCCACCAGTATCACGTAAACACTACAGTTATGTCTTTACATGCATAGTATTTATTGTATTTCATCAACATGTACCTGTAGAGGTTAGTGAATGATGATTTATTGTATGTTATTTTGATATTTATACTCTATTTATATTTTTTATTTTGCATACTTATTTTTTATATTTGCTGTTAGTGTTACGTGTGCCTTTATCTATGTGTACAGTTGTAACATAAACAATTTCCCTCTGGATTAATAAAATTTTCCGATTTTAATTCTGATTCTTTGTAAAATGGAGCCCACAACATTCCAGAGGAGGCCTGATAAGGCCATTGTATATGTTCAGCTTGACTTGTACTCAACACAACATATTATTAAAACCAACATTTTCTTACCCTCCCTAATCTCATCTCTGCACTGTATGGCCTTCACATAAGGTGTGCTTTCAGGGTTCAGAATCCTCTGTCACCTGTACTGTGTAACTATATATCATAGTTTTACTTCCTATATGTGGAATCTTTACAATTCTTTGGACTAATCTTTTGTACGAATATCTAACATTTCTTCAGACTAAACCTCTCATGTCACATATCTCTTTGTTTCAGATCTGTTTCAGGTCCTCCCTCAGTGGTGTTCCTCCCTCACTCTCTCAGATTTGGTATTTGTCAGTTACACCCTTATGAAGATTATTAATATGGAGGTGTTACAGAAGAGTTATTTTATGAAACAGCAAAAGAGAAGTATTTGTTATCTGGTACAATTGGCAGGCAGTGTGGAGTAATCATTAAGGCTTTTGACTTCAAACCACGAGGTTATGGGTTCAAATCTGACCATTGACACTGTGTAGCCCTCAGCAAGTCACTTCACCTGCCTGTGCTCCAATTGGGGAAAAAAGAAATGTAACCAACTGTTGTCAAATGCATGTCAAATGTTGCTTTGGATAAAAGCACTGGCCAAATAAATGAACCCAACGTCAACTCCACTAATTTTAGTCAATAAAAAAGACAAAGTGATATTTCAGCATTCAGCTCACAAAGGGTTGCAGCCACACCATCTGTGCAGTTGTGTGCATTTATATTAATCATAGTAACAACTGTTTTGTTTCACAGTGTGTTTAAAGTAGTGTAAGTCTTGATGTATGTTAATCCTGCATGGTATATGTACAGTATATTGTCACACACATGCGCATGGGAGGCAGCTGAAGGGCCCACAAAGGGATAATTCCATGCCAGACCAGGGGGTGGCAGGGTTCTCTAATCCTCCCTACTCCTCATCAGTAGACCAACCATGGGAAATTTCGCCTGGACTTGAGGACGTCACTTCCGGGTTCCTGCCCCGATGACATCACTTCCAGTTCCTGCCCTGAAGACATCACTTCCCCTGCCCGGCTTTAAAACCGCAATCTTTGCCTGTTATGATTATTCTATTGTTGGACTGAAGTATGTTGAGACCTGTTCAACCTTTCAGTTGTGGCAACCTAATTCAAGTATACGGGTGGCTGCCCCCAAACCTCTTCCTGTGTCTGTCCGATCTTTTATAATTGTTATTTTAAAAATATATGATATCACAAAATATTCATTACTAAAATTGTAATACATCTTATTTCTGTTCTGTTATTTAATGTTATAATGACCAGTTAGTGATGATCAAGAATATGGTGTGTCACGTTGAGAAGACAGGATGGGTTCACATGGTTATCAAAAAGATAAATGGCTGTGTGGTTTGAAAGTTTTAGGTGTAAAGCACTTTGCTGTCTTGAATAATTTCAATCGTCAACTTCATTTTGATTTAAAAGATGTCTTTCCACACAGCTTTACAGGAGCAGTAATTTCTACAATTTGAACACTGATAGACCTTTAAACTGGTTGCAGAGTGTATCAACTTTGCATTTTATATATTTCAATATCAAAGCCATTGAGCCATACTGCCTTATTAAAGAGAACATGGTCAAGCCTAGTATAAACACCCCAAATTCACACTACCATACACTAAATAGATTTTTTACCTACATAGACACTTGCACAGAAATCTTATATCTGTAGAAACCTTTACATTCGCAAAATGAAAAACAAAAATTTGGACGTGAGTGTCAGTAGGCTTTGCACCCTAGGAACCAAGTTACCCAAACTATTCTATAAAATTTCAGTAATTATTTATCGCTCTGATGCTGATCATTCTGAACATAAAATAGGTCATTACAATATCAATTGATGAGAAGAATTTATAATTAATTGCAGAATTACGGTATTTGAGGGTTCCTCTGAGTGCCTCTTTTTCTTGCACAATTTGCCTCAAAAACTAATCAGTATATTGTCATCTCATAAAAGGCTTAAATTTCGAGTTTGGTATTTTTCCAGCCTTTTTAGCTCTAGACCATCCTCAAAAAACTCTGACACACAGACACACACCCCATCATTGAGATATCAAGGTTTTCGGTGTCCAGGGACCCTAAAACATCGAGATGTGTTGAAAACTGGAGAACGAAATTTTTGACGAATCTGAAGCTTTCACTCCTCCCCCATGGACAATACGTTATGGTGGGGGAGGGTGCAAAGCAAAAAGGACATATACAGCAAAAAAATGGAAATAAAAATTGGGCTAAACCTTGTCCTTCACAATAATACAAGACTGCATGCAAAAATAATCCATGACAGATTCTGTGTGTCCATCATCAATATTGCCCAAATCTGATCCCCTCTGATCTTCACGTGTTTAGGCCAACGATGAATTCACTGCAGTCACAAGAACCATTCACTTGGGTTGGCATGTTAATAACAGGCACTTTTTGCCAACATGGAATAAAGGCTCTCGGAAGGGTTATCATATACAACGGGGTGCTAAAACATTATACGTGCAAATAATGTATGACTTTGTATCTTTTTTTATCTTTTTTTATTTTATATTTATAATTTAATTCAGCTCAGTTTATTTTTGTATAGTGCTCTTCACAGAGTGCAAGCATAGAGCACCATGACAAGTTCACAGGTAGGCACAAATACAAACTTTAAAAATTTCTAATTACATAAAGAGTATACATAAAGACACAGATTTGTTTAAACAGACAGGAAACAAAGTGGTTTGAAACTGACTAACATCAATGGAGCCCAGGAACATCGCCTGTTAATGAGTTGTTGAACTATGGCCAGTTGACAACAGAATTCAATGAAATGTGACTATTACACAATACATAGTTGTACCAAATTAAAAATAAAACAAATAAATACATTGATAGTTACAGACACACAAAACTTTAAGGCATAATGCAATCATGTAATTGTGGCTTACTGGTTAAGCAAGTGTTTCTCAATCACTGGGTCGTGACCCACTTTTGGGTCTTGAGTCGCTGTCACCGGGTTACACGTTGCCATTTGTTTGGGTTGCAAGCTCATGATAAAAAGCAGTTACAGTGGCTGAGTAGCTGAAAACAATCATGCCCTGCTGTATCTGCTTGCTGCTCATACAATAATTTATTTTTATCACTGCGCTTTACATGACATTCTGTCTTTAATTGTGCTCTTTTCAGCAAGTGGACCCTCTTCCACTCTTCGATATTTAATTCTGTTTTTCATTGCGCTTGACTTCCCCAACTCACAACCTGTCGATTCTGCAATGTTATAGGAGAAAATTTTGACTGTGGTCATCATAAACCTAAAACAGATCAAACAGGACCCCAAGGCCAAAAAGTCTGAGAACCACAGTGCTAAACTATGGAATGAGAAACACACAGTTAAGAGGGCCTCAATGGATTACCCGAACAACAATAAATAACAATATATTACAGTCTGCAAAAACTGTTTGCATGAGTAAAGCACTTTCAGATGACATTTGCCTTTAAAATCATATGGATAAAATAATTTTACCAAGTTTTTTGTTTTGATTGAGCGAAATAAGTACAATATGTTGTATGAAAATTTGTATACCAGCTAAATGACATGCATTCATTCATCTGCTAAACCCACTTATTCCATTACACACTTGCAAGGGGTCCTGCGTTAAAAAATATGCATAATCCATTTTACTATAAAATTTATGCAATGGAAAAAACCTTAGATGGCAATCACGATCACAAAAGCTTTATATGTAGTAGAAGTTATATATATTGTCACGCACGCATGCGCCACAGAGGGTAGCCTTCCAGGATCATCTAAAGTAAGCACTAGCACTCCAGGACACTGGGGGGCACAATAGCTAACATCCTTGTCTCCTTTTCCACCAACAGCTCTGAGAAGAAGCCCAGTGAGGGCAACTGACCCTTCAGAAAACAAGCTATTAAAGCAGCGCACAATACAGAGCTCTTACCCTAAAGACTGACTGCTCCACACAGCATCCTTACTTTAGCCAATGGCTAATTATATTTTTGTTAGTCTCTATGTAGATAGATAGATAGATAGATAGATAGATAGATAGATAGATAGATAGATAGATAGATAGATAGATA
>JANRMT010062791.1:136933445-136947828 GCA_026402145.1 Polypterus bichir lapradei
ATTATTATTATTATTATTATTATTATTATTATTATTATTATTATTATGGTACCCTGTTCACCTGAGTTATTAAAAGTGACCCCGACTCCTGCTTTAATTGCTGTTGTATATGTGGCTGGCAATCGGAGAACAGACTTGTTAACTGACTTGCTCAGGGTCTCACAGTAAACTAACATATCAAATTGAACTGGTAACCTTGTGGTTTAAAAACCAGTGCCTTAGCAACTCCAGCACACTGCAGCCCAGTTTGGACTGCTCATTGACTTGAACCCTATTCCCAATTGCAAGCAGGTTTGCCCAACATACAAAGTGACCTGAAACATTGCCAGTAACATATTGGCCTGAAAAACACAGGGTTTACTATTCTGACACCGCATTGATGTGATAAATAACAAAAGCTCATACCTGTTCAAGTACAGAACTAATCTGGCAGTGTTAGTGCCCTGAACCCCAAGTTATTGCCAGCATCCTGCATTTCAGACATATACAAAGTGATCTGAACTCCACTTCTTCTTTCACTATACTAACTGGGGTACACAAAGTAACCAGAACCATCAATTTTTCAGTTAGGTGTCATTTGGACTGAAACAGATTGCCCAGCTATTCTCAGTATAATACTCTGGTGACACACACAGAGTGACTGACCTCCAGGTTTTCCTGTGCACAACTTGCTTGGGACAAAGTAACTTGAATAATGTGTATACTTCCTATCTCATGACTGGCCCGATTCACACAGTGTGACTTGAACCCAACTCACTCCATTTACCCAGGGTGCTGAGCCCGGCACGATATATTGAAGAAATATTACATTAACTATGAAAGTGAAATGACTCTTAATGACAGTTTCATTTGTAAATGAACACAGGACATCTAAATGTCTCCACTTTGTCTGGGAGGGAGAAGGAAAGTGTAGCTGGCTGCTAATATGGCTCAGAGAATGGAACCAAAAATAGCCTTCAAAATTCATGCTAAACTGGGAAATAAATTCTAAGCCAGATCCTGTTGATTAACCTGTAAATAATGAAATGGATGATGAAAGTAAAGGAGCACATTGTGAAAAGGCAACACGTCAATTCTGAAAGACTCACCCTCCCCCTTCATGTCGGGGGACAAATGGAGAGAATAAAGTAATATCCAATTTAAATTATGCTGCTAGAAATAGACTGAATATGTTTGCTTTTTTTTTTTTTTTTTGCTGTTTTTCTTTTCAGTGACACAGGGGAGCCGGCAAATGAGAGGAGAAGAGAGATACAGTGGATTTTTACAAAAGCATGCACACCCAAACCACGGTGCCAGTACATTGAGCCTCCTTATTCATGAGCCATTCCTTATGTTGCTATGTTGCTCCCCTTTGTTGAAACTGCCATTTAGGTTAGACATTTTCTGGTGATCCTGCTCTACTTATTGAATAACTTTGAATCTGTGAATGGAATAAAGAAAAAGTAAGAAATCTGACACAAGGAAGGCAACCACTCTGAGGCTGGACCACCACTTTTACTGGCTTTTTGGGGGTAAAAGATGACATCTTTCCTATGAACACTACAGTCTACATGCACTTGATCTCTCATTATGTTGAATGCTTCTTTGTTAAAGTTTTATTAAATCAGATGCAAAGTTGTTTAATCCTATCAATTCCAAATCTCCTCCTGGATGAGCTTCTCATACCAACTCTGGTATCAAAAGCTTTGGCATTATTCACATAGAGAAGATCATGGCAGGCCATTTTCTAACCTGCTTAATCTAGACTAGGGTCATAGGTGAAGCTGGAGTCTATCCCAGCCAGGGTACAGGGCAGCAACAAACCCTGGACAGGGAGACAATCTATCACAAAGTGACCACACATCCACAGCATAGGGCAAATTTAGTATTGCTAATTCTCTTAACCTACATATCTTTGGACTCTGGAAGTAAACCAGAGCAACCCAGAGGAAACCCACACAGACACAGGGAAACCATGCAAAATCCAGAGAGGGAAGACACAGGACATGAGCCTTGGTCTCCTTACTGCGAGGCAGCAATGTTACCACTGCACACCCCATTAAACTGCAGACCATAGTGTGGAGTGATCATCAATGGTGCTTTCAAGGATATCACCTCAGGTCCTCATTCAGCTGACCTTCTCCACATCTGAAATGCAGTTAATGGCTCAAGCAATAGTGAGTGAACTATTTCATTCTCATGGTCTTCTACAGTTGTATATTACTTTTGATGTTAAACTGGGGATCATGCACTGATAGTGTGTTGCTGCACCCACCACACGATGAATCACCTGGATTGGGACCCGAGTGCAGTGGGTGACACCTCAGCGCCACACTTTTTACGGTGGCTGGAGTGCCAATCCTGCCTCCAACCTCCAAGTTTTCCCTATAAGCTGGAGGACCTTCTTGTAGAGCTGGATGCAGATTAACATCATACCCAGGACGAAGCAATTACAGGTTAAGGGCATTGCACAAGGACCCAGTGGAGTAGAGTCACTTTGGGATTCAAACTTGATGAAATTCTGAAAAGTGGACAGCATGTCTTTTCTGGCAGAGCATTCAGAAATCTGTTCATTTTAAATACCACCTGCAGTTGAATTTGAGTCCAATGAAATCTTCCCAAAGTGCCTCCCCTACCAATATCATTCTGTCTAGTGAGCCATTCATCCAGCCTATACGATGTACTTTAGCATGACACATCTCTGTCTTGAGGATCCATTCATGCCATTTGCACCATCAAGTACACATAACAGAGACAAATTAGAATTTTCATTTCTAAATTTCCATTCAACAAGCCACCCTATCAGAAAGAGATCGAGGAAAGAAAAACAATTTGCCTCTAGCTGGAACTTTACATCTTCTAGAAAATCCTTCATTGAGGCTCACTCGAAAAAGAAAGAGAAAACTCTTCTGTCTGTTTTATCACTTCACTAAATTCCCTTCACACAACTATGCCTTAAGACACTGTACACATCATGGGCAGTAGCTCATGTTGCTCTTTCTAGCAATGTGTTTAAAAAGCACTAATTCACTTAGCTAGATCTGCATGATGGATATGCGATAATATCTTTCTGCTGTAAACAATGCCTTCTAACAGACCAATCAAATAGCAACACATGATGCAGAGTGACCAGTCTCTATCTGCCTAATGAGCCATTTATCTCTTCAAATTTCACTTGTGATACGTATTTATCAATACCACTCTTTAATGGACAACAAAACCACTCCAAAAACTGATGCATGGTGTGTAAATTGACCAGTCCCTGTCTGAGTAGTGGATCCTTCATTCATTCAAACAGACATGCTGGGTATACACATTAGACCTTCAATGGTTCCTTCTTCAGTAGACCTCTCCACTATTATGCTCAAGCTTTATAACACTCTAGTGTTACTGTGTGCAGTTTTGGTCTCAATATTACCAAAAAAGACATAGCACTGCTAGAGACAGTCCAGAGTTGTTATATTTCAGCTAAGGATCCTCCCCTAGCTAGGGTTCAATTTCCTTTTTGCCCATTTTTTATACTTCTGTTGTGGTTAATTATTTGCATTATTATGTCACTATTTGGGCGGCACAGCAGCGCGGTGGGTAGCGCTGCTGCCTCACAGTTGGGGTTCGCTTCCCGGGTCCTCCTTGCATGGAGTTTGCATGCTCTCCCCGTGTCTACAGGGGTTTCCTCCCACAGTACAAAGACATGCAGTTTAGGTGTATTGGTGATTCTAAATTGTCTCTAGTGTGTGCTTGGTGTGTGGGTGTGTGTGTGTGTGCGCACCCTGTGGTGGTCTGGCGCCCAGCCCGGGGTTTGCTTCCTGCCTTGCGCCCTGTGTTGGCTGGGATTGGCTCCAGCAGACCCCGTGACCCTGTAGTTATGATATAGCGGGTTGGATGGATCGATGGATGTCACTATTCTGTGTTTCATAATAGTTTTACTTGTTATTTATTTTCTATACTTTTATGTCTTATGCATCAGAAAGCATTTGAAAAGGTGCCACATGAGAGGTTGGACATCAAATTAAAAGAAGTGGGAGTTCAGGGTGATGTTTTTAGATGGGTGCAGAATTGGCTCAGACACAGGAAGTAGAGGATGATGGTGCGAGGAACATCATCAGAATTTAAGAGGGGTCAGTGCTAGGGCTGCTACTATTTTTAATATATATAAACGATTTAGATAGGAATATAAGTTACAAGCAGGTTAAGTTTGCAGATGATACCAAGATAGGTGGATTAGCAGATACAGTAATTTGGAACCCGTTCTATCATTACAGAAGGACTTGGATAGCATACCGGCTTGGGAAGATTTGTAGCAGATGAAATTTAATGTCAGTAAATGTAAAGTGTTACACATAGGAAGTAAAAATGTTAGGTTTGAATACACAATGGCCGGTCGGAAAATCGAGAGTACACCTTATGAGAAGGATTTAGGAGTCATAGTGGACTCTAAGCTATCGACTTCCAGACAGTGTTCAGAAGCCATTAAGAAGGCTAACAGAATGTTAGGTTATATAGCATGATGTGTAGAAAACAAGTCCAAGGAGGTTCTGCTCAACCTTTATAATGCATGGTGAGCCTCGTCTGGAGTCCTGTGTGCAGTTTTGGTCTTCAGGCTACAAAAAGGACATAGCAGCGCTAGAAAAGGTCCAGAGAAGAGCGACTAGGCTGATTCCAGGGCTACAGGGGTTGAATTATGAGGAAAGATTAAAAAAGCTGAGCCTATACAGTTTAAACAAAAGAAGATTAAGAGGTGACATGATTGAAGAGTTTAAAATTATGAAGGGAATTAGTACAGTGGATTGAGACTGTTATTTTAAAATGAGTTCATCAAGAACACGGGGACACAGTTGGAAACTTGTTAAAGGTAAATTTCACACACACATTAGGAAGTTTTTCTTTACATAAAGAATGATAGAAACTTGGAATAAGCTACCAAGTAGTGTGGTAGGCAGTAAAACTTTAGGGACTTTTAAAACTTGACTTGATATTTTTTTGGAAGAAATACGTGGATAGGACTGGCGAGCTTTGTTGGGCTGAATGGCCTGTTCTCGTCTAGAGTGTTCTAATGTTCTAATGTTTACTATGTGCCATGTGTTTTATGGATGGTACCCTCAAGAGCCTGTCAATGTATAAAGGCTCAGAAAAACCCACAGTTACTTGCAGTCCATTAAATGCGCTCATGGTGTTGGTTAATTCTACTGTCTGGTGTTTTGTATGTGATTTATTGTTTGGATTTTGACCGTTTTTTTACTCTTCTTTTGGATGAGTGAACTGGAAAATTGTTTGCTATGGGATTTCATATTTCAGGCAGCTCATACTATGCCTTTTTTCCTCCATTTGCGAAAATAAACCTTTCATTTATAAAGATCCTATGGTTGCCCTTTCCTTCTAGCCGGTGTTTGATAGTTTTCCCACTTCTCCTGGGCAATTTGAGGTATTTTTCTACTAAGTTTCTCTCCAGGATGACAACAAAAGCAAATCAACGAGGCTAAATCCAGGACTGAGCGGAATTTATTATGAGGAAAGATGAAAGGAACTGAACCGTTTCAATTTAATTAAACAAAGTTTAACAGGAGACTTGATTGCTGTTTTCCAAGTTATGAAAGTTATTATTACTGAGGATCCAAATTGTTACTAGGATGAGCTGAACAGGAACACAGGAACACAGTTGGAAACTTCTTAAGGGTAGTTTTTGCACAAACATTGGAAAGTATGTCTTCACTCAGAGAACTAAAGACAGTTGCAATAAATTGCCGATAGGTGTGAAAGACAGTAGGACATTAGGGACCTTCAAAACTCTACTTGATGTTATTTGGAGAAATTAGGTGGATAGGATTGCTGAGCTGTGTTAGGCAGAATGGCCAGTGCTCGTCAAACGTTTTCTACTGCTCAAATGATCTTTTGGTTTATAATGAAGACTGACTAATCCCTGCATATAAAGGACCCCTCATTCTCTTATGCTGGCCCACCAGACACTCATGATGTGCATTCAATGTATTGCAGACCACATCACCAGTAACACATGAAAGACAATTATCAATCCCTGAATGTTTACAGGGACTTCATTTTATCCAACCACACTAACAGGCATGATGGATATTTAGTCTTCAGCAGACTATGGAACACATAATAGAGAGCAGAACTTACATCTCATCAAACTGCTCCAGTAGACACACAAGGTGGGCATTCACTGTTACTTCTCTATATAAGACAACTCCACCAGAGACAAATGATGGTACCTTTTCCCTCTAGTGGACTGTTTATCATGTCGAATCTGCCCACAGACATCTGTAATGGCCACTGTCTGAAACTCTTTCCCTCCAGAAGTTTGTACACAGTGAACGTCTTATTAGCAGCCAAATGCACTCCTATAACTGCTGCTTTTTTGTTTTTTATTTTAGTTAATGCCCCTTCTCCTGCCCAAAACTGCCTATTTATTAAAGCTTGTAACCTTTAAAGGTATAAAGTTAAAAAAAAAAAAAAACTGTGCATGTTAAGCTGCCTGCAGACTGGCACTATTCTCAACACAAGGTGCCCCTTCTGTTATTGGTGGTGGTTTGGTAGGCGAGAAGCCTTGGGCTTTTTTTTTTGTTAAAATAAACAGAAATATAAAGAAAAACAAAAATAGCCATAGTGTCAGAATTAGCATGCAGCTGTGCATGGAGGAAGACAAAGTGTATGGAGTTATTTAGCTCTTCATCCAATATGAACATCTAGTCCTACTACAGCCCTACTTTGTCAAATGCCTTTGCTCAGAGAAAAGAGTGATGGTTTCTTTCAACAAAGCATGTCACAGTGTAAGTCTGCCAGGGTGTTTCCTAACATGGCGCTAGAGGTGCAGTACTTTCTCCCGAACTTTATTACCAGCATTCTACTTTGACCTTGAGCTCAGCACACTCATTCCCCCCCAGGACACTTTCCTGCGATCATCCATTGCTCCCAAAGCATCTGTCACATTCTGCCTTAGTAATTCATGCTTTTTTCCTCATTAAGATGTTTGGGTGGCCTTCCATCTCCATCACATGCTATTATAGAGGGTGTTTGGCTAGAATACAATATTCTACCAAGGAAGCCAGTGATGGCAAGTGGCTTCATGGCATTCCCTGGCATGTGAATATTCTCCTAATCCTCTCCATTCCTTATCCTGACAGCAGAGTTGGCAAAGCATGTTTCAACAGAAGGCCCTGATATTCAGTTTTAGTATTGGCAGAACAGAAGTGATTTATAGGCGGCTCTTCACCAGTCCATGACCATACCACTGGGTGGCTTCACTTGTGTCTCTCTTCTTGTCTCAACTCTTTTAGATGGCAGGCTGATTTGTTTCCACCAGAATGTATGGTGTCTTTAAAGTACCAGCAGGATGTTGCTTGCTGGTATTTATTTGCCTCTGATATGCATAATGAATGTGGAAGGAGCTGGAGAGAGCAACCACTGTCCTACCTTCAGGTTGATAGGTTGAATGATGGAACAACTAGCAAAGACCTGGTCATGTGAATTAGTGAAGAGTTGTTGCTGATGAAACTTTTATTAGTACAGTACTCTAAACAGAATGCAGAACTTTAACACAACTTGCATATCATCTGTGGCTGCATGTCAAACGTAGCATACCTTCACTTGTTTTAGGTTTTATTTTTTAATTTTAACAAAACACTTTTCATTTTCAATATGTATCCTATAAACTGCCTATGAAGGAAACATTTAATTCTCCTGGTGTCAGTCTAACATTAGAACATAACAAATTTGACAAATCAGAGGAGACCATTCAGTCCATCAAGCCCGTTTATTTAGCTAAAGGGTAAGCTGTCCCAACATCTCATCCAGACACTTCTTAACGGTTGTCAAGGTTCAACTACATGTCTCATTAGTTTGTTCCAGAAATCACGTGAGCACTTTGAAGACTCAGTTCAGGTAAGAAATGAGGGAAATATGGTGGGTGCCACACAGTCGTTAACTTCCATTCCTCTTTCTAAATTTACAGTGACGGAGGACACTCCAGAATAACCATAATGTTACTTCCTCCTGGACACCAAAAGTCCCACCCCTTCCACTATGTAAGAACTCAGACTAGAAGTGATTATTCATTGTTGGACCTGCTACCCAAAAGAATGGATCCTCCATATGGGAAGCAACCCTTTGCTGGCTAAAGAAGCCATCTTGAGGACTAAATAGTGCACTTCTTGAGGTCTGTTTTGGTCTTTATAGATTTCATTTGTATTAAATGGGGCATCTAAGCTGGGATGCCAACCCTTTAACTGTCCAGTTCTCTGTCTTTTACAATGGTTTGGTTACATTAGAACAATGTAGGGGATCAATGTATGTACTCAGTATCACCAGTGGCAAATAAACATATGCAGATATCAAATTTGTGCATCCATGAGTCAAAAATACACCTTGGCAGCATTTGAAATTTTTTATTAAAAAAGTGCTGTTTCATCACCTGTGGTTTATAGCATTTCTTCAACTAAACTATTTACTCGTTCAGTGTTAGGTTATGGACAGGATTAAGGCTGTGGGAATTCATAGGGAGCACTGACAGAATACCATCCTATACTTAAAATGATGATCCCCTCAAAGGTCCATATACGGGGTGGGCTAAAGTAGGTTTACATATGTGAGGAACAAATGTTTATTAATTATTGTATTATTTATTTGTCTTCTTGTCTCAGCTAGTCCCGATAGGGGTTACCACAGCGGATCATCTTTTTCCATATCTTCCTGTCCTCTGCATCTTGCTCTGTCCTCTCTCACCACATCCATAAACCTCTTCTTAGGCCTTCCTCTTTTCCTCTTACCTGGCAGTTCCATCCATAGTATTCTTCTCCCAGCATCTTTCCTCTGCACATGTCCAAACCAACATAATCACACCTCTCTGACTTTGCCTCCCAACTGTCCAACTTGAGCTGACCCTCTAATGTACTCATTTCTAATCCTATCCATCCTCATCACACCCAATGCAAATCTTAGCATCTTTAACTCTGCCACCTCCAGCTCTGTCTCCTGCTTTCTGGTCAGTGCCCCGTCTCCAACCTATATAACATAGCTGGTCTCACTACCATCCTATAGACCTTCCCTTTCACTCTTGCTGGGCCCGTCTGTCATAAATCACTCCTGACGCTCTTCTCCACCCACTTCTCCCTGCCTGCAGTTATTTACATTTACTTATTTCCAAGGTAACTTACAACAATGTATGATACAATTGGTTACATTTCTTTTGTTTTTCCAGTTGAAGCACAGGCAGGTCAAGTGACTTGCTCATGGTCGCTCAGTGTCAGTAGCCTCAGGGTTTAAAGTCCAAAGCCTTAATCACTACACCACTCTGCCTGTACTCTCTTCTTCACCTCCCTTGCACACTTTCCGTTAGTCTGTACTGTTAATCTCAAGTATTTAAACTCATCCACCTTCTCCAACTCTGCTCCATGTATCATCACCTTTCCTCCGGCCTCCCTCTCATTCATACACAGGTATTCTGTCTTGTATTCTTCCTCTTACTGTTATTGTTATTATTTTGTAACCTTATAGTAGACTACAAGAATGTGTAAATAATGAAGGCCGGCAATTTGAGCACTTACGAGATTGTACCTAAGTGCACTGTACCCTTGTGACATTCTTTTGAGTTAATAAAGTTAATAAAGCTATTGTAATAATCATAACCTGCATCTATTTTCCTATACAAACAACTGTAGCCCTACGTCTGCCCACCCCTGTATAATAACAGAGAGTCCTTACTGCCCACTGTGCCTAAGGGAATAAAGCCTTCAGCCCCTGGACACACAAGTAAACTCACAGGCAGTCCTCAAGAAGGACTTCTGAAGTGTAAGTGTAAGGGGCCTCTTATTGTTGTAAGCTGAAGTGGTGTCATCACTGTATAGTCGTAGACCTCCATGGTGAACACAGGTGGGCTCAGATATAGAATCTGTTCAGCTTGTTTGATAAAAGGCACTGTATCTGAAAGGGGGTTCATCTCCAGACAAACCTAAACTTAAGTCCAAAATACATATTAAATACATGAAAGAACCCACATCATTTAATTCTGATTAAATTCTGGAAGCAACAGGCACTATCTAGATAGCTACTATATATAGCTAGCAACAAACTGTTACAGAATCATTCATAAAACATAACGTCCTGTATCTTGAACAAAACAATATACGAGAAAGTCAAGCAGGAGCCAGTCTTGAAAACCATCATCAAAAGACAATTGACTTGGATAGGACAAATGTCAAAAGAGACCCAAACGAATGCACGTGCTATGCAACCCGTCAGAGGGACTCAAAGTGTCTAAACAAGTCGTCCAATAAAACAATATTGGCAACACATTGTCGACTCCATCAGCACTGCAATTCGACTGACCCAGAGGAAACCAAAAAGGTGCACAAGTCTGGGTTGAAGTGATGGAAACTTGTTCTCAATCACACAAAGTCTGCCACTTAACAGAGGGCCAATTGTGCAGCCGACCGATGATGATGGTGCTGATGATGATGATGATAATAAACAGGCACAAAGCTAGTAGTAAATATATTGCACTGTAAATGCACATATGCAGTATGAGGTAGCACAGTGGTTAGGACTGGTATCTCAAACATCCAGTGTCCTGAGTTCTAATCCAGTGCCCGACTGTAGCTAGTGAGGAGCTTGCATGTTCTCTCTGTGTGTGAGTGAGATTTCATGGGGGTGCCACCTCTAAGATATACATGTGATACTATAGTGGTGCTGTGTGTGCAGGAGTGGGTCCTGTGACGTACTGGTGCCCCACACAGGGCTAGTTCCTCCCGTTCCCTCCATAACAAAACAAAGAAAATGCAATTCCTTCCTAGAGTATCATTTTGAGACCATCCTATTAATATTGCACAAATAAAGTACTGTAGTGTTAGCTGTTTCAGGTATAATATCCAAAACAATATTTTCTTTTATTACATCACATAAAAAGAGTGGAGCACTCACTGCTCATTTTTAATTTTCTATGTAATTAAAGTAACTTGCTTAATTCTAATTAAATAACTTAAGTACACATGGAAGCTGTTTCAAGTATACTATTTAAAAAGTGGAATACTGACAGTAGTTTCCAGCCGCCTTCTTTTTATCATATAAACTCATCAGATTACCAACTGTTTCTTTTTAGTATTCTATTCAACTCCAGCAGCAGGGTGAAATCTTCATTGTTCAAATCTTCATAGTAATGTATGCACACAAAGCAGTTGTTTCAAGTATACTAAGCGTATAAAAGGAGTAGTTTTGAGAGGTTTTTCTTCAATATACCTCTTTTTATGATATTATATAAAGAGAGGAATCCTGATTGCTTCTTTTTAGCGTGCTGCATAAATGTAGTGGTGTGTTGAAAGCTTAATTTGAGTGTATGATACGTACACATAAAGCAGAAAAATGGTAGCTTTTAACATATACTATGTAACAAGTATAGTACTGAGAGGATCTCTCCAATATATTTTGTGTTTTTTTTTATTACTTAGAAAGCACGATCCTGACTGCTTCTTAGTATTCTGCATAGTACACACACGCACACAAAGTAACTCTTTCAAGTAACATAACGTTCTCAAATCCACCTAATCCAAGTTAAGGTTGTGGGGGTGTTTCATGTATTCTATGTAACAAGTGCAGTTACTAACAGAACTTTTTGAGTATGTTATAAAAACAAAGTAAATGATGTATAAAAATGTGTGAACCATACTGTAAAAACATGCTTGTTGTTCCGACTACATTTGCAAATTGCTTTTGTCTCTTTGAAGTTTGCGTCATTTTGCCTTTGTTATATCAGTAAGGTCTTTGTTTCTTTCAGAAATACAACATCCAACAAACTGAATCTTCGTGATCTGTGTGCTAAAGCCAGTACTGCCAAGATATTACATAACTAAAATGGGGACCGAGACTGTACCCCCTCTCCTTCAGCTTTAATGTATTTCCTTTCCCTGTTATTACCAGTAGGTATCTTAATGGAGTCCTCCTCTTTCACAGAATATCTAGCTTTAATCATTCGCTCCAATGGTATACAATTAAGAATGGTTCTTCTCTTCTCCTCACATCCCCCATTTCTACAATGACATAGTGAACTATTTTAAAGGAGGAGGCTTCTCAAAAGCCATACATTTTATTTAAAAATATTACCATATAATAAATACACTAATACTATGAAAGGCTCAGTTACACTGCCTTCCCTCTAGCATCCAAGTGTAAAATAAAAGTTCCGCCACTACTGTCCTATACTTTGCAAATAATCCTTTATGATCACAAAATCTGCTAAAAAAGAGCAGAACATGATTAGCAGCGTATACAATTAAAGTCATCAGTCCTTTTTGAATTTAGCAGGCAGCGATTTTTAATTAACTCATTTTATCTCATTAACATGATGTCAAAGAAAAACATGTTTATAATTGTGCGTATGCACCCCACTCCGTTCAAACTCCTGCCAGCGATGTTATCTGCGGGCGGCGCTTTGTCTTTGTATATCTGCTCGGCTCACATGCTGTCTTTTGTGCGACTCACATTTTCAGTAATGATATGATGCCTGTCTCTCAGTCCACATGTCTGTCTCCAGTCTAACAAAAGCAGCAGCCAATTCAAAACCAGAGTGCTCTGCTATTTTTGCCTTAATGACAAATGTCTTTTCTTTATTTGGTTGTAGTTTGCTCTATTTACAGTGTTTTTATTTCTCTGGACTCTTCACTGGGAATAAGCAGCCAGTGAAAATGGAGGGATTAGTGGGTGTTTAAACTGAATGCGGATGCTGGTCAGCATGTCACCATCTCTGCTGTGGCTTTATAATCTATAGAAGTGCCAGTCACAGCATTCTTTAATCCTATCATCTATGCTCACTAGCACTTCTTTAAAAATATTACTCAAATATTTTCATACAGTTCCTTTAATAATAGCAGTAATAATAATAATAATACATTTTATTTACATAGCACCTTTCCCATGCTGAAGGCGATTTCATTGTTATTAGCTAACAAAAATTAAAAAAAATCAATAAAAGTAGTAAGATAAAGTTAAACCAAGCAAAGAGAATGTCTTATTATCAACTAAAACAATAACTTTTGACCGTTATTAATCCTGATTTTGGAGTACTTTTCCTTTATTTTCATATAAACCAAAGTACACTGCTTTGCATACCAAACAGAGGACAAGATGGAAGGTTTGAATCCTGACTTGGCCTGCTTGTCTATAAAGCACTCCATAGACTACAGCCCAATTGATCTATTTGTGCATTTTCTATTATTACCTGCAGCACCCTGACATGCCCACCCTCACACACACACTCCTACTCCTCCATATTAGGTACTGCATTCATTCTGGCAAATTCGCATTTGCTGTCAAACTGTTTTTGAATTTCTAATTAATAAATGCACATGTTTAACATTTGCCAAGGTAAAGGGATTTGCAGAAAAGTTGGTGTCTCTGCACTTTGAATTTAATTACCAAGTGATCCTTGCTTTGCATGTTTCCTTGGTGGTGACATGCGCAGGGATGTCATTTTGTCACTTTTTCTAACACCACAAATATCTGCGAACATTTGCATTTTTACAAGTGCGCATACATACACAATATATTGTATATGAATGTCTGTCTCTCGGAGTACATGCAGTATATTCCGTGTGTAGGGATACATTGTAGTTTATTTTAATGGAGCCTTGGATATAAGAGTGCTAGCGTGTGCGAGCACACTAGCTGGAGGCCATACAGTAGTTATCAAAAACCAAGTGCTTAGCCATGTCTAAGAGGCTCCTACTCATGCAGTTGTGGTATCAAGGATGAAAGAGAAATCAGCAGATGTACAACTGGATATGAAGAGAGATTTGAAAGAGTTCAAGCCATCAATTAGGCTTTACTTTAAGAGCAACAATATAACAAGATTAAAAGATCATTCAAGTATATCATCATCATTCTACTTCCACATTTTCTGGTGAGGTCATTCAAAAACAGTTGAGATTTAATTCACTTATTGGTCTTCTTGAATCATCCTTGTAAAGATAAAGTGCAGTAAGTGAATGGACAGGAAAAAAAACTCATATACTTTAATATTCAAACTAGAACATAGAGTATGTGTATAGATATATGGTCCAGATTATTACCTGCATACGGTGAGTGTACAGAATGTGTGTGCATATATATATATATATATATATAAGTTTGGACACACCTCCTCATTCAATGTGTTTTCTTTATTTTCATGACTGAAGGCATCAGAACTATGAATGAACACATGTGAAGTTATGTACTTAACAAAAAAAGGTGAAATAACTGAAAACATGTTTTATATCCTAGTTTCTTCAAAATAGCCACCCTTTGCTCTGATTACTGCTTTGCACACTCTTGGCATTCTCTCGATGAGCTTCAACAGGTAGTCACCTGAAATGGTTTTCACTTCACAGGTGTGCCTTATCAGGGTTATTTAGTGGAATTTCTT
>JANRMT010062791.1:136948228-136965191 GCA_026402145.1 Polypterus bichir lapradei
CCCTTTGCTCTGATTACTGCTTTGCACACTCTTGGCATTCTCTCGATGAGCTTCAACAGGTAGTCACCTGAAATGGTTTTCACTTCACAGGTGTGCCTTATCAGGGTTATTTAGTGGAATTTCTTGCTTTATCAATGGGGTTGGGACCAGCAGTTGTGTTGTGCAGAAGTCAGGTTAGTTGGACGATCATTTATTTTTCAACAGGACAATGACCCCAAACACACCTCCAGGCTGTGTAAGGGCTATTTGACCAAGAAGGAGAGTGATGGAGTGCTGTAAATGGTCATGAAAATAAAGAAAACACATTGAATGAGGAGGTGTGTCCAAACTTTTGGCCTGTACTGTATATATATTTATATATATATATATATATATATATATATATATATATATATATATATAAGATATCTGGGCAAAAGGGGGTGCTATCGCTAACATTTTTTTCTCCTTCTCATCCCGCAGCACAGAAAAGCTGCCCAGTGAGGTCATTAAGCTCCGCCCCTTCCAATCTGTGCACTATAAGGAGCTCAGCTGCCTGGAAGGAGGAGTCATTTTTCCACTTAGAGTGACCTGCCAGACAGAGATCCATGGCATGATTCCTACTTTTGACAGCCTAGAAGAGCTTGTTATTTTCATTATTGTGCCTGAGGGGCCATTTTCTATGCCACCTAAAAGCGTGATCTTTTTGTTTTGTCATTATATGGAATAACCCAGTTGATGTCCCATCTTTTCATTGTTGCTCGACTTGTCATTCCTGCACCCGGAGAGGACGGCATGGTGGCGCAGTGGGTAGCGCTGCTGCCTTGCAGTAAGGAGACCTGGGTTCGCTTCCCGGGTCCTCCCTGCTTGGAGTTTGCATGTTCTCCCTGTGTCTCTGTGGGTTTCCTCCCACAGTCCAAAGACATGTAGATTAGGTGCATTGGTGATTCTAAATTGTCCCTAGTGTGTACTGTGTGTGCTCTGTGGTGGGTTTGTTTCCTGCCTTTCACCCTGTGTTGGCTGGGATTGGCTCCAGCAGCCCCTAATTACCCTGTAGTTAGGATATAGCGGGTTGGATAATGGATGGATATTGGGTGTATAAGTAAGAGGTAAATGTAAGAGGATACGTGCATCTCAAATAAAGTTATATCTATCTATCTAAAAGGCATGCACTCTGTAAAATATGTATGTGTGCATAATCTAAACAAATAACAATAGTGTATGAGAGAGACCAAATGGCAGGTTTTCTTCTTAGGATTACAAAATTTATCCATATGATGGATTTATGGTGGTGGTTTTTAAAAATTACACTTAATGATCAATATTCTATTATGTCAGTATTGTATAATGGTTCCCAAGCCATTACAAATAAAAGCATTAGAAAGATGGATACAATATGTGGATTATATGTTTTATACAGACCTATATGTCATTAAGAATCGATAGATTTATTTGTTTATTTGTAAGTAATATACCAAAAATAAGTTAACTGTGTTAAATGCTGCTTGTAAAATATATCAGAAATAAATGGTACATGTCTTATATTGTTTATTGTATTGTAGTGTATCCCCTCCTTGACTTGTGCCTCATGCCTGGTGTTTCCTAACCTAAGCTTACATCTAAAGGAGGTTCTAATGTGGTCAGAGACGAGCTTCCCTTGGCCCAAAAGGAGATGGTACATAGGGATACCAGCCTGATTTCATCAGTAATCATGTACAGTCACACCACTCTTGGCCATATCATGTTGAAGAAGGTGCTTGTTTTGTGTCTTTGACTCAAAATGATGAGAAACAAGCCCTTTTTAGGAAGTAGAAGGTAGAAGGAAATTAAAAAAAAAAAGATACAGATACTTTATTAAGGCAGGCAGTGTGACATAGTGATTGAGGCTTTGGGCTTAAAGCTGTGAGGTTGTGCGTTCAAATCCCACTGCTGACATTGTGTGGCTATGAGCAAGTCACTTCACCTGCCTGTGTTCCAATTGGAAAAACAAAAGAAATGTATGTCAAATTTTGTAAGTCTTGTTGGATAAAGGCATCAGCCAAATAAATAAATATAATATTTATTAAGAAAATGAACACAGAAAAAAATGACATCCTGTCATCTTATGCATCCTAGCTGAATATGTCTCTGCAGTTCCTAACCTTTGTATATACAGTTACTGTACATCCCAGAAAGAAACTATTATACCTTTCATCATTTGCTATTCTACCAGTTTATTCAATGTAGTTAATGCTTAACCAACATGGGGCATAAAAATAAGCTAACCCTGACTAGGACACCAGAATCCAATTTAGGGACACAATAGGTTGTACCTTATCCCTATAACATTGTGTGCCAACAGAAACCCACCCACCCTAATGGGGCATCAGCCCAACGCGAGACACATTTACAGCCTTTCACTCACATGGGGCCAAAAGAAAACAGCAGAACTGAGGAAAAGAAGAAAAAAAAAGATTAAAACTCCAAATAGTGAAAGCCAAGGAAAGGACGATGGAGGTATGAGAAAGCAGAGCTAGCCAATGCAGTAGTTTATTTATGAAGAAAAAAGGAAGATAATAGATGCTCCATTTATATGTGAGTAGGGCCCCATAAAGAAACTATTATTATCTTGCATAATTCATACTGTGGAAAGAAAGATTATATAGATATTCTGTGTATACAAATGTAATATACCAGAAGGCAAATATTAATGCATTTATATGCTGCAATGTGAAAAAAAATCCACAATTTATGTACATCACATATGAATCATAAAGAAAGAAATATCAGAAGAAATTACTGATATACACACTGTTTACACAATGAACTACAAAGAAGCTATTGATACTCTGTTTAGTTTATGAAGAATACTAGGAAGAAGCTATTACATCAGAAAGTACTCGTATTTCACTCATTTTCATTTTTAGAACACTATTTAAGAAAGAAGAAGGGACATTTCAAATTTTTACAAAAGAAAGAAAGAAAGAAAGAAAGAAAGAAAGAAAGAAAGAAAGAAGTGTGCCCGCTGTAAGGTCAGAGGAGCTGTCACTGATGAGTGAAGCCGGGTTTTGGACACAAAGACGTATTGTGTAGACAAAGGAAAGCAGCAGGGGGAAGAACTTGTTTTTCGTTAAGAAGGACCAACAGCTGAAGAGCGTTGTTTTTCCCTTTGAAGCCAGTGATTGGTGGTTAGTCTATGGTTGGAAAGACACATGCAGCACCCTTGTGAAAAGGACACACACAAGGTCCTTCTTAACCTTAATCTCTAGTAATTGAACGATACCAGGAACAAGGAGAGCAGTAATGTAGCTAGGCCTCACTTTTTGGGTGGATTGAATGGAAAATTACAATGCATAACTTTCATGGGTTGTTTGTACCCTGAAGAATGTTTCCTCTGCCACAGCATATTCAGCTGCTGAACATCTCAGCCTCTCTCTGCTTTCCTCCCTCCCTCCCGCCCTCTGTCATTTTCAAAAGAAGGGTTGTGATGGTCCATTTGTAAAGTTAAACGCTTCTCCAGACTCAGCCCAATCAGATGCTGGTGAAGTGCAGAAGCATTGAATAGATGGCACAATGAGCATACAGCATTGTGATGGAGAGCAAGGCCCCGCAGGGTCACCCAGAGTCCTGTCACACATTTTCACAGAGGGGCCACAATTACAGGGAACCCCAATGAGATGATTGACATATGAAAAGGCAAGTGAGAAACAGGGAAAAAAATCTGTGCTTTCTCTTTTTTTTTTCTTTTAAAGAGTATATTCATTTAACACTTTGTCTCCTGGGTGGTATGGTGGCACGGTGATTAGTGCTCCTACCTCACATCACATGCATTCAAATCCTGGCTGTGCTTAGATTGTGTTGGCACATTCTCCTTGGATCTATGTGGCTTTTCTAGATGTTTCTCTACAAAGAGACCAAAGTCATGTGTCTTAGGTGAACTAATTATTTTAAATTGGCCTGATGGGACCGAGTGTGGGTGCATATGTCTTTCCAGGATAGCCACCAGCTCCTCATTAACCCTATACTGGATAAACAGGTTAGAAAATGGATGGGCTTTAAGTACTGAAAGTATCAGCTAACAACAAGGTGCCTTAGGCCTCAGGGTTATCACCACCATCTAAACTTATTTCTCTCTGAAGCCATTCACCCAATGAAAACATCCATCCTACTAGTCCCCAAGGCAGGGTGTCACAACACAAGTTATTCTAGTTTTTTCACACCAAGCCATTAGCAAAATTCATTAGGTCTAACTTTGGTAAATAAATGAAAAGTTTGAAACGGTGGAGTAAACCCATCAATCACATGTGTCATCCTGTTATCACCCCACTAGCACTTGTGTATATTTGAATACAAATAACTGAACTGCATCAGATGGGCACGTTTAAGCAGCCCCCCCAATAAACAGGCAGCCCAAAACCACCCACAAAAACATAAGAAGTCTGACAAGAGAAAGGAGACCATTCAGTCCATCAAGATCATTTGATGATCTAATAGCCAAGATGCTCTGATGTCAAACTGTTGAGGTTTCATTTCCAACTACATGGTCTAAATTCCCATGACCCCATTGTCTTAAGAAGTGTTTCCTGGCTTTGGTCTCAAATGCACTTCCACTATTGTCTTTTAGCATGTGATTCACTATTTAACTGAAAGAATTCTGCTAGATCAGAAGTACTAGGGTGTTGTACCGTGTTAGCTATTGCAAATATAGTGAGAAGTCAAGCAAAATGACACCTTTTATTGGCTAACTAAAAAGATTACAATATGGAAGCTTTCAAGGCAACTCGGGCCCCTTCTTCAGACAAGATGTAATACAGAAACTGGAGTTCCCTGTGTTTATATACACACTCGGACAGCTAACATCTTAAATGTAAAAAATTAATAGACCTCTTTAGGCTAAGATTCATTTAGCAAGAGAGGAGAACAATGTCTAGTCAAGATCTTTGGAAAAGATAACTGTCCAAAAAACTCTTTTGATATTTCTGAAGAGTTTTTCAATACAATGTGGGTCTGTAGACATGTTGTCTGTGTCAGTCCGAGAGATGCAAACGATCCTCATATCTGGCCATAAAACTCTTGTCATTATTCAAACCATGTTGTAATGTATTACATTTTAGCATGAGTTTAACTTCCCATTCTTTTCTCTCTTGCTGTACTCTGAAGTTGCCCATAAGCACTACAACTTTAAAGTCCCTATCACAGCTGTGTCCATGGTTGTTGAAGTGGGCTGCTACAGGAACATCTGTATTGCCATACTTGATGTGGAACCTGTATAAATTCATTCTCTGGTGGACTGTTTGTGCAGTTTCTCCCACATATAGTGAGGTGTCAGAACATTTCATACAGAGAATTAAGTAGACCACATTAGATGATCTTTTCGCTAGATCAAAAGGATATACTCTTTAGACTCAGTTCTTGGTTGATGTTCTTGGTTGATGTGACTCCCAGAGCAGCTATAACTTTTTAGTAGCAAGGTGAAGAGAATGTAGAAATTTAGAAGCTGTCTCACTAGCATATTTTAAGGTCTGAGACACTTTTTGCGGCCATCTACAGTATGTCAATAATGTCTCTGGTTTTATTTAAGTCTGTATGGTCATTATTGCCATTTGTACAGAACATAGTGAAAGTCTTTCTTTTAAGTGCTAGTTAACCAATCTTCGGGGACATGATTAGTGAGTAGACCTACCTTAGCCAGAAATGTCTGTCTTCCTTACTTTACATAAGTACCTTACTACGAAACTCATAACATAGAAGCAACATAGTCTATACCAAATCTGTTCTGTGACTTCTGTCCATTTAATACTGAACCAATTTAGATGGATCCAAGATTCAAATTATGAAAATATTATTTGAAACTGGTGTACCCAGTAAAAACCTACCGACACTGGGAGAAGTCAAGTGGCATCAAAAAATATGAGACCACACTCCAAATGCTCCAGACTTAAAATATCAAAGAAGAAATGTGTCTCATATCACAAAAATAGATTTATGATACAAATAAAACTAAGCTATTATAATAGAAAATCAGACAAAGAAAAGTTGGATGACTATATTTTGTTAATGCAAGTTTATGTGGATAAAAACATGGGCCACTTCACCATTTTGCATCAGGTCAGCATTACTGTACGTGTACACCATAATTGAGTCATGCACAGCAAGTTGAACTGCAAGTGGTAACAGTTATATTCGAGACCTCCAAGGTCTTCTCAACAAAATTTCATCATGACCTTTCAAGATCAGAACCAAATATTATTAAGATCTTACAGTACCAGGAGGTGAAAGACTAGAACGGCATGTAATCATGAGCTTCAGAGGCTGCTGACATAGGCCAGCTTACCTTCTTTCAAAGAATGGCTGAAAAAAATGAAGAATGAGGAAAGACTAGACCTGGACATCAACAACACTTACAAAGAGTAAAACTAAATGTGATCATGAGCCTCAAAAACTGAAGCCAAACATCATCTTGAATTTCTGATTCTAGATCTGTACATAATCACAACCCACTACAACTCTAACATCATTAAGACCATCAGATTTTGAAATTTCACATCATAATACTCCTAAAAATAAAGGTGACAAGGTGATTCTTCAGACTGATGCCATAGTAGAACCATTTTAGTCCCTAAAAGAACCATCCTCTTGAAGGTTCCAGAAAGAACTCATTTATTTAGCTACCTAATAGGTTCTACAAAGAGCAATGAATAGATGATAGCATTTAGTCCGTCAGTCATGTCCTGATGAGGGATGATGAGGGGCGCTGGAGTCTATCCCAACTGGCATAGGGCATAAGGTACCTGAACAGGGTGCTAGTCCATCACAGGGCAAACACACACACATCCCACCTATACACTATGGCCAATTTAGCATCACAATCCACTTAACCTGCATGTCATTGGACTGTGGGAGGAAACTGGAACAGACATGGAGGGGATCATGCAAACTCCACGCAGTGCTACGACTGAAACCACTGTGCCGACACGGATCATAGCAAATTTATAAAATAACAATGAGCTCCAGATTTTAAAAGAACTCTTGTTGCATACAATCACACAGGTTTTCTTGATCAATTGTATCCTGCTAAGTAGCCTACTATAAATTAAAGATTTTTGATCCACATATTAGGAACATTTTTAAAGCTCACCTCAATTTCATATACAAAGAATCTTTTCCAGAATGAAATGATCCTTTGCCAAGCAATGGGCAGAAAGCGAGAACCTTGCATGACGCTTACATTTGGGATCTTTCTAGAGTCACCTGTTAACTTTACAGGCACTTCTTTAGGTTGTGGGAAGAAACCTTGAGGGAATGAACTAGTAGTTTTAAGACTGTACATTGAGTGGAACAAAATATCATGTACTGAAGATCACAGGTACCTGATACTCATAACTGCACATGGCCAATCACAACATATTTGGATGGAGGACAACCTCAAAACCCTCATAAACAAGAGGTTGCAGAGAAGTGATAATGAAGGACATGCACTTCTACAATAATCCTAATGGACTGCATATGTGCATTATTAAGACGGACGCAGCCACCACATTAGACAACTGGTGCTGGGAAGAGTGAAGCAAGTCTAGACTTTCCGGTTGACAAAAGGCCAACTAGTCAGTTGTGCTGATGGAAATCTCCCAAGGCTTGACTGAATGAGATGTGACCCAAGTCTTCATCCTCGGAACAACATGTAAGTGAAACGCTTCCCAAGCCCAACAGAACCACATTACACTAGTAAACATCCTGAACCTGAACTGAAACTGAGATATTTAGGAAAAGAAATACTAAAAACAGGGATGGAGACTGTTGACTTTTTTATTTTGATTTTGATACATTTTATTAATCCCTGAGGGGAAACTGTCCTTTAGCAAGACCTTTGTGGGTCAGAGCGCAGGGTCAGCCATTGTACAGCACCCCTGCAACAATTTTCAAACTTGTATAAAGCCATATCAGTTGCCAGCCAAAGCACTTTTTGCGGCCATCTAATGGCATGGGAGCAGGTAACAAGCAAGTAAGACAAAACTGAGTCTGTCTGGTACAACACTCCTCCACTATATCAGCTGTCCTACACAGATAATGTGCGCTAAATGCTAAGGTCTGTAAAGCCGACCTTTATCCCTATAGCAGCCGTCAGGAACTGTTAGGATAAACTATGAGTGGACGCCCTGAGCTCACAATGCACAGCACTAGACAGCCATTCTCCGCCCGTCAGTCAAACAGAACGGGGAAAGTATGTATGCCGAAACTACTGTGGTATGGCTCAACAAGCACAGCTAAGCTCTGTGACTCATCCAGATCTGCTGTTTACACAGTGGCTTGCACTAAATGACAAACTGCTGCTGTCCGACACACCACCTTAGACAAAAAAGGCTCAGACAAATGAGAGTAAATAAAACCCAGCTGACACCCACAGAAGGGCTGGTGACCAAAGTCAGTCTTCTGAATAACCAACACACACTGCAAAGCAACTTATAGCCTGAGCCCCTTGCTCGCCTGCAAAGAATGAGGAGAAGAGTGGAATGATAGGCACAAGTGAAAAACCTCTTTTCCAACAGCTTTGCATTTACACTAGAGACAGGGCAGCAGGCTGAAAAAATAATTTGCTTGTCTTCTCCTTCCTGAAAAAATATGTATTTTTTTTCTTTCATTCTTTCTTTCTCCCTCTCTCTCTCTCGTTTTTTTTTTTTTTTTTTTTTGCTTTTAAGTGCAATCAGAATCAATGGTCCCATTGTCAGGAATATCAAAAGAGAATGAGGCGAACAGAAGCGAGTGAGCGCACTCCAGCACTCAGACAAAGACGGCAGGGAAATGCAGTCATACAAGAATTTCAAGAGCTTAGATCAAGAGTTTCTTGGCAGAGGGGGTGAGCGTAAGTAAAGGCGAGTGAGCGAGGGAGTGCATGTGTGTCTGTCTGTGCGTGCGTGCTTTTCCTTGTCTCATGCTTAAATTGGAGAGCACACTAATAATGGACCACAGGGATCCTCTAGCCTTCTGAAATTTCTCTCTCCATTAGCGAGTGATTAAAGACGAGGAGAGTACCAGCAGGCAGCTCAATCATACAAATAGCCCCGGAGACGGGCCAGAAGTAAAGAGGCTGCATTGACTCTCCACTTCATTTACATCCTCCATTTAGAAACTGTTTATGCAGCTCCTCCGTCTCTATCTGGCCAAACAATGAAAAAGATCCACTTTATAGTGCCTTGAAAAAGAGAAAGTTTTGATGATAATTCTGCTTCATTAATTATATTTGAAAACCACTGCAATCATCCATCTGGAAAGTTTTTCCTAAATTGTATTCTTTATATGACACTTTTATGAGACTGAAAGATAAGATAAAACTTCAATCTTTAATATGGTGTCTTTGGTGACCTTGCTGACCTTCAAGAAAAGAAAGCAGGCTATGGTGGCACAGCTTGGTCTCTATAATGGACTTCCATGAATGATCTACACCTCATTTTATTTTCAAAGTCCCATTTCATGAGCACAAGGAGCTGGAGATGTTAATGGCACCACTCACTTCTAGGCTGGGAAGAGTGCTGGAAACAGTAGCAGACCATCACAGGGCCCACTCGCAAAGGCCAGTTAACCTAATTTATTACCCTAATTTAAAACCAACAAAGACACGGAGAGAATGAGTAAAGTACACGTGGACAATACCTCACGACATCGGATCAAAAAGATGGCATCACTAACTGCTACACCATTGCACTGCACTAAAAAAAAGAAAAAAGAAACGTTGCTTCCTTTAATAAGACGTCTTTGTTGACAATCATGGTGCATTATATGATAAAAATGACAACTGATCCATGTTCAACAGGTGCACAGGGGGCTTGAATTTATACTGGCAGAACTACAGAGGACTCATAAATCATTCAGTTCCCTTCACCTTCTGCACACTTTATTGTGTTGCAGATTTCGCTTTGAATGGATAAATTGGCTATTTTTTTTTCCATCAATCTACACTCAATAACACAATGACAACGTGAAAATTTATTAAAAATCAACAACCTGAAATCTCTCATTCATGTATGTATTTAAGCCCTTAATGGAGTACTTACTTGAAGCTCCTTTGGCAGCAATTACTGCTTCAAGCCTTCTTGTGTAAGTCTCTATGAGCTTTGCACACCTGGATTTGGTCAGTTTATCCCATTCTTCAAGATCCATAAGACTGTGATCTGCCACCAACAGATCTCTCCATAGGTGTTCTATGGAGTTTAAGTCTCTGGTTTAGCTGTGCTACTCAAGTATAGTCAGGAGTTTGCGTGAAGTCGCCCCGGTGTTGTCTTGGCTTCATAGTTCTGGTCATTACTGTGCCCCTTGGAGGTTGTGTGCACTTTGGAGTAGGCTTTCTTCTATTTGGTTCAATCCTGACATCTTGTTGCTGCTGCTGTGGAGCATCCCTATAGCATGATTCTGCCACCATTATGCTTCGACACAGTGATGTTATTAGGCTGGTGATGAGCAGTGCCTGTTCATAGTGCTTGGAGTTCTTCCCAAGAGTTCAGTTGATGTCCCATAAGACCAGAGTCCTTTAAATGCCATTTGGCAAACTTCCAGCAGGCAGCTACATACCTTATACTCAAGACTGGCTTCCATCTAGCCACTCTATTATAAATCCTTGATTGGTTGCATGCTGCTGAGATGGCTGTCCTTCTGACAGGTTCTCACAACTCAGCAGAGGAATTCTGAAGCTCTGTTAGAGAGACCATTTAGTTCTTGATCACCTATCTGACCAAGGCTCTTCTAGTCAGTTTGGCCAGATGGCCAACTCTAGGTCAGAATCCTGGTGATTCCAAACTTCTTCCATTTACAATTATTAACATTTGTGTGCTCCTGGGAGCACTCAAACCTTTAGAAATAGTTTTATACCCTTCCCCTGATCTATCCCTCACCACAATTTTATCATGGAGATCTAAAGAGAGTTCCTTGGATTTTATGACTTATTTTTTTTTCCTGTCTTCACATGCAGTGTGAATTATGGAACGTTCTACACGCAGGTGTTGGCCTTCCTAAACGATGTCTAATCGATTTAATTTGCCACAGGTGGACTCCAATCAAGTTCTAAAAACGTCTCAAGGAGAATTAAAGCAGACAAAATGCACCTGACTACATTACGGAGTGCCAAAGCAAAGGGTCTGAATATTTACATCAATTAAAGATGCCAGTTTTTGATTTGTAATTCATTTTCTAGCCTTTCCGAAGACATGTCTTCACTTTGTCATTATGGGTTATTGTGTGTAGACCGATCAGCAAAAAATGGCAAATTTACCCATTTGATATAAAATCTACAACACAATAAAGTGTGCAGAAAGTGAAGGGGTTGGAATACTTCCTAAATACACTGTGTGTGCAAACTTTGGGTGCCAGTTAGAAATGGAGCATACACACAAACACATACAAGGCTGCCTTAGAAACGTCAATGAATCTAACACACATATGTTTGGGAATGCAGGAAGAAAACCTACACAGATACTGGAAGAGCCTGCAAACTCCACAAAGACAACACCCACATATGGGAATCAAAATCTGAATGCTGGATTCATGAAAAAGCTGAGCTAGCCACTTAGCTATGTGCCACGCATAGCTCTTCTAATGGCATTTAAACAAACAAAAAAAAAGTGGCCAAGTGTTTCTAAACATTCTCCTCCCATATAGAGGGCTCCACTGACACTCTAATCACTTTACATGAAGAACAGCTTGCTCTCTTGTGAAAATGTTATTATAAAAGTCTGAATGATAACTGCTTTTTTAATGACTTGATTTGCTTTATATGCAGTAGTGCCTTCTGGATATAAAGTATTATTCTCACACTAGACTTGCTCTACAACATGTCTTTGTGAGATAACAAACTATGCTAACACTCACTGTTTAAGACACTATATAAGGAAAATATCACATCACATTTTCAAACCCATTTAATCTAATTCAGGGGCATGGGGAGATGGAGCACATCTCATTAACATTGGATGCAAGGCCTGCGCAGGGTGCCAGTTGATCACCGGCTTCACTCACGTCCATTAGATCAATTCAGAAATGCCGATTAGTCTAAAGGCATGGATGTGGGAGAAAAAGAAGAGTACCTGTAGGAAAACAATGCAGACGTGCCATCTCCACTCAGACAATGACGGGAGCAGGATTTGGACCAAGGCCACTTGAGCTGCAAGGCAGCAGTGCTCACCACTCGGCCACCTGCATTTCTCTTTTTCATAACAAGTTGTAGGGTTCCTTTACTAGAGTGAAGGTGGATTTTAACTCTCAAATGATCACCAATCGAAGCTGTAGGATGGAAAATGCTGTTTTGACATCCTTATTTGCTTATAATGTCACTTTGAAAGGAAGAAAGCAGTGCTGATGCTTCACTTTGCTCATGCAGTGTCTTTAATAAACATAATTAAAACAATTTTAAACAAAGTCTGTTGAAAGGAGGTAGAGTTGAATGAAGGTTAAATTTGAATACAGCACATGGAGGTCTGAAGCTTGAAAGTACAATTTAGGAGTCAGAGTGGACTTACTGCTATTTACATCTAGGCAGTGTACTAAAGTGATGAAGGAGAACCCAGCCACAGGAGATGCACAAACCAGTGTGTTTCTTTGTGTCAGTCCCAAGCCTAGATAAATGGGGAGGGTTACATCAGGAAGGGCATCCAGTGTAAAATTTTGCCAAATCAATATTTGGACAACAATACAAATTTCCATACCGGACCAGTCGAGCCCCGGATTAACAACTGAAGTGATGAAGAAGCCTAACTAATGTTAGGTTGTATAACATTATCGTAGTCTGAATCAGAAGCACAATTAATGGCCAAGTATGCTCAATTACAAAGAACTTGACTCCAGTTTCTTGATGGTGCTTCAAGTACAGTTACAAGACAGACATACACACAATTGATGAGTAGATGTGTGGAATACAAGTCAATGGAGGTTATGTTTAAACTTTATAATGCATCAGTGAAGCCTTGTCTGGAGTACTGGGGGAACTTGTAGTCTCCATATTACAACAGAGTCACTACATTGGCTGGCTGCAGCAGCATGCATTAAGTTGAAATCCCTGATGCTTGCCTACAGAGTAGTCAGTGGGTCAGCACCTGTGTATGTGTAGACGCTGGTGAGGTGCTCTGCGCCTTCTCGTCCATTCAGGTCTGCTAGTGAACAGCGTCTGGTGATGCCACCTTTGCGTGGCATCAAGTCTCAATCAGACTCTTTTCCTGTGTAGTTCCTAGTTGGTGGAACATGCTGCCCACCTCCATCCGAACTGCTGACTCCCTGAATGTATTTAAGAAGCTATTGAAGACCCATCCGTTCTGTGAATATCCGTCTAATTGAAAAGCTGTGGTACCTTATATTTTTGGTTAAATTGTTTGATTGCTTTATTGATTGTAATTTATTAAAGTAAATATATGAGTTATTACATCTTTTCCCTTGTCGCAATCAACTTTCGTTACCCACCCTATTACACTTGCTGAACAAACAGGCCCCATCCTAATGTTACTCGATTATGTTGTAAGTCGCTTTGTTAAGCAAATAAATGTAAATGTAAAAAAATGTGAAAAACTCATAGCAGCAACTAGAGAAAATCCAGAGAAGAGCGACAAGTCTGATTTCTGGTCTAAAAAGCATGAGCTATGAGGAGAGACTGTTCAGTTTAAACAAAGGGAGATTAACAGGAGATTTTATCGAAGTGTTCAAAATTATGGAAAGAATTAGTCCATTGGATCCTAGCTGTTACTTTTAGCTGACTTGGGACACAGTTGTAAACGTGTTAAGGGTAGATTTCTCACAAACATTCCAAAGTTCTTCACACAGAGAACCATGGAATGCTATGCCAAGTAGTGTGGTAGAAAGCAAAAATTACTACAGGCAGATTTCACACAAAGAACCCCAGACACATGGGATAAATTACTAAGCAGTGTGGAGGAGAGCGTAACTTCAGGGACCTTCAGATCTCGACTTGATGCTGTTTTGGGATGGATGAGCTTGTTGGGCTGAGTAGCCTGTTCTTGTCACAATTATTATAATGTTCTGACACTCAAATTACGTTACAAGGTATCTTTAGGAGATTATGGTCCAATCTGACTACCCTGATTCTATTGTGAGAATAAACACTGTTTTGATTTTCCATTTCCATTGAATAATGGCTTTTGGAAATGAGAAGCTGTGCCCCACATGTTTTTTTTTTTTACACAACATCCTTCGGAGTTAGGAAGACACGAATGGATTTTTAAAATTATTTTGGCATAATTATTCAAAATTTTTAACCTGTCGTACCACTGTCCAAGTTTTGGAAAATGTTAGTGTTAATGAAAGAAAGAAAGAAAGAAAGAAAGAAAGAAAGAAAGAAAGAAAGAAAGAAAGGTGTTATAATCATTTATTCAAATATACTTTTACAATGAAACTGGGGGCCTCCTGAGGCAAAACTGCAAATGAATAGCCCTGTCAACAAGTGACACTCTGTAATTACTGCTCCATTCTCATCTTTTTCGTTTTGACAACAGTTAATTGTCGATGAAACAAAGGCTGAGCTGTCTGCCACACGTTGCCATATTGTGAAACATTGCAGGAGCTCGAGTCCTACCTGTTGGAGTGCACACTTTGCCCAAGCACCTTCTCTGTAGAGCCCCCCTATATTGTGTGTGACTCACATATCCAGTCACCCATAGGCCCTCATGAATGGAAGAGATTAGCAATGGTCTTAACAAATTAATTCTTTATTTATCCACGTCACCACAGCATGTAATGTCAGTTTTGCTGGTACATAGTAACATGGCCATATCTCCAAAAGCTGTTATTTTTTTTTTCACTATCTTCCATCAAGACCAACAGTTCAGGCATGTGCCCTCATCAAAGAGGTAGCCGTTCATTTCCGTAACCCGTGGACGGAGGAGGCCCTTATCTTTCTAGTTAATCAACAAGTTATTTCACAAGCACAGCAGAGGCATGAACTGTGCAACTTTATAAGCAAATCACTTTCCTAAGGCTTCATCATGGCATACCGCTTACGACTGATTATTGAGCTTTACCTTTCCTCTCAGAAACCTTCAGTAATGAGAGGCACAGGAGAAAGGGTGTTATTAGGCAGCCTTAGTCTCACAGACTGGGCAGCAGGAAAGAGCTGGGATGAAGTGAATTTTCCAAGACATCACATTAACACGCCAGGATTTGGCTGAGAAAGGAAGCAGGCCACAGCACATCCTTCTCACCAACCTGACACATCTGCAGCCACTTGGCTGAAACCTGAGTGTCATCAGCAGGAGAAATGAAGTGGCTGGTAGTTATTGGGCGATAAAGCACTGACTGACTGGAAAACTTCAGTTTATAGATCAGGCTCACTGTCTGTACCTACTGGAACGCAACTTTCTTTGAGGGACACCAGGAAGTGATGTCAGGTGAACTGTCTGGAGGTCCCTCAATACATTAGTGGCTGAGACTTGTAGCCTCATTGAAGTAACCAGCTAGGAAAGGTGTAGCCTTGAGTGCTACACCGTTAGCTGATACCGTTACAGTAATCCTACTGATTGGACACCGCTGATTTTACTACTAACTACTACTAACATTCATTATTTTTTTGTTATTATGACAACCACAAGCACTACACAAAGAGGTAAACGATGCCCTGTGCCTATTCGGATACAAAGCACCACAATAAAGCACACTGCTGCTGCTTTGATGGTAAACGGAACAAAAAGAAAGCATGTTGGAGAGAATAAAAGATGTGTGATACAAAGGCACCATTCTTAAAACGTTAAGTTTCAAGAGATGGTAGGTACACCACTAACACGGGGTTGAGAATATCAGAGTGTTTAATTACAAATCTCTGATGGGAGCTATGGAGGGAATAGCTTAGTAAAGCACCATGTAATCAGCGCTGCTCTGAGAAAGCAGCTTTAACGCCAGGACTGCTGGCGTGAGGAAATTGTTTAGTGCCGCTTCAAGCGCCAGCTCTCTGAAGACAGTGCCAGTGTGCCAGGAACGATGCACATATACCTCAAGACGCCCCAATCCGCCCCACCCCTAATCAACCACACACACCTCCTGTGCTTGTCGGCCATTCCAGGAATGGTGCACACATTGAGCTGTCTATGGGGTATTAGCACTTTATGTGCAGTCTATGTAATCAAGACAAAGAATTACATTCAAGCAAAAAGTACAAGCACAGTATTAATGTCCTATTTTACGTATGTGATAAAGACAGACTGCTTGTCTTGAACCTGAGCCTGCTAAATAATGACTTATAAAGAAAAATACACTGCAAGTTTTAATTTACCTATGAACTTGTTACAGCGCTCTGGGTCTGCACTCTGTGAACAGAGCTATATAAAAAGAAACTGGATTGGACTGAATATTCGATTCTCAGAATAGCATGACACAACACAGTACAGTACAGTATCACATAGTTTAGTACAGGATAATCAAAGCAAACTACAACATAGCCTGCCATAGAACTGCTCGGAACAGAAGGGCATGACACCATACTGAATGGGTCTGCCTTCTGAAAACAAACTTGAGTTCTTGGAGAACAACCACATAAATACTACAATTTAATGGAATTCAATTCAGTTTATCTTTGTATAGCGCTCTTACCTGAGTGCAGGAACAGAAATTACTAAATAACAGAATGAGTTCACTTAAATATACAGGTTTCTTCAAACACACAGAAACCAATGTAGAAACTGATTAATATATATACATATATTTTAACTTGCACTGCGCTCTTATTGCTCTTTAATTAATATTGTTTTTTGTATCAGTATGCTGCTGCTGGAGTATGTGAATTACCCCTTGGGGATTAATAAAGTATCTATCTGGAAGCCAACAATATCTGCCCAGTAATTAATCATTGACCTAGGACCAGGTGACTAAAATGAGCTACTGTACATGGAGTCCCTGGTACGGAGCTATAAGAACACAATCACAAGGTTAACTATGATCCAAATGCTGTAATATGTCTGTGAGTTCTTTACACAGCACACTATAGTATAGTATAGTATAGTATAGTATAGTATAGTATAGTATAGTA
>JANRMT010062791.1:136971246-137000877 GCA_026402145.1 Polypterus bichir lapradei
TCTATCTATCTATCTATCTATCTATCTATCTATCTATCTATCTATCTATCTATCTATCTATCTATCTATCTATCAAGGATTTACACCTGACCTGCATTAAGTAATGCCAGTATAGACTTCCATCTCCCTGTTTCGCTCACAGACAATGTAATAGATAAAAGAGACTTAAATGAGGAGTGTGTGTGTCATGATCTGGCATTCCTTCCAGGTTTGGTTCCTTCCTTGCACCCAACACTGCCAGGTCAGACTCCACTTCCACATGACTCTATAAAAGAGACATGTTAGGGTAGGTGTGTTAGTATTCCTTTGCTTGTGATGAACTTCCACCCCACGGAGAGCTGGTTCCTGCCTTGCTGGCAGCACAGCCTGGTTCAGCACCATGTGATGTTATAATGGACTAATTGCAATAAAAAATAAATATGTGGATAGACGTGTGAGCGTTAAACTGCAGGCTTGTATCTTATGATGAGATGGAAGCCAATCTTACTCCTGTTAAACACCTCAGAATTTGCCTCTAAAGAACCTTGAATTGGAAAAATATGATTTGAAAAACTTGTAGATGGGTGGATGAATAAAATATTGTTTTAATGTGCAATAATGTCTATACTTATTTTATTCTGCTAAATAATCTATGACCTGACAATTCATAGACTATATGCTGCACAGCATATTGTTCTGTTGTTTGCATCTCCTTGTGGGGCTACAAAGTAGACTGGCAGTGGAGGGCAGTAGGCAGGGCATAGGGAGTTGGTCTTATTATTCTTAACTTTCACCATTTGACATGGCACCCTTTCACTTCACTCAGATGGCTTTACTTTTAATTGCGTCTCCTATTTGTGTGCACGGCCTCAGGCTCCAGTATGACAACCAATCTGAAAATGATGTAAAATGTTTTGCTTATACTGATACATTTTTATAAACCCTGACACCGTGTTAACACCTCAAGCCTTCCACTTCCAGTCTTGTACTTACTTGTTGAAGCAATCCTCTTAATCAAATACTCACTTCTGTCTTAATGTTTTTGTAGAAGGCACCACCCTAAGGTTTTATTGGGTTTTTTTTTTCTTAACAGATGTTTAAACCTGTGTGATTTTGGTTCTTGCACTTCCCAAAGCACGCAGATTTTTTTAACAGGACGCTTCTGTGCAGGCTCGTCGTGATAACAGCTAACAAATGACAAAAGAAAGGACCCAAAGAAAGAATGTAACCTGGCACCAAGTTCAAGTGGCCAGATGTCAATTGCTAAAGTGGTGCTTTATTATCTAGGAATGTGCTTGTAGTGGGCCGCATTTAGCTTTAGGAAGATTTTGCTCCTAAAAACACACACGTGTATTATCTCATGATGGTCTTTAATCCATACTGTTTGACTCCAATTTGGCCCCTAATGAAGTAATCAGGGACCAAATTGAGCAGAGGGGAATAATTTAATCTTAAGTAAGCAGCAATCACAGCTGTGTCAATAACTCCAGGCCTGGTCAGGGTGGCCTGCAATTGCAAACTTCTTGGATCAACACGGACACGCCTTCTCGGGAGACTTAAGCTTGTGAGGAGAAGCACAGACTGAGGAAGAACACAGAGGCACATGGAGTGTTCTATAAGAGAAGAGCATCCTACATACAAGGACCACACAGCAAGCACGTTCATTTCACAGAGACCACCAAATGTGGTGCTCATTTCTGGATGACTAGCAAGACAATGATGTTCAGCTCATGTAGGTTAAAAGACAAAAAATCTGGCCGATGTGTAGTTAGACCCCAATCATCCTTCAAAGAAGGCTATCAGGATAAGGCACTATAGCAGAATACCTTCCTTGGCAGGGGTATCATCAGCAGAAATTTGCTTTTGAGCAATGCAGCACAATAAGCTTCCTCATTTTCTCAACTGCGTCAAAAGAATTGTCTTGTTATAATGATCAAAAAAGGTTTTAAGTTTAAAGTAACTAATGAGAACCATAAAGCAAGAACTTTCTAACATCAGGAGTACAGAACAAGTAAAGCACCTAGAAAAGGTATCCTCTCCCTAGGAAGTTTTCATTTTTTATTGCTATACAACATTCAATCCCAATGGATTTCATTTGTCTTTTTGACGCTGATCAACAAAAATGTCAATGTAAAAACAGATCCCTGCAAACTGTACTATATTCATAACAAATATTAAATACAAAATAAGTGATCTCATATTATTACACACCTAAATAATAACCTGCTGCAGCCAATTGGTTTTAGATGTCCCAGTTCAATGGAGATGAGCTGTCTGGGGATTCAGGTGACTGTGACTGTAGTGTAAATGCACTTTACCTAAAGGGGTCAACTTGTGGTGTATGGTGAACTAACCTACACAATGAAGAAAAAAAGAACACTCTGAGCCACTTCATCAAAACATGATTGAAAAGAACAAGTCAGGGAGGTGGAGACAAGAAAATATCATAGTCGCTGAATATCCCTAGGAGTCCAGATAAATCAGTCATTAAGAAATGGAAAGAGTGTGACACAGCATTAAATCTGCCAAGAGCAGGCCGTCCACAAAAAAAAATGAATGACTGGGCAAGAAGAAGATGAGGGAGGGAGGCCAGAGAGCCAGAGGCTCTCAGGAAGAGAGCGGTGAGAACTCTGAAGGAGTTACAAGCTACAGTGGTTCAGACTAGAGAGACTGTGCAGGCAACAACTGCAGTTGCAGCTTTATGGGAGAGTTGCAAGGAGAAAAAACACACAATATGTTTGGATAGAGTGCCAGAAGACACATGGGAAACTTTGAATATTTGATGGTCCGATGAGACCAGAATTCAGTTTTTTGGCCTTCAGACCAAATGCATGTTTCACTATTGCACATTACCAAAACCACGCCGTCCCCACCGTGAAGCTCGGGTGGTGTCAGCATCATACCATTGTCATGCTTCTCTACAGCCATGACAATGTGAGGGTAGATGCTAAAGTGAATGCAACAAAATATGAGAACATCCTAAAGAAAACCTGATGCAATGTGAAAGAAACCTGTACTTCAAGTGAAGATTTGTTCACAGCAAAGTATAAAGTCAAAGCTACGCAAGAATGCCGAGTCAGAGTGCAGATCTCAATCTAAATGACAATTTGAGGCTGGACTTGACAAAGGCTGTTCACTCAGGATCAACGTCCAACAGAGCTTGAGCAGTTTTGCAGAAGAATTAGGAAAAAATGGCAGTATCCAGATGTACAAAGCTGATAGGGACCTGAGCACACAGACTCAAGGGTGTCACGGCATCTTCCAAATTCTTTTTGCAATCAACTATTTGTGTTTCATATTTCTTAATCAAAACAGCTGCATTAAGTCCACTGTGATTTTATGTTCTATAACAATAAAATGTGAAAACATCCAAGAAGGGTTGAATACTTTTTACAGGCTTTGTACTTCTGAATGGAAATAATATATCACTACAAGTGAAATAAGACTAGAGCCTTCCAATGTGAGGCAAAGTGAAAAATGGAGGACAGCATCCTTCTTCCTTCACTGTGCCACAGAAGAAGATCTTCATTGTCATTAGCACAAATGAATGCCATTCTCACTTGAAAGTATAATTTTCTCAAAGGTACCCAGACTTATATGTAGTAGAGTCCATGAGCCAAGAACATTCTCTTTACAAGGTCTGCAAGATACCATACTGTTTGACAGCATCCTGGCCCTGTGTCCTAGGCCAAGGCGATCTTAACGGCATTATAGCAGTGCACTGGGGCTCCTACCTATACAACCACTCAGCAAGTAACGACATACATGGATTAGCATGGGGCTCCTATGCTCATGGGGATCCCCCAGGAAACTGCCCAGCATGCTCATGAATTAAGACGGCCCTGTCCTGGGCAGGGTTTAGCTACAATACATTAATCTATGGAGAGTTTCATTAAAATATACCCTTTGCATCAGAGCAGTAAGACAAGAACCACTTTATACAAAAACCACACAAGAAGATCCTTCATGTCACCAGAAGGGTATGAACACAAATATGCATTTTTTTTTACAAAAGCATCAAAAGAACAATCATTAGAAAAATGTCCACTTCACCCGAGCCAAAAGGCGGTATCGTCATTCCTGCAGTACACTCATTATTTGTTTTCCCCCAAAGTCCCAAAGTTTATAGGACACGATTGTATTTCTTGTGTGCACCACAGAGCAGCACTATCCTTCTCAAAAGTGCATCTGTCAGACAGATGAGTAATAAGGTCCTTTTCCCACCAGCTTTCCTTGTCACATTGCCGTTATGGAGACCATAGGGTAGGTTCAGTAGTACAGAGGAGGTCAGAAAGCAATGCTGCCCCGTTATCCCTACATTTAATTATGCCACTTACCACATGACTTTTACAGTGGCTGTTACTATAAAGAAATCCTGTGTTATTTCTCTCATTGCTCATAAACACAAAAGACGCACGATGAGCTCTGTTGTCCGCCTCCATCTCAGCTCTAAACTGTGTGTTTTCCCGCCAGCAGATGCTAATAAACTTTCAGTCCTGCAGCTGCTTAGCTCATTTCCCTAAGATTTATATGGGTCAATCAGGCTTGCCTATCTTGTCAAAGCTGCTACTGGTGTGCTCAGTGGTCTGATCCACTTTAAGCTTAGCACAAAATACTCCCCCCACCTAACCGACTAGGATACTCTAATCCATAATCCTTCCATCTGACACCATTGTACCCTGATTGACAGCTGATTTGAAGGCGAGTGCCCGCCTTGTCCAGAGTGCATTAAACTTAATCCCAACCACAAACCGACTCGTTGGTGCCAGCTCGTTAAGGTCAAGTGGAACACGAGTCTCCATTTGTCTTGAGGGGCGTGTTTTGTGATCCTTGGATATGGAAATGTGCACCATCCTGGAGATTTGGCTTTTTAAAACACTGCAGGATTCGTCTAAAAACAATTGGGAAACATTGGTGGCCCGTATGTCAGGAGTCCGTCTCCATGCGCCACCCCAGGATGATAACTCATCATATTATTCAGCATGTAAGTGGCTCCAAGCCATCATTTACAAGTCTAAATGAGTGTCTTTACAACTTCAGCCCCCGTGGGAAGCACAAATAGCCCAAGGTGTCAAGGAGGGTCTGATTTAATTTTTTTATGTGATTTTATTTTATTCTGAGGTTTTTAGGCCATCCAAATGTATAAAGTATGATGCAGTGGGCAACAAAGCAATTATATTTTAGAAGAAATTTGCCAAGCTCTACGACAGCATCTCTGTGCTCAATTGTTTATCTCCACACCATTTTTTTTTCTTTTTTGTCAAAACAAGCCGTTTTTGAGCAATAACAAAAACATCATAAAAGCTTCCTCTTAGAAGTACAATCGAGGGAAATGGACTGAGTAAAAATGAATGATTAAATAAAATAAATGCATCCTGAAAAAGCAAGGTCAGATAAAAATGAGAAGAACATGAATTAAAAAAGCCTGACAAAATAGCCTTGAAAAAAGATAGACGAATAAATGCACCTTCACTTATTGTACGGGTGAATCGTGTTTCATCAGATCTCATTAAAGTTTTACCTTGTAACAAAATAGTCCTTTTGTTAATTACTGTGCCGCTATTTATAATCACCGCTCATTAGACAAAGCCGTCAATCACTCACGGCCCACGTATCATGGTAAGCTGCACCGTGACCTGCATATTACACAGCAATGAGACGCCCCAGTGCATTGTGATAAATAAAGCTTCGACGTTTGGCAAGATTTTCATTCTGGTCCATCTGTCAAGATAAAATTAATTAATTAAATAAATAAATCGAAATAATAAATTACAAATGTGCACGGCTACCACATTCTATGACCTTCGGACACCTGCGCTCTTTTCCTGTTCGGGACACAGGTATACTAATGATTGTGTGCGGGGGGGGGGGGGGGGGCAGACTGAAAGTTTGTTTTTTTTTTTTCGCAATTAAAGGTTTCAGTGAAATGAGAAAACTCACATTCAAAGGTTAAAGAGACCCCCATTTGGCTCAGGGTCAAAGATGTTGGCAAAGCTCCTCAAATAAATTGTGTATTCTCCACTGCATCACACAGCTCGTTCTGTAGGACACCAAAGTGTGGGGTGCCCATTTATGTTCAAATACAGTGATGTACAAATGAGATCGATTGAACACCCCTGTTTATCTGTGTTCATCATTTAGGCCTCCAATGGAGACCAACAGGTGATGAGGAACACTGCCTCAGTCTGTCACTGGGCATCAGTGACCCCAAGCCCTGTGGTCCGCAGCTCATACCAAGGCAAACAGCTAAGATTAGATGATTTGGGCTTTAAATTATTTCATTAGTACGTTACTAAGGAGCCACACAAGTGATGCACCCTGCCTCACTCAAAACTCTGTTACCCTTCAAGCCCCCAGTTCCCTAATAACAGAGATGGCAATAACTCACTCAGAGTCACACTGTGGATGAGTTTACAGGTTTCTACTTTCTACTCTTCTAACCATCAGGTCAAAGGGATATTCCTACCTACCTCAAAAGGAGTTAATGCTTCCAATCCATTTACCCAGCAGACATCAAGACTTCCACTCAAAGAGATCAGGAAATTTACTTGAAGCATACAGAGAATGCTTTCCTCGGGAGTCAATATTTCCAAACCTTCTTTGCCAGCAGGACTCAGCACCTCCACTGAGACAGATGAGGGGGGCTTGGTTAAGTTTTTCCCACTAGGTTAGACCTTGACAACCTTTTCAAAACTAAACAAATTGACAAAAGAGAGTAATATATAGACAGTAGTGAGACTCCAACATGACACATTAATGCTGGCATGTCTTCTACCAAAGCAAAGTCATTTGAATAAATGAAGCCCTGTGAATAAAGAAACATTCCTGCAACCCTTATGTCACACCACTGACAAGCTAACGTCGCCAGCTTGTGCCAGGTCTTCACTTCTCAGCATGCACCCACCCTGGCCTAACGCCAGCATGGAGAAATGAGAGTTGTTTGTAGCATTAGTTTTATATGTAAGATGGGCAATGCCACGGCAACGATAATGGAATAACATTCATCTACAAAAACTTATTGTGTTACCTACACTACACTACTTATTAATAACCTGTGGTAATCAGCCCAGCTACAGACAGAGACTCAGGACACCCAAGTCCAAAATCACACTTTTATTGTTCTTGTGCTTTATAGCACCACACAATGCATAAATCACCAACATTGCTCAGTCCTTTCCTCTCTTCTCCTACTGCTTCCACACCTCTCCCACAACCTCTGTCCTCTGCCTCCTGACTCTGGCTCCTCGAATGGAGTGAGGTGGCACCTTTTATATTTCACCCGGAAGATCTCCAGGTGTTCTTTGATATCCCTGCAGCACTTCCTGGTGTGGCAGAAGTGCTGCCTGGATACCCGGAAGCACTCCAGGTGCATTCGGTTCCTCTTCTGGCAGCACTTCCTGGTGTGGCGGAAGTGCTGCACTCCATGGTTCTGGAATAATCGATGTAGTCCGGGGGGCTTCCCTCTTGCGTCCCGGGGAAGATATTGCCTCTCGCCCAGTCCTTCCATTCTCCAGGTGTCCCAGTGGGGCAAGTTCCCTGGTCGTCTGCCACAAACCTTATCTGCTTAAATAAGAAGAATCTGAACCCATCCTTAATATCCGAGTCGGAAAAGGATATCTTATTTTATAAATATGAGGAAAAATCATTACGTTTTCTCTGTCAGGAATAGTGCACAGCTTCTTCAGAATCTGACGAGAATGTATTAATGTTGTTGCAAAATATAAGAGCTGGGCCTATGTAACTTTTTCATTTATTCATATAAGGAACTACTTCATATTAGGCTCAAAGTTCTCTAAACGGGGTAGAGTGTGAGTGTTGAGAGTGAAATGTATGAAATACAGTGCTGATTGTATCCTTGATTGATTACATTCCCAAGAGTATCCTTATATTTACATAATGTATAAAATAAAACTAAAAAAGGGGTCTGGCAGAAAAAATGGTTAGTTCTCTGGTTAATTTAAAACAGAAACCAAAGAGTAAGAGAATATATTGCTGGAAAATAAACAAGTCAAATCGCAGATGGAGCCAAGAATCACACCACTGCCATCAGGGGCCTGCTTAAGTAATAAAACCATGTGAGCTCAAATGAACCTCAAGTGACAGAAGAGTAGTCAACATTCCACGTCGACTCCAAGAACGAGTAATGGGCATGGTCTAGCAGGCTGTTCCTATTCTTCTGTGTCCATGGAGATGCTCCCCTTTCACTTTTGGTCACTCTGTTTGCCTACAGTATCTCAACTGACCTCTCTACTCTAGCCACATGTAGCTTTCACTCAAGGCCTCCATTCATACCCTTGGCCAGGTGTCATCTCCATCAGGTGTGCCTACACTTTAACATAATTAGAACAGCAGATGGAGCCTACTGTCAATACTGCACCCCTGTAACCTCAAAACAACAACTACCATATATGCCATTTTAACAATTCCAAAAGCTGGCCATCACCATCTGACTGCATATAATTCATAAGCACTGTTATTTTCATGAAAATGTCCTGTGTAATCCCTAATAATTAAACTGAATATTTTAAATTACGTTTTGCTAAGAAGTATGCTTAAAATATTTCATAGCAACTTCAGAGATTCAATATCTGCTATAATTGCTTCAAAGCCAAAAGACGGCAGAAAAGAAAAATCATCTCCTAATTAGTAATCTAATAAGAGTGGTACAGTGGTGTGATATCTGCGGCACACAGACCATGTTCTTTTTTAAATTCCCAGGCAAATGGCCCTGTAACATTTTTAAAAGTATTGATAGTGCATGTTTCATACGGGCATTGGCATGACTACAAATATTTAAATGTCGCTGCCTCTGGCTACACTGGCATGGCTCTTACAGCAGTCGATGAGGCTGAGCTAAACTTTCACAGTCCCCAGTTACTGAAGCAGCTACAGCATATACACAGCTGCACTACCTAAACCATCAAGGCTCATCATTATCATGACAATGGAGTTACTTTCTGAAACTTCAAATGAACCTCCTCCTCTCACGATTGAGACTGGAATTACAAGACTTGATTGAGCTCTCACCACGGGCCTGGACAAGGATGAGTGACAGCTGCCCTAAGACTCACACCTGTAATTGTCTCTGATCTTCACGTCCAGGTTTGCTATGCATGGCATTCTGGGTGGATTCTGCTTCCAGGCTAGGTGCATAGATTGTCTTAACTTGAAGAACATTTAAAGCTCTCTGTCATCGTGTGCACCAGTGCTATGTTAAAACAAAAGACTGACAGAGATAAAACTCTTGCGGAAGCTTACTCAGTTAAGCAACAAGTGGGCCAGTCCAGTTAAACACATGAAAGGAAACAATGGCAGACTGGTTCTCTCACCCTCCTGCGGTGACTTCAATAACCAATATCACACTGCAGTGAGTCACAAGGAGAAGGTGGTGACCACACATTGAATGCCACAGACTGCACTTTAAACATTTGATATTTCTTTCATCTTTCTAGATTCATTAGGTTTGCATAATAAATGCTTGCCAATCATAAGAGACCCAGAGGAAGTGGGTAGGGGGTGGACTATAGATGGCAATCCTGAAAAAGCAAACTGTACTTTACACTCTAATGAAGTACATCAGACGCAAAGATGACCATTTACTTTATATAGTCATACAACTCTTTTCACGCATGGCAATCTGTAAGGAATCCCAGCCCAAGAAATGAACCCTCCAGGCTCCCGCCCAACTCCCAATTCCTCTCAAACCACTAAATGTGAACTTTCAGAGGCAAATGAAAAGACAAAACAAAGATTAAGAAGTGAGCAACAACCACATATTCCAAACTGCTCCTTGACCTGCTCACTGAGTACTTCACGGCCCCCACAATATGACCAGAAAATACCACGACAGGCTGGCCCTTAGTCAATAGGGCTGCAGCACTGCTAATAAAGGTTTGATTGTTTCTTTCCATAAGTTAATTAGAAAATTAACAAGATTTTAAACAAAGAAAATTAATATTCTACCCACAACTACATTATCAAGGGATTAAAATTAATGTTAAGAAGACAAACAATTCCACATTCACACAATAAAACAGTAAGGAAAAGTAATACATTTAGAAAGGTAAAATCATACACTTTGCTTCTTTACCTCATCTTACTAGCAGGCCAGTTACATTTAGCTCTGAATGAATCCCGTCCGTAACTTTTTTTTCACTAAAATGGTGTACAGTGATATGATAAATTGCCAAATCATAAAGCAGCCATCACACAAAAAAAATTACTTGAAATACATTCCTAAAATACAAGGACAGTAAGACTGATAATGAACCTTTGAAAAACTGGACAAACATTTTTCTGTCAATCATTGTGGTTAGAGTTTAGTTAAGTGCTGTTAACACACTGCTCCCTAAAGTTTTCGTCCTGTGCATAGGAATTCGGAGGAATATGCCCAAGGAAAAGTCAACAGAGCAACTCAACTAGTGTGGCCAAGCGTAATATGGTATCCTTGACATAGGAAGCAATCTAATGGTAATTAATAATACGTTTTCGATTATCACAGCTCGTTGAATCCCATTCCACCTTTTAATGGCAAAGTGGGTGGGGATTGAACTGAATTTAGTTTTGTTAAGTTTAACTTGGTTGTATAGAATGTTACATGCTTTGAATAAATTCAATAAAAGTGGAAAAAAAGAATAATAAATAAATAAATAAAACATTAATATTAGCTGCTATGAGCAGTGATGTCAGGAGGAAGGGGCTTTAAAGGCTTAAGCCCCTGATATATTGTGTCAAGTCCCTGATCTTATCAACCCGCTTATCAATAAAAACCCCATGTAGGTACCATGCTACGTCCATATGGCTCGATGTTAAATATATATAGCAGTGTTCAAAGCCCCCAGGGGTCTATTCCACCCCTTCCACACTCAATAATGTTTTATAAGTATTTCAATGAACTCAGAACAACAACTCTCTGTTTCTACCTAGACACCCATAAAAGGGGCTAAAGACCCTGATACCATGAAATTTTAGAAACACCCCTGGCAATGAGGCAAAGGTGATGCAGTGGTATGCTTTTTGTGCCCAAGGGGGGGACACCCCCCACTTTTTGTTTGTACTTAGACACTCATAAATGGGGCAAAAGACTCTGATACCACAGGATCTTAGACACAGCTTTGACAATAAGGCTAAGGCAGTGCAATGATGAGCTTTTTGTACCCAAGCAGGTACTCCAACCCCCCTCTTCATTTGAACCTAAACACCCATAAATGGGGCTAAAGACTCTGATACAATGAAATCTTAGAAACACTTTTGCCTATGAGTCTAAAATGGTGCAATGATGAGCTTTTTGTACCCAAGGGGGGCCACACCCCCACTCTTCGTTTGTACCTGGACACCCACAAATGTGGCTTAACATCCTGTCACCATCGAATCTTAGAAAAATTCCTATCTATGAGGCTGAGGTGGTACAGTGATGAGCCTTTTGTAAGGAATCACTCTGCCACTCTTTGTTAGTACTAGTAAATTATGATGGGTCTCTTAAACTGTCATTTTCATCATTTGTTGTACATTCAGTGATCAGGCCTTATTAATAGTATAACAGCACTAACAAGTCAGCCTGGGCATGGCATCACCAACACTATGAGCTGGTATTCCATCATTCAAATGGGAGCCTTCTACCAGTATATGAATTTCAACAAGTGTGGCAACAGTGAGGACAGCGAGCTATCTAAAAGAGCGATGAAAAGAGCAGGTATCTACTGAGTCAGCGCAGCACCACATTATAGCTTTTAAGTGTATCTGTCACACTGTTTTCTGTGACATTTGTGTGGTCACGTTCTTCCTCAGACAATCTGCACTTTTTACTCTTATTCATGCACATTGTCATTGCAGCCTTGACCAGGTGTAGTTGCTGGTAGGCTCAAAAGCAATGCACAAAAATGATGGTGAGGTAAAGAGAAAGCTCCTTCTTGTTGTTTTTTGCACTCCAATGTGGCCTACTTAATTCCAAACAGGATAGCATGAGGAGGAATAGTCTTGTGGTGAAGTGATGGGATTAGGCAGCTCTTTTCAAACTTCAAAACTGCATTCTGTAATATGTATATTAAGATATATCTGAATGCTGCTACTATTATAGATTTCATGCTTTCCATATTCCATACATCTAATGAAAAATGTGAGCTTACAGAATGTCCCAGTGTATGATGATAAAAGAGAATAAAAAGTATAACTATACAATCTATATGTTGTGTTCCACTTCACATTGTCAAGGACTTTAATGCATTTTAAGAGTGGTGAGAAAGAGAGCCACAGCACACAGAGTAGAACCGAAGCGTAGCCTGTTGTCAGACTGTTGCCATTCATTTGTGGGGCACACTCATGCGCTTGGCTACACAGGCCTCGCTCAAAGTCACCACTTAACTTAGCTTGCAAGTCTTGGAGATATGATATGTGAGGAAAAGTGGAGCATCTCAAACAAAACCTTGAAATTGTGATGACTTCATGCTGGCAGTGCCTTGATAACATGTGATTGTTTAATGCTCTCTTCTTGACCACATAGAAAGTGGCCCCAAAATAAATCAGTGGACAGCTGCACCATGAAGAAGTGCCCAGGGTCTGTTATGTCCGTTTCATGGAATTTACGAGAACGGGAGTCTTCTGACTTGCACGAGATCTCTCAGTATATGCTCTAATGTAATAATGTGCCTCTGTGTGCAAACAGAAAAAAACATTGACATATTTATCCATTTAACACAAAGGTCTCCTCAAGTTGTGTGTATGGCTAGCAAGAGAGAAGGAGTTTTAATAAAGTGTAAGTTTTGGTTATATTTAGCAGTAACGATAAGAACCCTTTGAGAAAATTTCCCATATGACTGTAAGCAAAAAAAAAAACCACTCAATTTAATATTCCAGGGACAATTGTTTTCTGTTTAGTGCAGTGGTCAATTTACAATTTACAGCTGTTCGCATACCCATCTGATCTCTCAAATATAACAATAGTGCAACAGTGATGACTGTCATTTTGATATTTTTATTACAAAATTATAATAACCTTCACTGATAAAAATGTATACGTATTATACAGTTGAAATGCTTTCAGAAAAAGCGAGACAGGGAGAGTGAATATTTCAGAATGTGAAGTCTTCAAGGATAAATTATACTTTATCCATCCATCGATCTGTCAATTCGTATATCAATTCATCTGTCCATTTCTATTCCTCTCATGCAAAAGTTAAAATAGCCTACAAACAAAATCAATTTTTAATGTGAGCATTGCTTTTATGCACAAGACAGACAGAAATGGAACTCTGGCACCAAAGAGATCCGGGAATATAAAGTGAAGTCATTGTGATGAAACAGAGCCTTGGTTGCGGGATCGTGGGTAGAGGCACTTGAAGCAGACGGAATCGCAAGGAAAACTAAATGGGTGAGAATGAGTTCTTAAGTTGGGGGTGTGGGGTGTTATTGGGACAGAAGCTCTCGAGCTGCTCCATTTATTACTCTCGGCTACCTGCACAGATGTGACAGTCCATTACGTCTCAGAGATATGCACTTAGGCGACTCTTTCTTTTTTTATATGTCTTTCGTACATTTTTAAACTACTTTAAATTTACCTCAGCATGTAGAATATCAGGATGTGTAATAAAGGGGACTGTCATAAAAATAATCTTAAACTTTACTCACAAAAGAAATCACAGAAGGAAAAACTGAATCCCCTCGCTACATGTTTGTGAGCAAAGACAAAGAAACATCAAAAGACAAAAGAAGAATTAGAATTACACACATTTGTATCAGTTATTATCACTTCTCTAATCCACTTGTTGTCAAACTAACTTAATAAAACTCAGAGTTTTGGCAGCATGGTAGTCAAAGCAGGAACTTGACAAAGCACACTCTGGCAGGCAGCAAGTCACTCTCAAAGGGACAGTAAAGAGTCTGTCCCCAAATTAAAAAGTTTGTCAATAATACTTTAGTCTAGTTCACTTCTGTTTAAAATTCTCTGATGTTGCTATTAAAGTCAGGAAGCTCTGGGAGCCTAGAAGAAGGTTAAGTACTTGACCACTTGGTCTCAGATGGTTATCATTTATGAGGAGGATGGTTAGAGGTGATATTTTTATACAGTGAGTGCACTTACCCATGATGACATGGGAAAAAGTGCTGCCATGCTAAATTTTTCTTTTTGTTCCTTGCAAGCTTTTAAGATGAGCATTATAATATCATTTTATTTCATACTGGGTACATTACTTACCAAAGACATGTAATAGAATGAATAAAAAAAATTGATATTTGATATCTCTTGTTTTACGTGTACCCTGAGTATTCCTCCTACATCTTTTCCTCATCTATTTCAACCTTTCGTGCCTCTCTCGATGCGTCCCCAGATGCTGTCATTTTGAGGTATGTTGCTTGGGTACTGTCTTCTTTTTGGCTACCAGCAATGGTAGACGGGCCTCCATTACTCGGTGTGAAAAACATCATCCATAGTCTCGTGAATGCTTCCCGTGTTTGAAAGTGACATTCCTTCAACCTGCCTTGACTGGCGCTTCCTTTCTCGACATGTTTGACTGAACGACCACAGCGAAGCTCATCAAAAACAATCAGATTGCTCAGAGGGACTGGATACATGTATACACACAAACACACACACACACACAGACATTACCATTATCTTATATATAAACGTCTATACGTGGAAGTGAGTGTGTCTGTCTGTCCAGCCTGGAAGTGTGATCGGGTAGTGACAAGCTGAAAGACCCAGCTAGGAGGCCCCAAGTTAACGAGTCGGAAGAAGAAAGACATACAAGGCTGCAGCATGAAGCTGAAAGAAAGCGCCTCCGTCGCCAAAGTGAAACCGCCAAGGAAAGACAAAAGAGAGAGAAACTCGATTAGCCGCTGATAGACAAGGGGGTTGAGCACATCTATAAAATGAAACCGCCGACTCTGCATTTTAGTTTTTTTTTCTGACGATTTCAACAGTTTCCAGGAGCCTGGGCTTTTTATAGCATGGACTTACACAGCTAGAATAATATAAATTGTTACAGACTTCAATTTTCATGTCGTATTGACCTCTATCAAAAAGGTGCTTACAATTGGTAACTTCGCCACTGTCCGTAACATCTGTTACTGTTTTCCAAAGACAAATCTTTTATTACACAAAAATAAAACAAATCCATACTATATAAAGAAGACATGGAGACAGAGCTTGTCAACATCATGATGACATCGGACCAATCAGTGAGCATCATGTTACCACAGACTTGTAGGCATGTTAAAGGTTAACATGGGCACCATAGTGCACAGCTAATGGAGGAACTTTGAGGAAAGGAATTAAATGTAACAAAACTAGCAGCAGTTGCCTGGTGAAATCTGATTGCTCATGCAAATACTGCATAACTGGCTTCAAATAACAGGCCAGCATTGTTTGTATTGCTTTTTCAACTAAGACCTAAGAGGACGGAATCAATCGATTCTCACACATGAAGGACTGTTAGTATATATCATATTATTCACTAAGTAAGTACTCATCGAAAATAATCAATTAGTCAGCTTTGGCTTTAAATTAATAGTTAATAATTTAATTTAAATTAATAAATTCAGCATGTCTGAAAGTGTGTGGTGTACACTGTGCAGCAATGCTGTTATGCACGGCTTTGTTACGGCACCTCTTTTAGGCCAAGAATTTAATACATCAATGGGGTTTCAAAAATGCATTTTCATGTTTTTTTTTCCAAATTCACAGATTTTGCATTACAAACAATACCTTTAAAGCAAAACCATGTGCAGGTAGAAGGTTCACAGTTTTTATTTAGTCATGTTTACACAAGAAAACATGAAATTTGCCTTCTCAGATGCATCCAGTAGCAGACGGCAATAAAACAAAACAAACAAACAGAGGCCAGACAGGTTAAAGCTTACACTGAAATCGTAAAATATTCCCATCAATTGAAAACAGATTCTTTCCTAACTACTTCCAGCAGTTAGAGAGTGTGTTTTTATCTAAAAAGGTTATGTGATGTGTATGAAACTTTTGGACATTTTTTATTATTTTCAATATTAAAAAGATGTATGTCACTGGGAAGAAAAGAATTTCTGGAGCGATTTTGTGAGGGTCCTTTAAAGTGACTATTCTCCCTGATTTGCTAAAGTTCTACGTGTAATGGTTGTCTGTCATCAGTTGAGACGATTTCCAGAATTTTTCATATCGCCCTCTGACACACACTTACCAGATCATCGACGTCAGCCCGAATAACTTTAACTGCATGTTTGGTAATCTGCTGGAGCTTTGTTAAGTTTTGATGTGTCAGACTACTAAATCAGGCAAAGAAACTAAAAGTGATAAAAGACTGAATCACACTGTGATAAAAGGACAATGTGAGTTTATGGCGGAGAAATTAGCGCTGATTACATTTTGCGTATGTTTTATGTATTAATTTTCTAAGTGAGTATTTATATTCAGTCACTGTTTCTATCTTCCTCTCTATAACAATGATTGGTGAACATGCAGATTTCTGCGTCTTTAAGTCTAATATAATTTCTTTGTTCTTTTTGATATTCAGAGTAAGATATTTTTTATTCACTAATTTACCAAGCGTACACTTGATTTAAACAATGGCTTTCATCTTCCACAAATATGCATTCTTTCAGTAGGGTGTCATCAGCATATGTAATAATGGAACAGAGGTCATTGTTCTGTCTCAGGTCACTTGTGTACAGCGTAAATACTAAGGGAGACAAAACAGAGCCCTGTGGAGCGCCTGCATTTGAGAGAATGACGTTTGAAAAAGTGTCTTGTTACTTGGACTATCTGTGAACGATTTACAAGACAAGTCCTGCATAAATGGGTAAACACTCAAACTGTTCAATTCCTCGATCAGTATGTGAGGCTATGTGCTGAACGCTAACAAAAAATCCTGAAATAGTGCTCTGGTGTGTGAATCAGGCTTAACAGGAAAAGTGTAGATTTGATGATGCTGGTATATAACAAGAGATGTAAGGTGTTAGGCCTGACTGTCATCGTGCATATTAGGTTGCTTCATGTATCAGTCATATATATTCAGTCATGCCTTACCAAGTTTAGGGCTATGGGAGCCTGTTGAATCATAGTGGGATTCTGTACAAGACAGGGATCACCTCCTTGACTAACCATATTTGCTCATATGGCTCCAGTTTAGTGTCGCCAATTATGCTAAAACACATGTCTTTGGGATGTGGGAGGAGAACCAAAGTACACAGAAGCAAGTCATTGCAGTCATGGTGAGAATGAGCAGACACCAATGCAAACCCAGACCTTAGACTAGTACAAGAAAACCAAGGAGACGAGCACTGTTAGGCAGCAGCACCAACACAGTGACCATGCTGCCAGTCCTAGTAATGATGATGTATTTTCCTGATAGGTCCAGCTCATTACATTTCCAGTGATGTACTATAAGGTTTTCTGTGACACTTGGCCCGCTATAAGAAGCATACTTACAAAAATAATGCTCTTTTTGTAAGGCTGATAGATGGGAAGAACTGGAGTTCAATATGATATGGAGGAGTTAAGAAAACAAAAACATCTATATTTAATTTTTATAGGAATGCTGATCCACTTCCCCTTAATTTCCACTGATTCACAGTTTAGTTGAAAGAATTCAGCTCTATCTACTTTGTCAAAGCCTTTGAGGATTTTGAAGACCTGGATTAGGTCCCCACGTAGACTCCTCTGCTCAAGACTAAACAGGTTTAATTCTCAGAGTCTGTCAGAGTAGGACATGTTCTTAAGTCCTGGGATGCACCTGGCTGCTCTCCTCTGCAGAGCTTCAAGTGCTGCTATGTCTTTCTTGTACCGTGGAGACGAGAACTGCACACCATACTCCAGATGCAGTTTCACTTGTGCATTATACAGTCTAAGCATAACATCCCTCAATTTATATTCAATATTTCGTACAATATAACAAAACATTTTAGCTCACAAACTGGAATCCCCTTCATAAACGGCCATGCAAGACAGGACTCTTGACCAATGAATGAAGAAGAGAGCCGAGTCTTTAACAAAAATGTTCCATTCCTGTTTATGCATTACTTTAATTTCAGGAGTTATTTATTTAACAATATTTTAATCAAAATATAGCCGCTTTTTGCATGTTGTGAATATATGACTGGATGACTTTAGGCGTGGCTTATGTGAGACCAGTAATGCAAACTTTTCACATTGACATTTTTGATATGGTTTGCTGTTGTCTAGCACTGGTCACCATTGGGTTCCATTCTGGCAGGAATGTTGGTATGTCTGTTCACAAAACATTCATTTTCTCTCATCATCACTACGAACTACAAAAGGTAAGTAACATATTGAAAATATCATTTTCAGGTGGACTTGAATGGACGCATAAGCGGACCCTGCAATGGAGTTTGACCCTATTCAGAGTTAGATCCTGCCTGGTATGCAGTGCTACCAGAGTGGACTCTGGATCCCCATGGATGGATAGATAGATCATTCTAGTATTATTTTTATTTCGGAATTTTGGAATGTCAAATTCACATTGTTTTTTCAGCTTTTCTTCCATTACAAGGATTAACACTCAATGGAGAAAACAAGGCCAAGTTTTTGTCTTGCTTTTGCCTTTTTCTTGGCTTTTGTGAAAGAGCTCCATCTGTCCCTGCTCTCTTGCTGCTATGAGTACTCCACAAGAAAATCTCCACCCTACTGTTTGGCTCAAACTGTGGGCCCTGCTGGGGGTGGGGGAGCAGGTTTAACATCCCCCAGCTCCGTCTTAAATTGGGAGGGGGGTGTGGGGCTTGACACATAATAAATAAAGAACTTCAAAAGAGAAAATAGAACTCCATGGGTCCACAGGAATGAATGGCAAAGAAAGCCGCGGCATACAAGGGACTGAGCTCCGAGCTTATAGAGCATAAAAAAAACAGGTGGCAGCCCCAGAGAGACAAAACGCCGAGAGGCCTACCAGCGCCTCAGCCACGTCTGTAAGTGCTGCCGACAAACCTGGCAATTAAAAGACAAACCCTAGGGAGGCTAGAGACCAAACTGAAAAGAATTAAGAACATAACCACCAGAAATGTGTAAAAGAAAAGGCATTCATAAATTTAAATAAGTAATTTTTTACTGTTGGAATTGTAGAACCTTACTTCAGTGCAACGTGTGGATTATAATTTTTATTGCTATTTTCTAAGGGTTTGATTTACTGAAGTTTGAATTTTATAAGTAGTTTTTTTCACAAATTCCTGCAGACACAGCTTTTGGGAAGAAGTGTTGGCAGGATGTCCCTGAATGCGGCTGCTCTGTGTCTTGTTAATGCAGCCAAAGCTTGAACCCACAGCCACTCAAACAAAGTTGATTTGAATGCAAATGGACATGACAATGGAGTCCTTCTGTTCAGGGTGTTTCTTCCTTTCCAGTCCTGCTGCTACGGAGCCACACACAGCTGTCATCATTACAAATTGCCGCTGCTATTGGTATTTTTAACACTATGTTAATTCATCTCCTAAATTAGCCGTATAGTTGCCATTAATGAGACAGAAAATGTTGTTTTCAGGATAAAGCTAATGAAAAAAAATTACCAGACCCTGTGAAAGGAGCTGTGCAACCTAAACTTCAAGACACAGGAGAGCAGCAAATGAGAAGGAGCAATTGTCTTTTTCCTGGACCACCAGTGGCTTTTTATTTTCCGGCACTTCCCCACTAAATTCAATCATTCCAAAAATGTTGTTTCTAGAATGGTGACCTAGTCTAGTGGACGCACAATGCATTTACTTGTGGAAAATTATAAAAGCTAATGTCTTGTGGATTGACAAAGCTCAGTTCTTCTGGCTTGTACAAAGAATTTATTTCCCTCTCTTTCACTTTAGTGTGGCGTGGGTAATCACTGCATGAGACTGAATGGCATAAATAGCTCCCATTTACTGTTGACTTTTTCATATTCTAAAGAAAGTGGCAGTTCCATTGAGTGGCCACCTAGACTCAAATCCCAGCTCGGTCACTGTCTGGGTAGAGCCTGTGTGTGTTTTCTCTCTTCACATGTGTTCTCCCACTGGGTACTCTGGCTTCCCCATGTCCTAAAAATGTGCGTATTACATAAATTAAGGGCCATGTCACATTAGACAGCTTTGTTTAGTTGTACCCTTCATTTACATAATATTGGAGGCATTCAACGCTGCACCCCAATGATAACAGTCACCTAATTTGACATACCCAACAACTGAGACCAAATCGGCTGTGACTTCTTCACACATTTGATTTTCTCTTTAGTTGGAGGTGTGGGCTCTGTGTGCATGAGAGCTGACAGCCACTGAATGCTCATCTGGAAGTTGCGAGGGGGAATAAAGAACATGTGTATTTTGGACCTTACAAACAGATTTCTGATATAATGTGTTTCATGTACTAAAGCAAAAGCAAAAAAAGGGCAGAGACTGCCCTTGAACTCACCATAGCTGTTAACTCTTCACACAGCACTTGTACAGGACTGCTTGTGTCAGGAATCACGGGGGCTTTGGATCTCAGAAAAAGACCAGAGGATCATCTGTCTGATTTCTGATGTTTTACACACCCAGACAAAATGGAACAACAGAAAAAAAAAGCACAGACTGCTTCTAAATACACCGCAGATATTAACTATTCACACAGTGCTGGCTTCGTCTGGCAAAAGACTATGCTGGGCAGTTGGCACACAATGGCTAAATGTGACGTGGTAGCAAGTCATTTCAAATGATATGATACGGCGATAAAATCAGAGACCGTTGGTGGCAAATCTGAAATAGCCCTTAACTAGAAGTTAATGTGACTTCAGTAGAGACACTAAGTTGCTACATTATTAAGTGTTGTCCATGATCCTATCTAAAGTCCTTCAAGGCACAGAATGTTGTTTTACTTCACATCTCAGAACAAGAAAATGACAGACATTTTTAAACTTTCTTGTAGTTCCTCATGAATATTTTTATAGCGCCTTCTAGGAAGAGTTCCTTTACGTACTTTGTTTTTCTTTTTTCTGGTTTACTTATCTATCTATCTATCTATTTATCTATCTATCTATCTAGGAATGTCATTGAGAATGTGAGTCAAAATGTGCATAAATGGATGTACAACTTGCTTGTATTGTACCTAATAACAGGGGAGTCTGAGCATTATAACTGGTTAAATATATTGAATAGGTATAGATAAGGGACTTTAAAATCACATAAAGAACACAGTCCAGAGAATCTAATGACAGACAGTATGGTGGCACAGACGTTAGTGCTACTGCCTCATATGTTCAGCATCCCGGTTCTGAATCCCCTGTCTAGTCACATTAGTCCAGTTTTCCTTCCACAACTTTAAGAGTCTCCATGTTAGATTATTAGGTGACTATTAATGTAAATTGCCTTGACTGAGCAAAGCAGACCCAGCAGTGCCCAAGTCAGTGGTGCAGTACATGAATGCAACTGCTTAACACTTTATAAATGCTTTAGGACAACTAGACATGATGATCATTAGAGATGTGTTATGTTATACTGACCTACCTGAAGACCCTGAAATCTCTTAAAACCCCCACTAGAAGGAAGCTTTAAATTAATTTTGGGTGAAAGTACATTATGATTAGCAGAAGGCTGCCATCTCACAGTATACCATGATGAATCTCTAAGACACTTCAGGTTAATGATACATGAAAATGACCAGGAAAAAACATTAGCCATGGTAACATGTACATTATGAGGCAGCACAGCAGTGTTAATAATATATTTTTTGTTATCAATTTTGCATTAATATGACAAAGAACTAAATAACACATATAAGCAGAAAATGAAATGACGACAAGAAATAACAAACCCCAAAAATGTCTAACATCATTAATACAATACACTCACACCTGGACAAACATGTTAGGAAGGCAGGCTCTATTGTAGGAATGAAGCTGGACAGTTTAACATCTGTAGCAGAGCGACGGCCGCTAAGCAAGCTCCTGTCAATCATGGAGAATCCACTGCATCCACTGAACAGTATCATCTCCAGGCAGAGGAGTAGCTTCAGTGACGGACTTTTGTCACTGTCCTGCTCCACTGACAGACTGAGGAGATCGCTCCTCCCCCACACTATGCAACTTTTCAGTTCCACCCGGGGGGGTAAACGCTAACATTATTCAAAGTTATAGTCTGTTTTTACATGCATTTTTATTACTCTTTAATTTAATATTGTTTTTTTGTATCAGTATGCTGCTGCTGGATTATGTGAACTTCCCCTTGGGATTAATAAAGTATCTATCTATCTATCTATCTATCTATCTATCTAATACATAAAAATGACCAGAAAGCAGCCTAACTTGGGGCATCATGGTCTTGACAACAACGAAAATGTTGTCATCTCTCACTCGCTATCTAAAAGTACTTTGTATAAAGACCACCATGGATTAGTGGTGCATGGAAATGACTAGGAGGGAGTTTGGAAATAATTTAGAGCAACCGATGAATGATGATCACCAGAAGCCTGTGATCTCACATTGATAACTCTGATCCATTAAACCTGATTTTGAAGATTAGAAAAATCCTCTAAAATCCAAACAACATTAAAACCATGGATGCCTCACGTATCCAGGTATCTGGATCCAGTTTCACTACATGCACCTGGTCATTGCCAGTGTGATCTCCCTTTGACTTCATAAGCTTTTATCTGGGTACTCCATATTTTCTCCCATATCCTCAAAGACTTGCAGGGCATGTTAACTGGTAAACTGGCCTTGTGTGATTGGGGTAGATGTGTAAGTGGGCCCAATGCTGGACTGGCACCCTGTCTGGAACTAAATTCTTCCCTGAGTCGATTGTTGTGGGGATAGGCTTTGGAGAATGTAAGCAAAAATTGTATTATATGGGAGAGATAAACGTTATGTTATGCAAAATTTAGATGCACTCACCATGAGGAAAACCACAAAAGTCTTCCAAGCCAATTCAGATCAATGGTACACTAAACCCTGAGCAGCACATTTACGATGATCACCAGAGAGCCGTCACTGCACATTTTCAATCTTGATCTACTCATGATCAAGACTGATTCATGATGATAATGATGACTATGATTGTAAAGTTTTAAAAAAGCCCTTAGAATCCAAGCAACATTAAAAACACTAAGAAGAGGATAAGGACCAACTCAGAGTAACTCTTAATTATGTTGATCAAAAAGGTGACACTTCAAACAGGCACCATAAAAACACAGCATGGAGACATGATGAAGTTCAGAAACTTTCAAGATGAACACTACTTACAAAAACTCAAGAAGAAATTAAGGGATAATTTAATGCAAATGTGCATGATCATCACATGATCATCGGTTTCTCTCACAGACAATTCTGATTCATTCTACATGAAAACCACTTTGATAATCAAAGCTTGATAAAGCTTGTAATACTGCATCTTAATATTCACATTATGTTAAAATTATTAGCAAAAAGTGTAAAACTAATTCAGATTGACTGATTATGATGATTACTACAAAGCTGTCAACTCATATTGATGCTCCAAAAACATTATATGTGAAGAACACTGAAAAAAGCATACACTTTTTCCAGAACAATGATACACAAATCTGACCAGAAAAATAAAAACATGAAAAATTATTTAGTGGGACTGGACACAATGACTGCAAAAAAATTGTTCATCTCACATTGAGAATCTAGATCCCTTCTTCGGGAAGACCACTATTTGATGTGTACAATTTCTTTCGCACAAAGGTCTAGGAAAATTACCTAAATGATATTTAGGAATATTTGGGTGAACTGATTACTTAAACGTTGACCTTTCAGAATTGTACACATGAAGACCAACCAGACTGGAACATAGCCAACCTGGAAAATGAAGTGGCCAGTGTATTTATGTATCAAAGGAGAATCACCAGCCAAATAAACATATAAAAAGGAGGTGAAAAAAACTGCTTGGCTGAGAAGAACCTATGAGGTGGAACATAAAACTTCGAAAACATCTCTGAAAGTTAATATAACTTCATCTTTGAAGGTTAATGGCAGGCAGCCACGATTTCTCCATTTTATTTTCAGTGCTGCCTAGAAATCAAAATGAAATAACAGTGCTGTGCATCAGTAGCCAAGAGTGTCATATTATCAGTCTTGTGATAAGTATAATTTGAAATACACAGCCTTGGCAGAGCAGTTGTCAGAGGGCAGTCAGGAACTGAGAACCAACATCTGAATACCAATTATTCAGAACATCACTCAAGAGTAAGAGTCAGGACGCTGGCAGCGCCGGAGATGAAGGCTTTCAACTTCATGTGAGTATACCCCACAATCTCAAATCTTGGCGTATCCTGTAGTAGAGAGTTATGGGTGTTTATTAAAAGCTAAGCTGAATTAAAGAAGACATTCACGGTAAATTTCTGCCCATCTCCCAACAAGGCCTACAAGAAATGCTGCCTGAGGATTTATCCATTTGTGACGGCAGAAAGTGTTCATCCCTGGTAATGGCATGATAAGAAGTCACTCTGCCAACTCACAATATAAGGCATGGGGTGTATGGTGTGGGTAAAGGGCACAACTGGGAATGTAATGTCTTTTTTACTACCTGGAAACAGATGGGCACCCTAATAATAAGTTAAGGTCTTACAAACTCACAAGAAAACATCTGACAAGAGCACAGTGGCTGAGTTGGTGTACTGTAGGAGGAAGTGCAAGAGGATGACAGAATGGAACAAATCAATGGATGTCACTATGAGGCTGAACGAAAAGCAGAAAAAAACCAAAGACTTCTTCTTTTTTTTTAACATAATACAGTATCCATTTTCTTAACACATCTTTGAGATTGCAGGGTCCCAGGAAGCCAAAGTCTATCTAAACAACATCAGTAACTAGCACTGGACATGAAGTAAGTCCATCCCAAGGTCTGCTCAATCACACACTGGACTAAGTAAGCAATAGACACTTTTTTAGAATGTGAGAGTAAACCAGAGTACCCAAAGAAAACCAACATTGACATGAACAAGCAAACTACACAAAGACAGTGAAGGTGTTGAGAATTGAACCCAGGTACCTGGAAACATAAGTGTTGCAAGGTGAGCTGATATGCAACTGGTAAAATATGACAGCTGTGCATTGAACCTTTAATAGAAACCCACTGGCCAGTTCCCCATGAACTAAATGTGCTTCTACCAGTAACAGAGAAGTAATCTCCAAAACCTGAAGACATGTTCACATCATTTCTGGCAATAAACCCATTTAGAACATAATAGAACTTAAAAAATTTGACAAATGAGGGGAGACCATTTATTCCATCAGACTCATTTGTTTAACTAATAGCTAAGCTGATCCCAATTTCTTCTTCTTATTGAATGGCTGTCTCATTGCAGATATCCCTTTGTCTTAGAACTGGATCATTTTTTTTCATGCACTTTTTGAGTAGTGACTTTTAATTTATCTTGCAATAGTTATTCTCTATGGGGTCCCCACTTAACAGGGTTCATGCGCTTACGACTTCTATAAGATACATTCATGTATCACAACCTACACTTTGGTGACTCCGGTATAGATTTTAATTTGACCCTCAGGTATCATACTTGGCATCATTTTTAAGCCATACCTTTTCTGATCTTCTTATGAGAAGTCTCTGCCACTCACCACTCTTTGAGGCAACATTAGTAATGCAGTTCCAGTCAAATTTCAGCTGTGAGTCCATCAACTTTCTGTATATGACTGTTTATGGACAGCATGTAGTTTGATGTTGTGGAACTTAGCTCTAAACTAGAAGGCGGCTGGTCCAATTCTCATTATCCATGATCAAGTCACTTTGTCCACCAGTAAAAAAAACCTGTAATGCATTTTACCATGTAGGTCTACTTGTCAACCTTCTTTAGATTGTGAAATGTTTTCCATAAAAAAAGGCATGTTAGACTGAACCCACGACCAGTATAAACTTTGAAAGGCATATATGTTCATTGCCAAATGTAACCATTCCTATGCTGAATAAATAACCAAATTTACATTTGTTCACTTAACAGATGCTTCTACTGACAGCAACATAAAAAAAGAGGTCAATATAATCGAATAAACATCAGTTTGGGACAAGGACAAGGCTATAAATTGATCATCACAAGTAAAGAACTCTAAATCAAACAGAACGACACAAGAATGGTTACTCTTATCTTAGGCTACATCCACACTATGTCTTCATTTAAAACTGTTTTTAATAAAACGATTTTTGAAAGTCTATGTCTTCAATCATTCACACTGCAACACCAAGCCTTGTTTATCAGAAGTATATGGCTCTGAAGAGCATTTTCAAAGATCTCCATTTTGGGTGGTTAAAAATGCCAGGGCAATGTTAACAAAAGATGAAAATGCAGAATAATTGCTGCCCTTGGACATAGGCTTAGCTACTAGAACCTATCAAAGCCATTATCAATTACAAAAAGATTCACAGAATAACAGACAGTTCAAGTGCTTCTTCAATATATTGAGGAAGAGCAACTTTTCAGATTGAATTGGGCACCTTGTTCCAACAGCTAGGCACCACACATGAAAAGAGTCTGAATTGAGACTCAATGCCATGTAGAGGTGGTATCATCGGTTTATTAGTAGACCTGCATGGCCAAGAAGGAGTAGAACACCTCATGAGTACCTCCATATACATAGGTTCTGATTTATTGACTACTCAGTAGGCAAACATGAAGGATTTGAACATAACATCTGCTACTACAGGAAGCTGATGCAATGATCTGAAAAGAGAAATGACATGCTGACTGCATGCAAGACGTGCTGCTGCATTTTGAATCATCTGCAGTGGCTTGGTAGCACATGCAGATATTCCTGACATTAAAGAGTTGCAGTAGTCCAGATGTGACAAGGCCAATGACTAGAGTAGTAGTTGTGCCCCATACTCCCCATAGTAGTTGTGGTCTGATCTTGCGAATGTTACAGAGTGAAACAAAACATGGTAATACGAATGTCTGTGACACAAAGAAAACCCACAAAGACATGGAAGAACCTTCATGCATAAGTGACAGGGCTAGGTACTAAACTCAAGTTCCTACAGGTATGAGGAAGGAGCACTCATCATGGTACCACTGCCCAAATTTAAAACCAATCAACAATGATTTTATAGTAAAAAATATCTTACAGCAGGGATAACAATTTAAAAAGAATAAAAAAATACACTGTAAAGTTCAAGGCAGTGTCTAGAATGGCTAGAACAACTGAGAACTAGAGAATGTTTATTCATTTCTGAGCTCCTCAGGTTCAGTTCGTGGTGGGGAGTTCTCTCCTAATGGGACACCCCTACAGAGACAGTAAAGCACTTGGTCCTCATTTTCAGTCGATTCCACATCTGCTCGCTTTTGATTTCTTTCCATACTAAGAGACTGTGCTAGACAGCCAAGTCGGAAGGCAGCACCGCTTGTACCTCACTTGTATCACTCTGTGTCCTGAATCCCTCTGTGCTACACAGCAGGACAGCTGCCTGAATTCTTTACACTCCCCTCATCTACTGTACCTAATGGCACAGACCCCACTGACAGAGTTCAAATCCATATTGTGAACCAATAATTTGTCAACCAGTTTCATTCTTACCAACAAGCAAATGTTAACAAAAAAAAAAAAAAGTTGTGCGCCTTCTGGAACACAGAATGTACAGTCATGAATGTCCCATTAAGTTTTCATTTTCGGGGGGGAAAAGAGCAAGTGGGAAATCAATTAGGAAAATAAAGGGAAAAGCAAATAAACCAGTGGGAGGATAGAAATCGAAAATCAGTTGCCTTGCTTTTTGGTTAGCTAAGTGCTCGCTCCAAAAGACGCACTGTTAAATATTGATCATTTGACTGACTTCTTATTTGTATTCCAGCGAGAATGGCAGCTCTGTCTGTAAGCAGAACAACTCAGCATGCCCCCAAACTGCCATACATGAGGATGCTTTGGAAACGAAAAATCACTAATGGCTTCCATCCACAGCACATTTCACCCCAGCTTTCTTCAGCACATCTGGTATTAGAGGGCTATTTATATGAAAATCAAAAAAATAACACGGGTCGGGCCACTACCCTTTACATTAGATGGGAGTTCTCAACCTTACATGGTAGCCTTATTACTTCAATCGAGTGGCACAAGAATATAAGTTCAGCTTAAAAATGTGACAAATGGTTATCAGCTTACAATTTGGTCTTTAATTATTAAACTCAAGTTTACCACAATTTTTCTTGATACTAATACTCCCTCTGTGTCATCTATTACAAAATGGAGTCAATTCCAAAAATACTGATATTGGATGGAAAGAGTCCAGTTTAAGAACTGGATTTCATTGTCAGCCATGTCTATGGCCTGATCTATAAAAATCACCTGTAGCCCAGTAAATGATATGCAAGCAACAAGAGTCATGGTCACCACCCTCTAGTTTGTTTCTGCCTTATACCCAGGGCTACCAGGATGGGCTCCGGTTCTCCACCACCCTTAATCTAGTTTAAGCTGGTTCAGAAAAGGAATGGATGGATATTAAATCTGATATTTTAAACAAACCAATGTGGTCTAAAACTCTAAATTGAATGCTGAAAGAGGTTATCCTAACAATGGAGTCCAATTACAAGCTGGAATGAGTCTCTGGTTAAGAGATCAGTTACAATAGCCACCTGCGGCCCTCCCTGGCCTAAACTATAAAAAGCCAGTGGATTACTTCTTCAGAACAGAGGACGAGTGAGGCAAACCGCAGACGGTGAGGTCACGACAGCCTTCAATGAGCCCGCTCCAGTATTTTAGGATGAGTCATAAAAAATTCACGAGATGCATTAATATTCAAAATTTCCTGAGCAATTTTTCAACAGTAAAATATTCAATTATTTCTAGTGAAAAATAAAAATAATAAAGGAGAGGGAAATGTCCCCAAACGCAACGATGTTTAAACCACACTGGCGGACACCGGCAATTTGCTTTGTCTGGAGCGAGCGTTCAATTAACGTGACTTATTGTCAGCAAACGAGTGGGCCATGTATTAATAAACACTGATTAATATTTAATGGCTGTTTAAAAGACAAAGTCGTCTCGGCTAATTCACCCAAAGCAAGCCTTATAATTGTGTAGAAGCTCCGTATTCTTCCACAGCAGCCGGCTCAGCAGGCACGGCTTGCCAGGACCACAGATCCAACAATGGACTTGATGAATCCTCAGTCTTTGGTTGGTGCACCTTCAACACTTCACGTTTGGCTGTTTAATTTTGCAGTCACATGCTGGTGTCCTTAATTATAGCTTCAGCCACAATATTAGTTTAGTTACAGCCTTTTGACAAAAACAAGCATGGATTTCATCATCAATTTATGGCCTGCTCAGATGGCATAGTGGTGCACTAATAGGAACTGCTACTTCAAGCCTTCTTTAGGAGACTAGGTTACAGTCCTAGCCTGGACACTGTCTGGGTGGAATTTGTAGCATTCTTCCTATGTTCAGGTGTTTTTGTTTAGCCTGACACTGTAGTTTCCTCTCAAAACACAAAGATGTTGCCTGGTGACCATAAACTGGACTAAATATCATTTACTTTGGGAGTGTATTGAGGTAGAATGAGGCCCCTTTTGAGGTTTGGTTTCTGCCTTGCATTCAGTGGTGCTGGAACAGGCTCAAGCTTCTCCTAACCTCTTTACCAGATTAAGTGAGTTAAGCAAATGGACAGCAACCTTCACAAAACACCTAATGCAAGATTTAGTGGAAAATAAATGAAAATCATTGGTGATAGATAGATAGATAGATAGATAGATAGATAGATAGATAGATAGAT